>JAQMRL010000001.1:151119815-151717315 GCA_035578175.1 Catonia carolina | reverse complement strand
AATCTAAGATATGTACGGTATATGTTCAACCATTGAAAATAAAGGAAAATATTATATAGAGTTAGCTCCGCAAACACTCTTTGTCTGGTTTATGCTACATAAAGCTTTGATTTCTCATATTAAAATCCAGTAAAACATAGCTACACTGGAGTTCTTGGAACGGTAGATTCAAGTCAAATTTGTTGCTTGTCACCTTATTTTTTTTAACCCTAATATGCGTACGTTACAGTCTGTTCAATTTAGAACAATAAACAACCCCATGACCCAATGAGATGAGAATGATATGTATGACGTGTAAATGAGGTGTAGTCTCGTACAGACTCAGGCTGACAATTCGTGAGAAAAATGTAAATCCTCAACCATCAAAGTACATCGGTAACCACTGACTAGTATTCAAATCCGTAATAACCTTTACTAGTATTTAAACCACGTAATCTTCATATCCGTACATCAGCTGTCAAACAGTTGACTCGCGGCGACGATTTTATCACTAGACCAAGGCGGCGGGTTGTTTATCAACTTCCTACCAACTACCTATACTTTTTACTCAAAATTGAATAATTACAAATTTTGTTATAAAACTGTAACTGTTTATTTGCAAATAAAACAAGTAGTTCACATCAAAGCTAAACGAAACGTGTTTCTCGGTCGAAATTGTTTTTGTTACCATTGTTTCTTGAAAAATAGAAAAGATATTGCTGTTCTAAAAACTATTCATTTTTTAGTTTTCAGCTTAATAAACTTATTAAAACACAAAATTTGTAGTTCGTTAATAAAATTTCAGTATGGTTTATTTTACCAGAGGAGCAGAAATCAAGGTAAAATATTTTGTTAGCTATTAGTCGATAACGCAGTGTTTACAAACCTATGTTATAGAAACGTTTTGCTTAATGCTCAATTGTAGATTTTTGTATTCTGTAGGTTCATTGGACACCATATTTTTCTTTATAAAATTACATTTTTCCACCCTCAAGTTTTGTTTTCGACAATGATTATATACATAAATCATAACACCAGAAAACGAATTTTTACACATAAGAACAGAATAAATAGATTATATGCGTACATGTTAGCAAATATTCGAGACTTATGCATCTACTTAAAACGTTGAAAGCAGACTTTGTTATATCTATTGCAGGTTAAGATATTTTCTGTTAACAAAAGGGTGATTCTACGGAGGAAAAATACTTTGTAGGCAAGAATGTGGAGAATTTAAAATTGCGTAATTGGGAACAATATAGTTGAGAAGAAAGAGGATTGTAGTGGGTCATTGTTGCTTGTTTAGACCTCGGCTGGAGGTAGCACTCAAGAGCCATATGTCAGCAGTTTTCTTGTTTCTTACCTGCGTGGAGCATCTGAAATGGTTTCTAGGATTTTCTCTATGATTATTTCACTAAGGTTTTTGTTTGGAGTCCTGGAATGAAACAGCACTAATAAGGAGGAGTTTGTTTTGATGCTACAGGTATCTCTTTTTCAGTAAACGGATCAGTCCTACTCAGCTTTAAAGAAAAAAGCTATGGCAAATTTCTGAGCGCCAAAAATTGTTGAAATCAGTTCTTGTAAATTTTCTCAATCGTAAATTTTCCAAAATACAATTTAATAATATAGTATGTTTCCTTGTTTCCACCATTTAAAATGCTAATATTAATTGCCCCAAAGCCATTAAAATTCGTCTACAATACATGCGTGGATTCTCAGAATATTGTAACACATGAAACATAAACAGACAAAGCCGTTTTTACAATAATGTTAATGTGAGCTTTGACAGGTATGGTTTATTGTTTTCCAAGCGCCTATTGCATTTATAAGCTAGAATAGAAAATGTTATTATGAATTATCTGGTTTACTATTTCTAAGTGTTCTGGATCCTTCTAAAAGAGGGATTGCTATTATATAAAACCGCAACATTTTTGTGGATCAGTCAATGTTTTGTCTACATTTGTGAAGTGTGTTAGCAAAAAACCGGTTTCTGCGTCGCGTATCTATACGAATTCTTTGTGACAGCCAAGAATTGTGCAGTTTTTATAATTGTGTAAAACTGTAAGTAATAGCAAATTAAGTATTGATTTTAAATGACAATATTGTTTTAAATTTAAGTTTATCTTGGTTAAGTTTAAAACATTTTTAGTAAATTCAGTTTGTTAGTAACTTCAGTAGTTTATTGTAATTTTCAAGCTGTTATAACTATAATAAATTAATGTAATTCATTTGTAAATAAGTAATTATTATAAATTGAAAAATAAATTTTTATTATTATTATAAATAACAAATTCCGAAAGGATCCGGAATAAATATCACAACATATTTTGTTGTTTATGTACTAGTTGTGTAATTTGATTAAGTTGAACATTCCTATCTTATTTCATATAACGGTTTATTTAATATTTAAAAAAAATTCCCACTGTCACTTTACTTATGGTTAACCCTGTAACAGTAAAATAGTAAAGTAAGGAAAAGTAGTACTCCCCGATCAGTGCTTCAGCGACAAAAGCACCACTTTTTCAACCGCATTTATTGTAAATAGACACATACAATGTTATCATCAATAAGTTACTTAATGCAGTGCCGAATCAATCTACGTACCTGGCACAATACCGAAAGGAGATAGAAGGTACACAAGTGAAGGCGGACAATACCGATGCATAATAGAGAGATGAATTGAGACTGCACGCACAGTTTGGGGCCGGGAAAATGAAAGATGTTTTGGCGGGGAATAAATGGTGGTGTCAGGTTGATGGATTGACTGGGGCCAGGTTCACATATCAACAGTGCACCCTCTTCTGTTAATAGTATAGCTGCTTGCACTACCCTTACTTACATACCAGAGTACACATGTCACTCCTATAACCGGGTTAAAGCAATTTTTCACCTGCTACTGTTATTTCTACTCTTTCAAGTTGTAGCACAACTCTTCCGACTAAGTCGAAAACGTAAATTCATGTTAAAGAAATTTAGATTCAATTGGCAAAAATATGTTTCTTTCTCATAAATGTTTTTGTTTCTCCAAAAAAATTTCAATAAAAATATTTTTTTAATCCATTAAACTGTACTTCCTAAAAAATAATAATTGATTCCTTGAAGTAACACCTTCCATTTTGTTTTGTTATTGTCACAGTATCCCGATAGAAAATACAGGGTTTTGATTTTTTAGACTTTTCACCCGAAAGACTCTATCTTAGAAATCAATTGTTCATTAGGTGCATAATTGAGAAGCTGAATACATTTTTTTAACAAATATGTGTAAATAAAAGTTTACTAATTTACTCAAAAATATTTATTTAAAAAAACACATTCTTTTTCTATAAAACAAAAGTTTAAAATTTCACAATTTTCTGGTTTTCACAAGATCATTCTTACAAAGATTTAAAGTTATATGCCCTTGTACTTGTTTTTAAATATCAAATCCATTTAAGTTTTACATAATTCTTTATTAGTGATACTAATTGTAGTATGAATTAACTAAATGGTGTCTTAACGCAGTGAAAATTTTAGCCTACGTAACACTCAGAACCAGATACTTGGTGCAAACAATACAATAAATGTAGGTCTACATAAGACGATTAGTGCAGTGTCCTAATGTCCTTAAGTTAACAACGTTTCTAGAGCACGCAGTTTGAAAACATACGTAGCACAAGAAATGTTTGTATTAGAACGCAAAAGTAACGAGGGAGTAGCACATCTGCATTTCATTTTTCATTCCTGAAACACTCCATGTCTTATAAATAAATGATCCTTTCTTACGGGGTAAACTATTTTCTTCATCTAATAATTCATTACATCTTTAGCTAATTTAATTAATTTTATATTTAATCATTACTTCTAACCCATAAATTTTATGTCATGCTTGACACGTCTACCCTTCGTAAATAAGAGCAATTTAAGGATGACTTAGAACTATTTTAAAAACAGTTCCTTAAATAGTGCATAGGAGAAAATATGAATGGTTCAAAAAAGCATAGAAGTATCCCAACGCTTTACTAATGTTGGCTAACTTAAAATAGTGTTAAGCTACGCAAATGCTTTGCGCCGAAAAATTTAGCTAGTCATATCACTGTTCGTACCCCGGTCTTTAGTTATTGTACAAGGTAAAACAATACGTTCAAAGATTTTCTTGTTAAACAATATTTTTTAATACGTAATTTCCTCTGTTAAATTCAATAAAAGATAATTTTCATTAGGGAATTTTATAAAAGATACAATATCTTTGTGTTTAATATGGTATTCAAGAAATACTAAATGGAGATGGGGTGGTTTAATCGGTATAAACTCTGTTTCATTAAATTTTGTAGCGATAATTTTCACTATCGTTCTTAAATTCGTTACTTTCACATTACCTAGACAATGTGTTAATAGTTCATTTAAATATAGTTTCAAATGAAGTGATAATACAGCGATCAATAAGTCTCGCCTGACGGATAAATAAAAAATACTTCCTATTTTCTTGAATGCAATTTAAAGTTTCTCTGCTCATTCATCGACTTTACGGCACTATTTCAATTTACTGAGTTAAACGTAACGCTGAGTTTTCGTTCTTCTGTTTTATTTCTGAAAATTCAATTATCAACCAGGAAATTTAAACGCTTACAAATTTCATTACCTTATATCATTCACAAATATTTTTACAAATTTTCAGAAGTAACGCTTTTTAACGATATTAGTTATACTTCATTTTCAAACGTCGCAAAACACAACTTAAGGAGTAAGTATTATTTTGTTTAAGGGGGAGAATGAAACAAGACAAGGGAATGCAAGAACGCTTTCATTCCCTGGAGTGATGTGGATTACACTAAAGTTATTTTACTCCTAACGAGAGAACTTTGCTTTAGCCATTTCTGAAACCGCCTTGTCTTGAGTCAAATTAAAGCTGCTACCAAGTTGTCCAAACTACACCTGCAATTAACAAATTTCTCATCTGCGTTATTATTTTAAATCTTTGCCTGCTGTAACGAAGGTTGTATTTTGTAAAGCCAGTTACGTTAATCACCTCTGAAATAAAACTTACTTATGTTATTTAACTCACCGAAATCTGTTTTAACCATATTGTAGACAAATCTAAAACTACAGAATTATTTCTTGATATAAATTTGTATTAATAAGTTAATATAAGTTAGTTTATTTTAATCTTATCATCTGAACCCTAACTTGTTAGTTACCTTAGAAGGACATTTCATTTATTCCTCTAGCATGCATAATAACTTTTCAACTGTTAATTTACTCACTACATTTCCCAAAGATATTTGATCTTCCCAAAGGGTATAGTAGAGGGATCGAAAGATAATTTGGCAAGTTAATGGAACCTCTTGCAAGTAGCGTACAAACTGTGTTCTAATATTATAACGGTAATTTCGTATGATATAAAGCACGTGCGTATGAACTAATGCAGTAAGTCTCATCATTATCCATATTAGAAGTCGGATATCATATATTACAAACTTTTATTTTTAAATCATTATTAAATATTAAATGCATATTAGCGCTCGTAGCTTTACTTCCACTTTTGTAAGAGTATTAAAACAATAAAATTGAAGTTTTATAGAAAATAATAAAACAGCATATCTTTTCCTTTAAGTATATACGTTTACAAGTCTCTTTAAAAACCCATGTTAGTTGAATATGGAATTCAATTTAATTGGAGTAAATTCAGTACTTCAAATACAGACATATTCATTAGAACGTTTCCAATAAAAATTTTGTCGGCAACCCGCACAAATGCTATAGCATATAAGAAACAACTACATTTAGGCAGTTTTTATCGACACTATCGAAAAAGTATTGTGACACTTATCTCTAAGGTCCATTTCGGGATCTGGGTAAATAAAATAATTAATACACTAAAGTTTAAAATTACAAGCATTTATTACAACTAAGAATTACAAATTAAATAAGTGACTAAAATCTACAAGTAGGTTATATTACAATTAAATTATTTCATAAATAACAAACTAATTATAATTAAATACACAGTAATATTGATCTTTTCTAACAAAACCGTTAAGCACTACACGATTCGCTCACTCAAACGCAGACAAATAAAGACTAAACTAGACCGTAACCAAACCGACGCTTATACAGGTGAACTAATGGAGAGTTCGAGAAAAGACAGAGATTTTCGATATGATAATAAAATACAAAATCCTTCTAATGGCTTCTGGATAAATCTTAAAAACTGTAAACAAATTAGTATTGAATAGAAGGTGTAACAAAAAGGCCAATAAATAGGTACTCGGCTCTTACAATACCCGTACAACAATAAACCTACCTGAACTAAAAGATAAAAGATCAGTTATATTAAAAGATATCAGTTATATCAGTTAAATAAATGATCAGTTATATTACACATAATATTTCTAACTTTTTCTCGGTAAACCCTATTAATTGCTCTTATTATTTACGTTAACATTCTTAAACTCTCGGTCATTCTCGAATACTCTTCCATTTTCGATATTGTCACAGTATTTTCAAAATTCAGTTGTAATTATGGAAAAAGACTCAACCATCACCCGAATTTCCTGGCTCTAAATATGGTGTAAAATGTCGATACCAATTTTTAATGATAGAAAAGACACTGTATTAGTATTAGTTAGCTTTAAGTTTGTAATAACATTTTAGTTAATTTCGCTGAATATTTTTTGTCATTTACATTAGTGACAAGCATAATCATTTATTATTCTGTTAATAAATAGTTGTTAGAAGCTTAGTTTTAAATTTGTCTATCATTTAATATAACCAGATCCCGAACAAACCTTGATTGATATATATATATATATATATATATACAAAAATTATTAGTCATATTATTTGAGTACCAACGAAAGATGATAAGTGCAGATTCTTAGTCACCATCTGCAAAATAACTCAAGTGTTGTTACCTCTCCAAATCATTAAGTGTACGAAGAAAGTCGATTTTATCTTCTTGATTCAATTAAAATATTAATTTTTGTTTTACTACAAGAAATAGAAGAGTCTGGAGTTTAAAATAAATTTATGTACGAAACAATTATTTCGAAAGAATATTATGGGCGCTTTCAAAATATGTTTAAGACACATATATAAGTAATTAATTTGAAACAGTTTCTTTTGTTTCTTTAATTACAAATAATAAAAAATTCAGTAAAATATTCCAATTTTCGATAATTGATTACTTGTTACTTGTAGTTTTACTTAAAATGCTCGGATGTTCCTTTAAGCATAAACAATAGTTAAAGTGTTCTAACCTAAATGCTTGAGGTTCGGCGCTCGAGCACCTTGTTACATCAGAAACAATACCTTTCATTCAGACATTCTCATTGTCTACGTAAAAGACCATTCTCCATCCTCTGCAAATGGCTAAACCATTTTAACTGCTTCCGGGATATGGTATGCATGGTATTCCCTTGAACGCCGATTCTTCTAATTTCAGAATTCGGAATTCGATCGATCCGCGACACACCACAGCTCCGCCTCCAGTAATCCATCTCCACCGCTTTTAGGCGATCCTTCTGTCTCTTTGTCAATATCCACACTTCCGCAGCATAGGTACACACATTCTCCAGGATAGCTTGATAAATATTTATCTTTGTCTCCTTCCATATTTTATCATTCCAAAGGACAGAATTTAACTGCCCTATAACCCTTCGCCCTTGCAAAATCTTGCTGTTTATTTCTGCTGCACTCGTTCTGCTCCTATCAAAGACGACTTCCAGGTAATTAAAACCTTCACAGCTTTTCGCTACACCCGTACCCACTTGAATATCATTTCCTAGCTCATCAACAGTAAGGTGTTAAGTCTTGTTTACATTTATACTGAGGCCCATCTTTAATACTCCTCTTGCAATTTCCTCATCATATAGCTGGCATTGTTATATTCACCAAAATTATTTCCATCGTGGTGTGACAATGTCATCCTAGAGAAAACGTTGCTGGAGTGATCCTCCTTCCACACCTAATATTTTAATGGATTCTGGAAAATCTGCTCTTCTAGATGTTCTAGATTTAAAAATAAAAACAAAAAACATATAAACAACTAATTTGTTCTTCTTCTCAAATTATACTTATTAGAATATATATTGAAGTTCCTACTCAAAGTATAGGAAATAAGAATTATTTTATAACTTACGCTAATACGAAAAGAATTTTAATTGTTGTTAATGTTCATGGAACTAAAAGTTTATGAGCTTTTATAATCCGCTTTAATTTATAACTTAAGAAATTCCCTTTCTAACTTTCAACTTATTATGTACACAATTAAAACTTTTTGATGCATATTTCATTCACTGTTTTAAAATGATTTTACAATAAGTTTGAAAATTACAACGTAAGCTTTATAAAATATATTGTTATACAAGTAAGTTATAAGGACTGTATAACGAGTCAAGTTATGTTATTATTACATTATAAATTTTTTAAATGATGTTTACATTTTATTACCATTTTCATTCCTCCATTCTTCCATACTTTACAAGTATTCGAAATACTTTACTAGAAATTTACGTGACTTAGTCCATCATGTATTTATTTATACCTGAACAGTTTTGAATTTCATTATAACTTTATAATATCTTTTAATTCCTACTAATCCTTCTTTAAGTTTTTATACATCGGTTTCTAAACAATTTCAATCTAACGCCTTAATTAAAAATTCGTACTTATTCGTACCAACAAAAGATATACATGTATTCATGTATTTATTCTCTTTAAACATTGTTTCATTAGAACTAAAGTTTGATTATGGTAATACCATACACTGATAAAAAAAAATATTGCAACAATATTGAAAAGTAAAGAGTGCTCGAGAATTTTCAAGGAGGACAGAGATTTTAAAAATGTTAACGTAAATAATAAGAATAATGAAAAGTTTCAAAGAAAATTATGAAGGATCTTGTATAGTCAGGTAGGCTCGCCTATTGCTGTATGGTTATTGCGAAAGAGTGGATGTCTATTTAGATAATTGGCCTTTTCATAACACATTTTATTCAATTATAATTTGTTTACAGTTTAAGATTAATCTAGAAGCCGTCAGAAAGATTTTGTTATATCAAAAATCTCTGTATTTTCTCGAAATCTCCTTTAGCCCACCTATATAAGCAGCCAGTTTGTTTATAGTCAGTTTAGTTTCGTTTTGTCTGTGATTCAGTGAGCGAACTGCGTAGTGCGTTAGAAAAGGTCAACTTTACTGTGTATTACTCTCTATTATTAACGTTTTACTCTGTATCATTTTTGTAAGTCGTATTTAGTAAATTGGTTAAGTAATTATTTTATTTATTAATTATAATTAGTTTGTTGTTTATTAAGTAATTGAATTGTAGATTTTAGCCACTTATTTAACTGTAATTTTTAAATAGTAATAAATAGTTGAATTCTAAATTATAGTGTGTTAATTATTTAATTTACCCAGATCCCGAAAAGGACCTTAGAGATAAGTGTCACAATATGTTCTTGCAGACTTTTGTTGGTTTAGTAATAATATAAGCTCCTTAACTTAAAAAACGAGGTTAATTACTAAATTTAATAATTAAATGTTAAACTTATATGTCGAGAATTAAACTGCCTCTTATTTACAAATAAAACCTGGATTTTAACAAACTGCAAGAGAATGTTGAATTTAGTGAAAGTCTTATAATAGTACTGAAGAATATTGTTCAATTAATTTAGAATTAATGTTATATAATTACTTTCTTTTGATTTGCATAAAATAATTGAAGAACTTATGTACTGTAGCTCTGCATATAACCAAAATAATATTGGCAGGTAATTTCTATTAATAGGCCTACAATAATAATAGTTTACCCACAACAGGCAGGTGGAATGCTAAATTATTTGCCCTCGATCTGCTAGTTCCAGCGCGACAAAAAATAGTTGTATTTTTTATAACATGGTCAGCTGATTATACAGCTGAAGCATTTCAGAACAGAAGAGGTAGAGTGCAAAAGACTAGTCAGAGTAATCTCCTCTGAGAGTAAGGAATTTCATTATACACCCGGACCCTGTTGTAAATAAAATAGAGGTGTCATTTGCAGGGTGGAAAGTAGATGCTTTTTAAAGGGCCTGGCATGCTGATAAGCATCCTTGTCCATTCGGTGAGGAAGGCAATAGTAAATCACCTTACTCCTCGTTTTACTTAGTAAAGTCTTTAGAGGTTCAAAACAGCCTTTCAGCTAATGACCTAAACAACAAATACAAATATTGTGACATTTATTCTAGGTTCCTACTATAACCCATCCCAATTAAACCAATTGAACCTGATCCCGAAGATCAGGTTATTTCTAACAATAAAACTTCCTTTTATATAGCCTGTAACAAAAATATTTATTTACAAATTAATTACTTACCGTACATTAATTATTATTTATACTGACTAGGAAATTAGGCACAATAAATAACATAAATTAAACTTCATTACGGACTAGTTTCAACCAAAAATAAATATGACCATTCACAATCAAATAAATTATTAATCCTTATTTACTACCTAATAACAATCGCGCACTAATTTCCCGTTATAGAAAACTGCTTCGATACACCGTGTTATGTAAATTCCGGTTTTTAAACATTTCAATTTTAGAATAACACAAACTTTACAATGTACTGACTGACTAACTAAAGAATAGCTTCTTTTACATAAAAGACATCACATAATTTCAAGAAAGATAAAGAATATAAAATAATAATAGAACACAAAGAATAATATAATTATCCAGAGAAACAAATAATCAATCAAAAAATAAGAATTAATTTTATCCATAATTTCAGAAATAACTAAAAACCCAAAAATATAAGATACTATTATACGTTTGACACTATAAGTGTTATTGATATATAAGTTTAATATTATAAGTGTTACTGATATATAAGTTTGATACTATAAGTGTTATTGATATATGAGTTTGATATTATAAATTTTATTCTACACAAGTTTGATGCTGTAAGTGTTATTGACATATAAGTTTGATACTATAAGTGTTTTGATACGTATATTTGATATTATAAATCTTATTGATACATAAGTTTGATGCTATAAATGTTATTGATATACACGTTTGATATTATAAATGTTATTGATACATAAGTTTGATGCAACAAGTGTTATTGATATAGTTTGATACTATGTGTTGTTGATATATACGTTTGATGGTGTATAAGTAGTACATATTAAGTACTATGGTATTTATTTTACTGCAATTGTAAATGTTCCCAAGTGCAATTAAGGATAAAAGCAATTTTAATTTAGTTTATTTGTTTCAGGTATGAAATAGAATTTCCAAATCCGATTACACTACAAAACGATTAGGTAAGATTATGTTCATATTTATTTTTAATGGTGAAATAATGAAGACTGTTAATAATTTATGCAGCGCTTGCAATGTAATCTAAAAGATTGTAAAAGAGATATAATTTTTCAATAAATGGAATTTAAGAATGAGTCACGATCAACGTTACGTTATCATTAATAATTTTAGAACCGACAAACATAAAGCATAGAAATGATTAGAAGTGAACACGTGAAACTGAGTGACATGACATTAGTTAGGTCCCTATGGAGGACAATCTGGTTAATGTAAGAGGAGCCCCAGCAGAACAAACGACATTACTCTGATGTGTGTATTGTCGGTAGCAATTGGATTGTGGCGTGAACAGGGTGAGAGCAGTGAGGGAGTCCCACATCTGCATGAGGGGAGCACACCGCAACGTAACCCAACGAGCCTCTTCAACTTTACTCTGTGAACGAGTGCAGTTAATAGGCGCTTGCGTTCTTTCTATAAATCGGAAAACGAATGGAAATAAGGTAAAAACGAACATGTAATTTCAGGTACAAAATATTATAGTGCGTGTTTCTGTAATAAAAACACACTAATCTTTGTATCCACGAATTTCTGTACCTCGTTTCTTTTTATTATCATTATTATACAGAAATTGTAAGCTCCAATCATTTATAATATTTCTTTATGTGTTACCTAACAATTTAAGGAAAATAGAAACGTTACAAGCTAAATTCATTTTACTAGAAAAATAAGAATAAACAATCTGTATGCCTATTATATGAATACAAAAGCCTTCGCTGACTCACTTATTCCCACACTCATCACTGATTCTCTACCTTTTCGTTCTTCTAGGTAGCTTAAATTCGGTACATTTATCTAAAAGTTGAAAAGGAAACCAGAGCATTTGCATTCGATCACTTGTGCCTAGGTATATAAAGGTTGCAGCTATCATAAAGCAATAAATATAAGTATTTCCGTACCTTCTCAGAAAATCTGTAATTTCAAAAATCAGTATTTTTTTAAAAAATAAAGAGTGGAGTGAAACCAGAGAGAACAATTGACCACTTTATTTAATCTATACCTTTGATTTAGTTACAAGCCAGCGCGCTTGTAATCATTTTTAAATTATTTTAAACTACCTAAATGTGATTTCAAAAACTACAGAAGAAAGAAATTAATAAATCAAGAAAGTACATATTTTAAATATTTTTACATAGGCTACTGTTTATTTAATTCTGCTCTGAAATTGAATTTATATGTCCGCATTTGTCGTGAAAACATTGTTGGTATAGTATTCATTCCAGGGGTTCGATCGCCTTTTAAATGATGTATAAGTTAAGTAAGAGTTATGAATTTTAAATGCATCGGACAGTTTAGATCCTTGAGTTAAGGATCCGTGTATTTTATTCCTTGCTTCTAGTTATTACCACAATTACGGCACACATATGTTATACTAGTTGCAAGAGATTTAAAGGCCGTAATGGGACTCGCCATCTTTACAAGCACACTTAGAAATGACCTCTTCACTCGCATCATTTTGAAATGTTTATCAATAAATAGTTTCAGATATCCAGCTTTTAAGCTAAATTACCCTTAATCTAACCATAGTACTTACTGTTTTCGTATTTACGGAAAACATGAAAGTGTTTTTCTTATTTTATCCGGACCTAACCGCGTCCTTCTAGAATAAATTTCACGAACGATTAGAAAACCACCCCAACCTACTAGCCCGCGACTTTTCTGCAAGGAACTTCCAAACTGTACGACGGCGACGTCTAAAACAAAAATAGAGCAGAGACTTCTTGGTCTGAATAACGGACAACACCGATAGTTCTAAACGAAGAATGTACGACTAAGTACCTCTTCTCCTGAAAGTGAAATTCCCCACCGCCTTTTAAATAAAATACTATATACAGAAATTGTGCAGCTCATTGTACAGTACTATAATAAAAATTAAAGACAAAAAGAAAAGTTAACAGAGTTTCACGCTACGTGTAAAGTATTGAAAGCAGTCTGTGTAATAAAAATTGTGTAATATTAAGTTAATGTACAAATATGTGTGTGGTTTGAGAGAAAAATATTATTATAAGTTTAGTAAATAAATTTTATTGGGTGTTTTATAAAAGTGCATGAAATGAGAGGAAATGTGTAAAGGCGGAAGGAAGTAGGGAAATATAGCCTAGAACAGAACAGTAAACGTCGGCGATGCTATCCTACTACTCCGTTCGCTTCAGCAGCGCGGGTAGGAAGTTCCGCTTGTAACGCATGAGGAAGCAGACGATTTAATATCCATGCAGACAACAGAATTTACTATTTTCAGAGCAATTCATCATTTTTCTGGGTAGAATAGAAACAAACAATTTCATTTAGGTCATTTATCAGTGGACATCAGGGTTGATTTATGCCACCGCTCGCGCGTGCTCTGATATCACTTGCTGAAAACAAATTGTGGCTAACGGGAGATTCGGCATTGTTTTAGCTGGCACTCTCCAAATTCTCTCTCTTCATCCGACTTTCCTAAAACTACCTACCTGTCAGCTAACCTCTTCACTGATTTTACTCTCAACTTAATCTTATTTCTTTATTCCACAAAAGAAAATAACCCAAATCTGTGAGTGTTTTGTTATTCAAATTCTTTTGCCGCTGTACAACTAATGCTATGTGATGCATACATAATATTTTTTTCTGCAACAAAATTAAAGTAAGTTTCTTTACCTTGATATTGAATAATATGAGTTAATTTATTAGCTGTCCACTTCATTTATTAATACAAATTGTGTTTTGTTTATGAAATTCAAAAGTTCTCGTACAGTTTTACAATTAATTATTTTTTTAGTTGTTTCTTACACTGGTCTACGAAGATGGTTATGTAAAGTATTATCTAAAAGATCTTTACAAACTTCAAATGTTTTCCTGTATTTTACGGTTTGGCACACTTTTGAAATCGACTTTTGGATTTTTTGCTGACTGTTTTTTATAAGGTAATTATCGTTCAAATGTTTCTAAATACACCAAACTATTCTCCCAGTCCATCTTATTTTTTAAATAAATAACTTCTTTATTAATGTTTTTTTTGAACTTATAATTCAGATTAATTTAGAGTAACTGAAAGGCGCAGATAAGATAACAGTTGTAATAAGTTTTTCCTAACACTACTTTCTCTTTGTAATTTTTTCCACTGAAATCTTTTCAACGAAAGTAGATAAATACGCTCTCATTTCTTTTTTACAGAAAATAAGATTGTGAAGAAATCTTGTAACTAGGTATAATCGCTTTTCATGAAAGAAACAGCACCCTGGAAAAATTAATCCTTAGCTACAAGTAAGCCCACATTTATGGTTAAATTCAATGAACATGTATTGTGCTACTTGAGTATGAGAAACTTGGTATTAAGAGGAGCTGCTTCGTTATATCCTATTGAAGACAAACTAGATTGTCGCCTGTCCAAAGAAACTAATTGTGAACCCTCCCTACAATAATCAAGAAATGTTCGTTAGAGCGATGCTAGGGGCATATTCCCCTACACACATTCGTAACAAATCTCATCTTGTTCAGTGGTAAATTGCAACTGCATATCCACTTACTGCACCCGGGACATAGATTCAATCTATTTTAACTTTGTCTTCGGCAAAGTTACCGCAATTTTGGATGTCATCCAACCAAAAAATACAAGGCTATCTTGGGGAAGGTCTAAACTACTCGAGTTGTATTAAAGGGGAGAAACCTTTTCAATTCGCTTTACAACTACCGACGTCAGATCAATTTCGGCCTCCTCTTCAAACCATAATAGAAATAAAATTAATAGGGAAAACTCAAACTGAATGAACATTAGCCTTAAATTTTTATTTCCCTATACAATGATACAGTAAAAATATAAAATAGAATACATTCACGCTTACGGTACTCTGACAACTGTACATTACATTTTTTTATATTAGAAAATTCCGAAGATTTCAGATAAAACAGATATGAAGCTTATTTTTTTCATAAATCATGATTAGCTATAATTTATTACCAACAAATTACAAAAAATTCTACACAAAAATAAAAAAGGGAAAAATTAATAATAATTAAAAATATTCATTATTAACCTTAATTTGTTTAGTACAAAAAGTAGCTAGTTCATAAAACATACACGAAGATCCACGGAAAAGTAACTTTTCGAAATACTGCGTTTTAAGATTATTTTTGTATGTAGTTGATATTTTTTTTTTGTATCCGAGGCGGCGAGAAAAACTCACGTTCCCTCCCTCACGATGAGAAAATAGTCGTCCAGTCGCAAGGAGGCCGCAACCGCCTACCAAACAAAAACCTGCCGCCTGGCCACTTGATCCAGCATCTGCAAATATCCTTCACCTCCTTCCGAATAGTTAATATAATACTACAGTTAATGTAATTTACCTCACCTAAATTGTTAAATATATTTGATATTCAACAAAACTTGATATTTTTGTCCTGGTTATTAAACATACAACACAATAGTTAAGACGGATGTGCATCAAAAAATTTAAATTCGTGTTCCACATGCCTATAGGCTAACATAAGTAAAAACCTCAATGGTGTAAAACGACCAATAAGAAGTTAATTTATTGCTGCTAACGATATTTTTTTATTTTTTTATATTTTTTTAACATATAGCCTACTTAATTTGTTCCTGTTTTATGAAACAATTACGAATATACAGAAATTTAAGATGAGAGTACATGAATGGCATGAGGAGCTGACCTCCCATGTGACGCTTCTGATTATGCATATAATAGACTACAAATTTGTAGTTAAGCACGAGCCCGTGTGTATGTATTGTAGGCCTAATTCATGAATATACAAGTTTTTACTGTGAATTAATGCAAAAATTGTAATTAGTAATAATGAATTCGTTTATATTAATCCTAAAGTATATGTCTGCTCCAATTTCTCTTTAACCTCTTCGGTGGAACGTCAGGTAGGTTTAGTGTGCGTGCATTTTGTCGATAAATACACCATGTTATGCTTGTCAGTATTTCAGTAACTCCAAACATGTACCTCATTTTGTCTACCTACTTATGGCATATCACTCCATTTTTTTCTCTTCACCGACTGTTTATTTAGACGTTTATTTAAGAGGTTATTATCGAAACTTGCTGTGCCCCAGAGTTGTATCCCATATGTCCACACAGGTTTAAGTACAGTTTTATATAGTAACAATTTGTTTTGTGCCGATGATTGGGGCACAGCAAGTCACAGTAACATTGAAATAATTCAATGGTTTCAGTCAAAAATACTTCGAAACATCATGGACTCACCTTGGTACATATCCAACACTATATTGCACAGAGACACGAACACTCCCACGGTACACGAAGCTATACAGAAATTTTGCACCAGTTACCAAACAAGACTTGAAAATCATCAGAATCCAGAAGCCATCAATCTCCTAGACAACAGTGAAACACACAGAAGACTATGCAGACTACACCCTACAGATTTATTTTAATATGTGATTGTGTAATTTATTTTACATTCAGATCAATTCAACAAAATGGGAAATTTTATATAGGAATACCAAGGGGTATTACTTACTCAAGATTTATACTTACAACACATCTACTCATTGTTCTATGAGAGCAGATCGTAGATTTACAGTTATTAAAAAAAAAAAATTATCGAAACTAGTTGAAAGTTAATAAAATTAATAATTATAATAATATATTAATTTAATTAATTAATAAATTAAATTAATTAATAAAGAAAACATCATAACACCCAAAACTTTTATGGGGGGTTGACTAGGTATGCACCCCCCCCCCAAGGGGTTCCTGTTACTTAAATTTTGTTTAATTTACTTAACACACAATGAGGAGTGACGATTCAATATTAGCGAGTTGCGAAGGCTTTTGCATTTTTATAAGCCTAATACATTATGATTGCAGTAAAATCGTAGGTATTTTAATTTTAAGGAGATTATTTATTTATTTTTTATCCTTTTCTGGTGATGCCTACGTTCATTACTTGTGCGTTGATAGTATATGGATGAAAAAATACCGGACCTGAACGGGAATTAAACACACGACCCCAAGCATAGAAGCCAGTTGCGCTGACTACTACATCAATCGGCCAGCCACATTCCTTAATTATTAAGTTAAATTCCTTAATAACATAATTAGTTATTACTTATTTATTAACTTTATTCCTTAATTTAAACTAAAAACAAAACGTAAAGCAAAACAAAACGTTTTTTATATTCCTGTGGCATAATGACAATGTTAGAACCCAACTAGAGTGGTCGGAGAAGACTTAAACGCACAAGTTCAGTGCACGTTCTACACTGGGCTCACTTTGATGAAGGATAACTGCTCAAGTAAAGTAGTACAAAAACTTCTTACAAACATTTTTGTAGATAATTTTGTTCTTTTCAAATGTTATTGTATGATTTTTAATTAAGCTAACTGTTTAGCCGCTACAAATAGAAACATAAATAAAACACACGAATTTTCGGCCATTTTTCAATGTGGCAGACGAAGGTCAAGGCCTAGGCTCAGCGACTATTGATGTTATTTAGGTACATGTCAGGAGGTTGCCAAATTTAAAAACTATAGGAATTATTTTCACTCAAAATCCTAAATCTCTCGTGCTAGTATGTACAATTGAATGTTTTTGCCGTATTAAAAAGTGTTGTCCGACGAATTAAAATCTGATGAAAACGGATGCATCGATCTAACAGAAAAATCAATCCATGTAGATAATGATAAACCGTCAAAGTAATTAATTGATAAAGAACATTTTTATACAACATAAATACACGACACTACTGACTGTATAAATAATGAAACTTTTATAAACAGTAAAAATATTTGGTTAGTTAAACCTTATATTATGAATTACTTTTACATAACCATCAGAAAAGTAATTTTCAAAATATTATTACAATACATGAATTTGTTTCTTAATTTACTAATTTATTTTACAACTTTTAAACACGTTTATGTTCAGTAAATTATTTCTGTATTCCAAATTAAAAGTATACCTACTATATTATTGACGTGCCAGTTTTCGTTCGGCACGGAATTTGAATTTAATGATACACAATTAGTCTGTACTGCTACTTATCACGAATGTTAACATAGTCTTTTATTCACTAAGAAAAAAGTACTAAAAAAGTACTCTACACTATTTATCCACCAAAATATAGATTTTTCTCTGAAATAGAGTTTCATCGTATTACTGACATAATATACTTATTTTATGTTAAAAATGCGTTCAGAATATTGTTAGACTACCAGCTAAAAGATTAGTTAGTTATGTTTAGATTACAAGCGAGTATTCAATATTTGTCTAACATTCAATATTGATTCAGATAAAATGTAGATGAACCCGTAGAAGGCTTATATAATTGTGCTGAAGTAATGACTAACGGACGATGAAAAATAATAGAAGATTCCTTTAATATTGTTGTCCATATTCATATGTTATTTACTTTTAATTATATTTTAAATTCAATTAACTATTACAATTAATTATTACCTATTAGTAACTATTACTAATAATGTAATTACTATTATAGTAATTACTTTATTAGTATTAAAGTAATTACTATTATAATATAGTAAGTACTAAAAAGTAATTAAGTATTACAATTAAAAATCTAATAAAGCTGTCAGGAATTTTTATAACTACCGAGCTGTTGTAACGACGATATGGATCAAAGATTCCCAATGAATAAAATATATAACATATATAGATTTTTATGACTTTTTATTCAAGTATTTGATCCAAAATATAAACTCTCTGACAAAATTACCTTCCACAAAATCAATATAAAAAACTTCAAAAATGCTGGAACAGGGATAACGTACACAACACCTACGATGGCTTGCCACTGATTGATTTCCTCAGAAAACACAAAAACAGAATATTACACACGTACATTAGGTATACTACAGTTCAACTTACTAACAGTTGTAGTTTCCTCTGGCTAAAAACAAAACAAAATTAATTTGAGAGCCTAAGAACTGGTACGAGTTCGGGTACCTTTTTCGCCGGTTAGTCGGCCGAACTCAAGTGCCCTTGATGGTAGCCAACGTTCGTAAATGATTTGAAGAAAATGAGTAATAAAAAATTTAAGAGATATTATTTGAACTAATATAGAAAATTGTTACTGAGTATATCTGATAGCAATATACTCATACATATCTCATCAGGAAGCCAGTATTATCGTACAAATTCCGTAAAGTTATTTGATCTATTATTAAAGGAAATATGTATCATATAAGTAGTTAGATTAACATATGTACTTTCAAAAAATAACTTACAATCTTTCTAATTTAAGTGAGCAGATATGAAGTGATGTTTTTCATCACGATTAATTTTAAGCATCCTTTTCATCACCCAGCGACTGCGCAGCCTTCCCAGCTCACGACATGTTTAAAGGGGCTAATCTATTTCAAATAAATTTTTTTAACTTGGATTATTAAATAAAGTGTTTACTAACAGAAATTTTTATGTTTATGATCTTGAACCAATATTGGAGAAAATATCTCAGCTCTATGTTGGAGAAAATGAGTATATTTCAAATATTATGTTAATCCAATAGAAACAGATTTCGTCATGCTTTAAATTCTGAATACAGAGGTTTTATGACAGAAACTGGGGGCAGATGTGTTAATACACAGCCTAATGGTTCAGGTCCTTCTCCCTTCGCAGCAATTTGTGATCGTAACTTAATGACGTTAATGGACTTTTCTGGTAACAATTCGTATGACCTCCAGCTGATAGGACAGCGTTCTTGTCCTTCAGTAATTAAACTCCATCACTAGTACATTGGGATAAAGTACGGTACATAGAAAAGTAATTGATTTAAAGGTTATATTGTGAAAACCTGTCAGACAAATTCAGAAACCTCTCCTTTTAATTTATGGTACCCATACAAGAGAATGCTACTAATTGTACACTAGTTTATATAGGGGAAACCAAACAGCTTTCTCTTTTATTTTGTATTCTTTATCTAAAATTATACATCAACCAGTTATATAGGGAAAACCAAACAGCTTTTTTTATTTTTTATTCTTTAACTAAAATTATACATCAACCAGTTGGCTTTTACACCAGAGTTCCGGATTCTATTCCCGGTCAGGTCTCGCAACTTTTCATCATTTTATCACCTCACACCATTACCTACGCACAATCCAAAGCTTCTGTAGGCATCATCATTCAATAAAAAAGAAATAAAACAAATTTTGTAACGTTAAATGAAAATTAGAAACAAATAATTTCCCAGCGAAATTTCAATTCATCTCTGAAATAAAAAAATAATAGCCTGGTTTCTACTTATTTAAAAAAAAGTATTTAAAACGTTTATTACATTAATTGAATGCCGTAAAAGATAAATTTAAATCACCTAATTATTAAATAATTTTAAATAGGTTAATTATTAAAATAATAAGGTTATATTAATTTATTATTAGGTTATAAAATTAATCAATAATAATAATAAGGTTATATTGTAAAATTATTGTCATTTTTTACTAACATTTTATAACTGTTAACTTATATGTTTTTTTTTACCTAAGGTATGAATTATCTTTAAACTGACATGTTTCGGTGGATTCCATCGAGTGTGTTGTTAGGCCATCAGCCAAAAGGCTGGTTTGAACCTGTAGAGGCTTTACTAAGTAAAGTGACAAGTGAGGAGGTTTAACCTGCTTTCCTCACTGTATGGAAAAGCATGCTTATCAGCATACCGGACCCCCGCCCTAAAATGCATCTACTTTCCACCCTGAAAATGACACCTCCAATTCATTTACCATAGGGTCTGGCTGTACAAAGAAATTCCTTACTCTCAGAGGAGATAACTCTGACTAGTGTCTTTTACACCTCTACCTCTAAAAAAATAACAATTTTTTGTAGCCCTGGAACTGGAAGCCTATCAAGTATGTAACTTTAAACAAAAATTAAACTAAATATGTTAAAAAGTTTAGAAGATATTGTATCTTCAGTAAATTTTGTATATTTTATATTGTACAATATAAAATATCGATGTAGCTTCAGTCATTTGTACAAAAGTTTTATACAAATGACTGAATATACATATTGTAAAATATTTGACATATTTAGTAGCCTAATAATTTTTTTTAATTTATGTACTCTGATGGTGGTAGATAAACAAAAACCTCGCAGTCAAAAGTTAAAATCGTAGGTAAAAACAAAAATAATATAGCAGTTAAGAGGTTAGAAAATATTTATAAGATATTTACAATAAGAGTAATTTGGGCTGCAGGATGCATTATAAAAATTTATTTTAAATTAGTACATACGAATACCTTGAAATCTATCATACGTACAGTGAAAAATGAAAATCTAGAAAATCGTGTTAGAAACCTGAATACGAAAGATGGAAGTCTATGGAAAGAAACCGGTAAACTCCTACGCTATACTCCTCACTGCCCTCCTCTTCGGAAACTGGACAACACATGGGCAAAATCTGACAATGAAAAAGCCATCCTATTTGCTGAACACTTGGAAAAGACGTTCCAACCTCATGGTGATACTGTACCCGCTTTTACAAAATTAATAGAAGATAAAGTATCTTCACCTTTACAGTTGTGTCTACCTCCACTCAATTTTACTGACCAAGAAATAAAGACTGCAATTACTCAATTGCCACTAAAAAATCTCCTGGATATGATTTGATAACGGCTGAAGTACTACGTGAACTGCCACAAGCAGGAATAACTCTAATTACGCAAATTTTTAATGCTATTTTGCGGACCACCCACTTTCCTATACAGTGGAAATTTTCACAAGTTATCATGTTTCATAAAGAAAATAAACCAATCCACGAACCATCTTCTTACAGGCCCATCAGTTTACTTTCAACAGTTTCAAAATTATTCGAAAAACTTTTACTCCCAAGACTGCTTATATTTGTGGAAGACCAAGGTATAATCCCTAATCATCAATTTGGGTTCCGTCGACGGCACAGCACAATTCATCAACTACACAGAATCGTTGATCAAATTGCCTCTGGCTTTGAACAAAAAAAATATGTAAGTGCCGTCTTCTTTGATGTTTGCGCAGCGTTTGATAAAGTTCGGCATCAAGGTCTGCGATATAAATTAAGAGAATTCTTGCCAGATGCCTATTTCTTAATCATCAGCTCCTTTTTAACGGACAGATTTTTTCAAGTAAAACATAACACGGCTCTGCCTGACTACAAACAAATCGTCGCTGGTGTTCCACAAGGATCAATCTTGTCGCCACTGCTTTGCAGCATCTATACATCAGATCTACCTGCATCTGCTAATACCACCTTAGCGACTTATGCTGACGATACAGTCATCCTTTCTTCTGATGTAAAGCCAGAAGCAGCAAGTAATAATTTACAAAGTCACATTAACTTTTTAAATTATTGGTTAAAAATCTGGAGGATCCAATTCAACGCTTCAAAATCAGTGCATGTCACCTTTTCTCTCCGGAAAGGCGAATGTCCTCAACTATTCCTCGACAATAAACCGATACCACAACGACAAAAAGTTAAATACCTTGGACTTCACCTTGACAAGAGACTCACCTGGGCGACTCATATAAAAACCAAAAGACTGACTTTGAACTCCAAATTGAAAGAACTATTTCGACTACTTGGACGCCGCTCTTCACTGACTCTAAAATCTAAACTATTACTATACAAAGTTTATCTCAAACCAATATGGACCTATGGACTACAAATTTATGGCACAGCTAAACCGAGCAATCTATAAAAATTACAAGCCTTTCAGTCAAAATGCCTACGTTTAATCACCTGCGCACCTTTTTATGTCAACAACAAAATTCTACATGACGACCTTAATATTCCGTTCATAAGTGAAGTAGTTAAGTCCAGCTACAGTGTTTTTCACAGAAAATTGCATGATCACCCCAACGAATTAATCACCAAACTATCGGATGCATCACTATCAGGAAATCCGCAGCGCAGGTTGAAACGTCAATGGGCCAGAGATCTTCTATAAAGTGATTTATTTTATTTTTCTTTCTTCTTTTTTTCTTATGTTGTTATTTATCATTCATGTATCATGAACTTTATTTCATAGAACATATACCAATGGGTATCACTGTTCTTTTTCATTTATTTATTTTTATTTTTTATTTTTTATTTTTTTTCCTTGTCATCCTTTGTTTACTGTCATCTAATTTGCTCGTTGTATCTTCGTATATAGTTGCAAATAAAGTTATTAAAGTTAAAAAAAAAAAAGTTAGTACATCACAATAGTTACCACAATGTTTAACATTACATAAAATTACGTTATACTTTAATTACATAAATGTGAACATACCAACTTGGATAGAATCCGCGGTTTGACAAATTGTCTTCATTAGAAATAATTTATTTGTAGACCTTGCATTCCAAAATCTTTGAAGATATTTAATCGTAGTAACAGTTTTCAAAACAAACCAACCTATGATTGAATACAAACTCTGAAAAGATATCACCTTAATTTTAATTAATTTTCATTTTACACATTTTTTAGAATCCAAGAAGAGTATAATATTGGTGATGTAGCTTTAAATACATTGTTTATAAGCAAAACAAAGCTCGAGAACTAATATAATAATTTATCGTCAAGTGGACTAAAAAATTGAAATTCTGTTTGAGACCCGATAGAAAATTATGTAAAATTTAAATTATGGTATTTTACAGGGAAGACGTCTATCTCTAGTACTTTTTAGATACGCGAATTTCAACTTCTATTGAAAGTACAAGTACACTCCAGAAAACGTGCTTTTTTAATAGTTATTTACAAAATAAGATCTTTAACTGCAAGAAGTCCTTCACAATTTAATTACATAATTGACAAAAAAGAAAAAAAGATGAAATATATTCTTTACATGATTTCAATAATACTGTATAAATTTAATTTTCAAATTCATTTCAACGTAACAAATTGAATTTTTCAATAGTATGAAAATATATTATTCAATTAATTAGTAAAAAACCTTTTATTAAAATTAGCTATGCATATATTCTCATTAATTCATATTTAACTTTAAAATAACTGACTCTATAGATGTAAATGAATTGGGTTGAAAAGTCAAATGAATAAAAATTAAATTTAAATACAATGCTGAAACTCCTCATAAATGGAAATGGGTTCTTTAAGAACTCAATGAATAAACGGTTGAAGAATGGAAACTGTGGGAAATGGATCAGTTAAAAAGATAAGTAGATAAAATACTGAGGACTGGATGATATTGCGTGTTGTTATCAAAACAACCGAAGGAATTACTTTGCGTTAACCACTTAGGTTTGTGAAATATTAACATCAACCAGCCTAGCTCTACCCCCTTGACATAAGTAGCGGAGACGACCGCTCGTCGTGTTTGACTGCCACTGTCTTGTTACCACTTGATGTCAACCGTCTTATTAAGTGCTTCTACACTTGTCCCTCATCCTTAAAGCTCTACTCTGTTACTGTACATCTGTTAATTTGACTGAACAAACACTGCCAATTCAATTATCTTCTACTCTGTCGAAACGTTTCAATTAGGTTCTATATTTGAACAAACAACTCTCATTAATACTGTAAAAAGTATCCGTATCATTTGATACCCAACATTTCAGGCTTTTAAAAACAACTAATTATTTTAAAAGTATTGAAGATCCGTCAGATACATAAATATTACTTCTTTCCGGCAGGAAAATGACATTCATCGACAATGACGTCCATCGATCGACACATCAATGATCAATGATTGATCGATGACATTCATGCTGCTTATTTCATCTTCATCTAAAAGCACTAACTCTTACATCTAAGAGCAAATGAACGTAGTAAATGAGGCGATTTGAATCAAAATCGTAAAAGCGATTTTTGAGAAATTTGCGAAAAAGTGAAAAATCCCACAGATAAACTGCTAATACCAGTTAACCGACTTTGATGAAAATGATCGTGTTTGGTATTCTCGTGGTATCTTACTTAAGTTCCATGTTTCAACTTCCAACATTTTTTTTTTGCCAAACACACACACACTCCCGACATTAAAAACACGTTTTTTTTGGGCTCATGGAGGGCATCTGTATTCTTGTTGAGCTCAATTTCTAAAACTGACTTAAAAACATAACGTTCTGTACCTACATTTCATACAGAGCAAGAAAGAGTAAAAATAAAAAAATCGATAACGTTAACTGGCAAAAACTAAAAAAATGTTAATAAGACACATTACTGTCCTAATTTTAGATGTAGAATCTGAAAATTACTTCGCTGACACGAGATAGAACACCCCTAAATGGATACAGCAGTTTGAAATTTTTATTGTTTTAGTTTTTATGGTAAGGACTTGAAGCACGGGCAATAATTAGAGAGAATGTGTGTGCTATTCGTCGTACCGTTTTCTATTATTATCCTCTGACTCACCCCACAACTTTTTCACATTTTAGGACGGCTTATGATTTCTGTAGCCGTAATTATTTTTATAAAAATATAAGCCAATTCGTATATTAAACGTAATAACACTATTGTTTTGTATTTCATTATTTTGAAAATAGTTGTGATAATTCTTTACTTTCAGAGCTAGATATTTTAAAGTTATTTTAATTTAATTTACTGATCACTTCGTAGCACATAAAGAAAGGAATATGAAATAAAGTACCTATTGCAAAGAATTAGGTACTTTACTATACAGTATTTTGCAAGTAGTTGACATACTTTTGCAAATACCATGAATCTTATAATTCTTATAGAGTGTAAAGTTATAAATTCACCGTTCCTTACATAAAAAGTAACGGTAAAGTCTCAGTTAACATTTCTCTTAAACATTGACCGCTTTGAATAATATTTCTTTTAAATCATGGTAATAAGCCGTGTTATTGTTTTAAAAGAAAAATTTATTCATTATCCGTAATAATACTTAAATTTCAAACCTGGTATTTGCGCACCGTTTATACCTAAGTACTGGGTACCACAAACCTCTAAATTTAATAGTTTTCAGACAATTCTTTTAATTTCTTTTGCGATTGGATATGCATTCAGGTACAAAGAATTTCTCTTTTGTTGCAGATATATTTTTATCAAACTTTCTTTTCATTTTTAGTTGATTTTTAGCCATAAAGCGTGCAGTATAATAGAACGAAGCATTGGCATTTAATTGCTTCACTTTATGTTTACGACCAGTCATTAAGCAATTTATTATTTTCTTATTTGAAAAAAACATGCTCTGTTCTCTTTAATAGGACTAGAGAGAATAAAGTGGGAATAATTTACATAAATATATAAAAATGAACTTATAATTTTTTTATTCAGTAAAAAGTCAGAAAATTTTTAACTAGGTTTTTGTTAAAAAAATTACTTGGGGTGAGGATAAAGATGAATAAGACGAAATATAGTGAAATGCTTATAGGGACGGTAGCATAACGCAGTTAAAGGGCTGAATACAGTCAAAAGAGACGCCGGTCACTACCGTACGACAAGTAATGCTGCCTGCAAATCTCCTGGGATGCTGTTACTGGGTGACTCAGGCCGGTATTATATCCTGAGGGAATATCTTAAGGAAGTCCTAATGCGTTGACAGCATAGGAATGAAGTGAATTGATCTAGACGTTGGGGAGGTTCTACCCCTTGAACAATGGGAGGGCGTAAATTAATTGACTAAATTGAATGTTGCCCTCTTGTCGGTACATATGACAGTCCGGTCTGGCGTCTGTTAGTTTATTCACTTTTAGAAATATAAATCCTACGAAATCAATTGTACCGTATTAGTAAAATTAATATTAAGTAATTAATTAATTATGTTTAATTTAAATATTTAAATTTACTTATAATTAAAATAATTTAGTTAAATTAATTAATGTTCGCTAGAAAATATAATTAGAAAAATTTTGGAATAATAAAACTATAGTAAAACTAGTTTTAGATGGAATATAAAACGTTAAAAAAGATATGGAAAACTACAAATTACAATGAACGATCTAAAGAATAAAACAGAACAGATTAAAATTTGAAATGATAAAAATACAGACTGTAGCTACTACAGGTAAAAAATAATCGATCAATAGGAAATGAGTGAAATTAGATGAAGTATGGAAACATACTATTAGAATGATAGAATGAAAGCCTATGGGAAAATAAACTCTAAAAGAAAGCTAAGAAGTAATTGACTAAAGTCATCCAATGTGGTCATAAAATAATAATAATTTACTTTTCTTTTTTTCTTTAGTTTTATTACGGTACTGTATATTGAGCTGCACAATATTTCCGTTGTTGTTTAGGTCAACAACCGAAAGGCTGGTTTGAACCTCTAGAGGTTTACTAAGTAAAAACAAGGAGTGAGGTGATTACTGTTCGAGTTGGAAGAGTATGCTTATCAATATGCCAAGTCCTCCGAAAAGCCCCCACTTTCCACCCTGCAAATGACACCTTCACTTCATTCACCATAGGGTCTGGCTGTATAGTGGAATTCATTACTCTCAGAGGAGATAAGTCTGACTACTGTCGTTTACACCTCTACCTCTTCTGTTCTTAATTAGTTCAGTCATATAATTGGCTGACTATGTGATAAGAAACAGAACTATTTTTGTAGCCCTGGAACCAACAGATCGAATGCAATTAATTTAATACTCCTTATGGGCAAACAATTTCCGTATATGATGTTTAAATGGCAGTAAGGAATTTAAGGAGAACAGGTACTCAGTGGTACATTCTTTGTTTATAACTACAGGTATCATGCGTTATTCAGACTAAGAAATCTCTACTCCATTTTCGTTTTATACGTCGCACATTTGGGAAGTTCCTTGTAGCTAGATCATGGGCTAATTGGTTTGGATGGTCATCTAGTCATTCGTGAAATTTACTATACAAGGATGCGATTAGCTAGCTCCTTTACTGTCGGAATTTTTAAATTGTCGTGAAGGGTTTTATTGCTTACATAAAAAGGAGCGCCAGAAACAAGTCTTAAGAATTTTAATTGAAAGGCCTAGATCGACTTTAAATTACTCTCTGCCGCTACTCCAAAGAGCTGGACACCGTAAATCCTGATTGGTCTCAAAAGGGTTTTGTATTAGTTAATATTGACTAAAATTTTTTTCTCATTCATTTGAGAGAAAAGCATTATGTAAAAATATCAGTTTATAATCATTTTTTATTAAGTTTAACATTCTAGCGTAACGGATTTTACATTATTTAGCCGTTAAAGATCTTCATGTCAGCCCAGTAAGTCAACTGGAAGAAACGCGTCATGAATTGTTAAGTAACTCCTGTTGGCCGAGCGAATTTGTATGGTAACCAGCTGATAGTCACCCGTGAGCGAATACCCACGGTTGCCCTTTTAAAACGCAAGTCAAAAACAAGTCAAGATTAACAAAAAAAAAGTATCAAACAATTTGGGTGGTCTTCGATGATATACAGTTCTTAGTAACAAAATAAACTCTAACCGAATCTATCAATTAAATATAATTTAAGACCTTTCTGAACATACGGAGTTCAACTTCGGAAATTTGTTCAACCTTATACGACCAATAGAAAACTATTTTATTTTACGAGTGGTAACGAAATGCCCTTTTACTCCACAAACCTAATAATATAATGCTACACAATATATTACTAATATCAAATTGGTACAAAGTTCTCCAATTTTCGGAATTTCACTGTATTCCTAAATTCCATATTTTTATTTAACATCACCGAGACTTCCGTGTTCCTTACGCCACCCGTCCATGAGGTCCGCGTAATCGCTTGTAAGACCACATCTTGAAGGCTTCTAGTCTTTTTATCTGGTTCAACCTCCGAGTCCCCCCCCCCCCGTACTACAACAACGAGAACACATAACAGCGGACCTACCTTCATTACAGCGGTATCTTGGGTAGGGCTAATTTATTAAACTGCAAGCTCCAACTGAATAAACCAAGTGAATAAACTTTTTGAAATATTTAATAATTTTGTTATTGTTAAAAAGCATATTAACGACACGTTCTACACACTCAATGAAATTACAGAAAATGTAATATTACGTTACTTTATTTTTTAATTAGATATTTTCATTAGACTTGAAAACTGGTAAAATACAATTTAATAAATAATTAAATAGTATGAACCCCGAGATTTTTCAGTTGGTTTCACATCCTAATGTAACGATATCGCTCGGGTAGGATTCCCAGCCAGTCTAGAACGTTTAAACAACTGCCCATGCAGTTTTAAAAACTTGGAGTACACACAGTGATTATATAAACATATAAATAAACTATATTATGAATACTCTTATACACTTATCTTTACTATTTTATTTATGCACGAGGTGCAATTCATGCCTCTTTTACCCAACATCAGGTCATCCAGAATCAAAATATTAGGACGCAAGCTCACAGACTTGACAAGTAATCATTTCCTTCGAGGACTATCTACCAATTCTAAAAAACTAATTCTGTAATTGCACTATAAAATTTATGACATTCCGTAAACTCTTATAATTTTAGGGAAGCAGTTTGTACATTTTGGGGATCAGGTTGCAAAATATATTAAGTAAAGGGTTCTTGTTGCTCAATATCAAGGGATCAAATGCTAGTTTATTTTACTATAGTTGTTAATTCGTTTCGGAAAGTTCCCTGCTTTTTTGTGCGCCTTTATAATTAGTTCCTAGACATAAATCTGACGGACGTCTGGCATTCGAAAATCCTTGAACTCTTGAGCTCAGAAGGATAGAGGGTGGTTTATGTTGATTACTCGCAAAATACGCTGTTGCATTTTCTCCAGAGGGTTTAATAAGATTGACAAGTTCCGCCCTATCCCAGTATTCCCTGGTATATTTATTCCCTCATCTCAGTATTACCTGTTATATTAAAGTAACTTAAAAAGACAGACTATTATCAGACTCAAAATCTTAAAGACTTTCATTTATCGTCAAAATGTTTTGTTTTTTTTTGTATTAAAAAACCAAACTATGATATATTTTTTTCAGAATAATCTTCTTCTTCTTCTTTTAGTGCGCTATCCGTTTCGGATGTTGGCGACCAGCATGGCAATTTTCACTTTGCTGACAGCAATACGGAAAGGTTCAGCAGATGTCTTTCCGGTCCATTCCCTGAGGTTGTGTAGCCAGGATATTCTTCTTCTTCCTGGTCCTCTCCTTCCATCTATTTTCCCTTGCACAATGAGCTGTATCAAAGAGTATCTGGACTCATTCCGCATGACGTGTCCCAAATACTGAAGTTTACGGATCTTGATGGTGTTCAATAATTCTCTGGATTTCTTCATCCGTCTCAGAGCTTCTTCATTTGTTACATGCTCTGTCCATGATATTTTAAGCATTCTCCGGTACAACCACAATTCAAAGGCTTCTATACGTTTAATCATACTCTTGTTCAATGTCCATGCCTCTGCTCCATACAGCAAAATCGAGAAGATGTAGCACCTCAAAAGTCTGATTTTCGTTTCAATGGTAAGATCATGGCTCCTGAAAACTCTGTTCATTTTATTGAAAGCAGCTGTTGCCCTTGCTATGCGATATTTAATCTCCTGTGCCATGTCCCAATTTTCATTTATCATTCAGAATAATAAGCGGATTATATCAAAAATGTACACCCTAATTCTAATTTACAGTTATTGTTTAAAGTTAATTCCATCAAATCCCAAATCTCTAATAATCATGATTTAAAATTTTTAATTTTTATTCAATAATTCAAATATTTTCTCTTGCTTATTCCAGACAATCATCTTGTGGAAGGTTGATACAAAAAATTTAAGTAGGTACCCTGACAGAAAAGTGTCTCGATAAGGTGATTTAGTAAGCTGACAGCCACCCTTGTAGTGTATTGACAACACACACCCTAGATTTTCTTCGTGTGATTCAAAACTCCCATTCCAAAAGCAGCAAGGAAAAATCAATAAATCTGTGTTTATTTTACAAATTTTCACGCTATAAAATAAAATTTAAACAAATAGATATTTTTTTATTATTCCTGAGGTTAGATAAAACCATTTTTTAAATCATTTAACTGTAGTAAATTTATAAATGTACAACGTGAATAGTTGAAAGTAATTTTGTTGAGTAACCTTTTCAGTTATTTCTAAACAAATAGTGATTTCGTACTTCAATTGTTGATATCCCATTTGTCAGATTTATATTCCAATAATACTATCTAAAAGTGACACACAGTTGACTGGTTATTTTATTTATAAAGACTTCAGAGAAGACAAAGAACACCCAAAGTTTAATTTATTTTTCTTTCATTGAAAGCAGATCTTGTAAATGTTTTAATAATGTTCTGAAGAAAAAAACTAATCGATCTTGGAAAGTAGAGTCTCAAAATTCTTCATATTGAATGCCATTTACTGTCAAATCCTGAAAAAAGTAAGACAAGGCATAATTAAATCCTATAAATTAATCTTTTATCGCCAGTAAATTTGATTAATGAGCGACTTCTTTAGATTGTAAATACTTAACACATAGGCCTACTATAGTAGTGACTTCTAGGCAACTAGATTTTGAACAGAAATAACTTCTTTTGTCAATTAAACAAATACAAAAGAAAGATCTAATACTTTTTCCTTTTTCTCAGCCTTTTATGTACATATGTAATGTACTCGTATATTACGATCTAGTTTTAAGACTAATGAAAAATTTTATTCTAACTTAATTTACTATTGACAATATTACTACAGAGTTGCTTAGCGGAACCTCGATGCTTAATTTAATATAGCACATTATGTGTACGTAATGTGCACTTATATTGTGCACCTAAATTTAACACTGATTCTAATCGTGCACTAACAGTGGTGCTCTGCTTTCAAACACTAGCACTACACAAGATGAAATTCTTTCTTCCCTTTCAGCCTATTTTTCTCAGTGTGATGAATTTTAAATTTACGAGTGCTTAAGTGTTTTTAAAATCATATTAATTTAATATTTACAAATACTGCGGTTTTTAAGTTCTTGCGCTTCAATAATAATTCTCCTAGTTACGTATCCAATAAAACATTACAAATGACCCCAGAGACCAACTTAAAAATTGTAATAATAATTCCTTAATATGCAACGTAAATTCTCCCAATCTACCAGGATTCATACCAACCCTGTTTGAAAGTCGATGAAGTTAAATCATGAAACATTAACAAAACATTATTAGTAAAATTTCATTCACAATTTAAATTTTCTGAAGCACTGTCACTTGGTTGTGTCCACCACTAATCCTTCGACACAAATTTTTATAATTTAACTACAAATTCTAATCATTTTTGCTAGTTGTGTTTACTCAATTGCATAAAAAAATAATATAAGCGAAAAATTACGAAGTACATAGAAATCCTTCAAATACGAAACCCGCTAATCCGAACCCCACTATAATTCGATATTTTGAATAATCCGAACTGATTTAAATAAAAATTTAACATGAATTTCACGTATAAAACTTATTTTTTAAAAAAAAACAAAGTAATTTTGTATAGAAAAAACAGTTTTTTTATAGGCTTTGTAAAATATTTTATAGTAGGCCCTACGTTTTTAAGGGTACCCGGAACGGAGAAAATCAAAAATTTGTATATAGGCCTACTCGGTTTTTTGCACATTATTAAAATTCAGAATTTTCTGCATCCAATAATGTATTATTTGCTGGGGGTTTTGCAATTTTTAACCTCAAAAAAATTGAAAGTATGTTGGACCCTTATGTTATTTTCTAAACATTATCAGTTTGCATAAACACATCTTCTATTCTTTGAATGACAAACGATAAACTCATAATTTTGCTTTTGTTTTAAAACTTTAAGTCAGCATTAGACCAGCTGTGAATGTAAAAGTTGAGGAATTTCCAGATTATGATCCAGGAATGTATTAGAGGTAACTATTTTGTAGTAGTCTACTTACAATGTGTTCTCTTTTAGATTTTTCTTGTTTCCCGTAAACAGCAATTTTTGACACATAGGGAAAATTTTCTCAGCCAAATGTGAACGGATTTTAATGAAATTTTTGCACAGCCTTTTATACCATAATTTAAATGTACTGAGTTAATATTATAGTAAAAAAATATGTTTAAATATTTATTTTCCACTTAAATAGGCAAAAAATTATACTTTTCGAAAGTGGTAATTTCAACAATAATTTTCTTATCTATCCTAACAATAGACTATATATACAGATAATACTAATTCTCTGGGTGTAGACTAGCCTGAAAAGTAACCACAAAAAAATTGAACACGGTAACTTTAGTAGTTTTTAAAAAAAAAGTTCCTTACATTTACATTACAGAGATAGACATTCCGGGTACCCTCAAGTGAACATAATCTAAATGAAAAGTGAAAATAAATCTTAGAAGGCAATCTTGTCGGTCTATTCAAATTTCAATTTCATTTATTTATAGACACTGTAAATACGTTAAGATATATGTTTACTTCTTTTTAAGGTAGTTCAATAGTGAATTGTCTTTTCATTTTAATATTTTGTTCTAATTTTCATATCTGCCATTGTTCTTTTTTTGAATAGATCGTAAATTTTTCTGTTTAATGAATATAATAAAATAAAATTTGGTTTCAAAACATAAAAATTAAATTTTAAAAAAGATAAACAGTGTAGTTGAGGATATAAACCGAACATAACCAAGTTCATAATACATGATGTACTTTCAATATAGTAAATCGCTTCCTGGTAAAGCATTAATTCTTCTAGTTCATTATCAATTACAAGATATTACAAATTTTCACCACTGAGTGGCTGCGTAATTGTTGCTGCATAAACGTGTCACTAATTGTTTGCTGTCGTAACGTCGGAAAACTTGTGACAACGCAGTATCTCGCTAGCGCGTTATAAACATAACGTATGTTTTCGTAACATTTTGGTGTTGCTCTACGTACGAAAGTGATATTTCTAGCTTTTGAATATGAAATAACCCCCTCAGTGTTAAATATTTCATCAGTTTTTAGATTATTTTTTGTTTCGCACATTTTTCCGGATAATCCGAATAGATCTCTTTCCCAATTAGTTTGGATTAGCGGGGTTGCTGTGTATTAATAATAACAATAACTACAACACCGTAATTAAATCTGGTCGAAACAATACGATTATAGTATATATTAACTATAACCCAGGGGTTTCCAACTGGTGACGTATGAAGGGATCCAAGGTGTTACCGAAAGAATAACTAGAAATATAAAAAAGATAGGCATTTTCTTCAATAATAAATAAAATAATTTTATTTACATTTTCTTTGTGTCTTTATTCAGCCTGTTTATGAAAACTCAGTAGCATCTCTCTAAGTTCTGGTAGTACCCGAAAAGAACCAGAAACACCGAAGTGATACACGGGTCGTAAAAGGTTGGGAACCTCTGTTTCAAATTACCTGTAGTTAGTGAAAGAAAACCTGCAAAGTCAAGAGAAAGTAAGGACCAACTACTCTCAATCTTTTCGTTAAAATTTTAATCGTTTTGGTTGTAAATGGCCAAAAATTAAAGGCGAAATAAAAATAGTCAAATATAGCTTAAGTCTACAAGTTAAATTAAATAAAGTAGGTACATCAATAAATACCTTCAGAGATAATGATAGATAGCGTACCAAAATATGAAAAATAGCGTCTTCTAGTAAAAAAATTAACTCTTAAATTATGTATTATCTATGTACTGCTACATAACAAAAAAATAATAATCCGGCCACTTAAAAAAGGAATAGTTTTTTTGAAATTTAAACTTTACATTTTTAAAGAAGTTTAAACTTCTTTTGATTATTTTCAAAAATAAGTTTAAAGTTCTTTAAAACACACAAAATATGAGTGTAAATTTTTACTAATACCTATACTAGACCTACTATCAAATTACTATAAAATTGTCATAAGCAAAACAGATTCTAAATAAAATCCTACGAAGATTTTCGAGAAGTAAAGTTATATGCAAACAAAAAAATACTGAAAAAATAATAAAAAAAGCCACGAAGTCTCTTCTGGGTGTGGAACAACACGTCTACTTCCATGTAAAATTTTAGTAAAAACGGTTATAGAAATAATTTATACGAGAGTTTATTTACAAAACGCTTTTTACATTTTAAACTACATCACTTAAAACTTTCGATTTGAAAAAGTTTACAATTTATTAGTGAAATTTTGGGGGAAAATCGCGGATGTAAGGTTAGGTCAGTGTTAAAAAATAAAAACAACACACGGGATTCTTCCATCAGATAAAATTAGGACTTCCCTAATTATACCCATAAAAGTGTCTGCAATAATGATCACCGATTCATTGTCACTGATTTGCTAAAGGGCACTCATTTGCTCTTTTAGCTACTCTCCACATTACAATTTATCGTATGAAATAAAGTCCAATGAGCACAGTGCATATGAATTTAAATTTTATTTTAATTAACATTTAATGTTTGATACACCGTAGAGTAAATTTAAAAAGAATATCGAAAAAAATGGTCTCTTCTATTCATGTAGTAAAGAAGGGGAAATGAAATTATTTAAATGCATACTGTGGTGCAAACGCCATCTAACGGACTACGATGAAACTGTTTTGGTAAACTACATCGGGCTATTAAAAGTACAACGTAGACGTGACATTGTTCTATACTTGTTCAACTGTGTGCCACAAGATAGCTGCACATAACGTGTCAATGCATAACCGTTGCAGAATTCGCAGTTGTACAAAATACAAACATTTTCTCCCTAATTCTCCTGTATTCTTTGTTCTGTATACATTTTTATATTTTCTGTAATACGTCAACAGTGCATGAGAACAGATACCATTTTTTTTTTAGAAAAATTACATTTTTCCACTAGTCGTAAGAAACATTAGGAAAATCCACGGCAGCCAACATAAGTTCAGAATTTATTTATTTATTCATTTCTAAATACCCTGAATGAAAGTAAAAATTAGTTGGTATTCTGCGAACTGTAGTCATCATCTGCTGGAGTAAAAACCGGGTACGTATCTAAATGTTTTTCTTCCACGTCTGTGGCTCTTTTGCACATTACTGCGAATACAGACGCTGAAGGGTGATAGATGAAAAAATGCCAGACCTGACTGAGAATTGAACCTGGGATCGCTGCCGTAGCTAATTGACCACTACCCCACGGGCCGGCCATATCTAGCTGAAACTTAACTTATTTGAATACTTTTTGAAGATTCTAACATCTGTCTACAGATCTCCAGAAACAGATTCTTTCAAACAAGCGTAGACCATTTCCGGTATTAAGAGGATTATGTTTAAAGCAGGTAATAATTTTATACGCTCCTATGTTTAACATTTTCGGATGAAAATTTCCAGAGTTGCAGACACAACACATTAAAGTATTTACTTCTGAACGACAATTTAGAGATTATATGTAGAACGAACAGATTACATGTATTTCCTTGTAATTTGATGACTTATATTCGATTGAATATCAGATTTGTTGCTCATTTAAATGAACATGCATTCATTTATTAATTCATACAAGTTTACATAATATTCCCAACCTTAAAAAATCGTGTTTTAACAGCTGATTTTCCGAGACGAAGGTTCCGGGTTCAAATCCTAGTAAAGTTAGTCAGGTACTTTTAAACGGATTTGAATACTAGACAGTGGTTACCGGTGTACTTTGATGGTTAGGGTTCAATTAACAATAGGCCTACTCTCACAGGAATGATCGGCCTGAGTCTTTACAAGACTACATCTCATTTACACGTCATACATAAATCTTCCTCATCTCATTGGGTGATGGGGTTGATTGTTGTGTGTTGTTTATATCATCACCCGGAAGGCTGGTTTGAACCCCTAGAGGCATTACAAGTCAAACGAGGAGTAATGTGGTTTACAATTACCTTCCTCACTGTGTGGAAAATTAGCTTACGCTTATCAACACGCAAGGACCTCCAAAACGCATCTACTTTCCACCCTGCAAATGACACCTTCACTTCATTCACCGCAGGGCAGTAGCTATATAATGAAATTCATTACTCTCAGAGGAGATAATTCTGACTATTGTCTTTTACACCTCTACCTCTTCGGTTCTTTAATGATTCAGTCATATAATCGGCTGACCATGTGATAAGAAACCGAACTACTTTTGGTAGCCTTGAAAGTACCAGATCGAGTTCAAATAATTTAACACTTCACTTGCCTGTTATGGGATTACTTATTCTTCTCAAACTGAACTGATTGCAACGTAGACCTACTCACATTACGGATTAATAAAAATGTAGGCCTATACCTTAATCAATAATATGCTTAAAATAAACCTCTGAATGTACTCTTAACATCCCTACTACTTCCTGATGTATTCCACAAAATTTTTGCCTACCTGAGTAGCTAAAATACTAAGTAAACAAATTACATACTTCATTTCATAATGACGTCATAATACAATCCATGAACAATTTAATGATCCAAAGAAGTTTGCTTTTTTGTTCATTTATTTAGGCCCTACGAAAAAAATATCATTTGGGTTGAATGTAGAGAATATACAAAAATCATTGTATCGCGATATATTTCTTGTAAATAATTATTACATAATTATATGTAAGAAATATATATATATATATATATATATACCGTCATTGATTGTATTTTATATATATATATATATATATATAGTATATATGATTGAGGAAGGGATATGAGAAAAATATTTGCCTATTTTTTTACCTTTTTTCTCATATCCCTTTCTCAATCAGAGAACTTCATAAGGAAGGAATAGATACTGAATAACAAACAGTGCGAATAAATAGAATTTTATTTGTCACGTAAAATAAAATACATTTTTGCATGCACCTAGTCACAAATTGAGAATTAGGTAGCACGGTTTGGACTGCTTGTAACTTAGAGAACATCTGTACCGTTCTAGCTTAAGGATTTACCTAGATAAGCATAAAGCTAATACTGTACTTCAGTCATGGAGAATATTTCAAAATTACACGAGATATCTTTATCGCTTAAAATTTAAACTTACTTTCAATCTCCGTCTGAAATCTTTCCAATTCGTTGGTTGAAAAGCATAAAATGTGAACTTCCAAGAAACTGCGACCGGCAATTCAAATTTAGTGAATTTTTTTTTTGTATAGGATTTAAAAAATGACTAGGCATAAATTATGCAACTTATCTTATTTATATGTTTTGTTTCGTTTTTGATTTCATTTTTAAGTAGGTCTAATTTTAAATGTCCTGAATTCAAGGCTGTTTGTGAGTTTGTCAGTAATTTAATAAATCACCTGGCCGCGGTACGAACGCTGTCCATGTTGAGCTTGATAGTAGGGCTGCTACTTAAAGGCGTTTAAGCCTAAAAGACCTTTTATTCGAGGTGTCTCTCTAGGTTCTTCCGCCCTATTTTACCAATGGAAATATTTTCCTCTTCCGCCTTCAACGCTGTTGACCATTTTTACGTAGTAACCCAGGTAGAGGCCCTGACAGGGTGCTACCATCCGGAGTCAGTTGCACCTTGGTTTTTTAACGAGGTTGTTTCCCCTCACGCTCCTCCTTCCTCATTGATTACATGATGACTACACGTCATACATATCATCCTCATGTCATTGGGTCATGGAGTTGCTTATCCTTCTTAAATTGAACAGATTACAACATTGGGAATTACAAACAAATATTTTATGTACACTTGTATTGCTCGATATCTCAATTATTTTTAAAATAACTATCTACTCTTATGAAGTAACAAAATTGCAAAAAAAAGAAGTCCAATAATTTAAAAAATTATTCAAATTTGTAGGCACTGTATTTAAACTGTAGCCGCTTCTCTGAAGAGCTCTGTCTAGAAAACAACCATGGTTTTTTTGACTTAGGGATGTCATATAGTAGCCTACCTGTTACTATTGTTTGTGATTTCTTACTATTCGGATAATTAAATAAGCACAATGGAAGGAACTGACTTGGAACAGCCTTCAAATGGTTTCTTTAGAATGGTGAATAACGTTGAGAGAAAGTCATGAATGTGATGTTGATAACATACTCAACTAGCCTAGAAACTATATATTCATTACAAGACTATTGAAATGAATTGAACTGTAATTACAAACTCAGTTTGGTAATTATGTATTTAGATTAAACCGGAAATAGTTGGCCCGGAAGGTGTTACCCATTTCCGGTATAGGCCGGGACAGGGTTTCAAAGTACAGCGCACATTATTTTATTGTTAAAGAACAACGAGTGATGGATACGGTGTCGTATACAAATATTAGAGTTTGTTGACAACACGTGGTGAGACCCACACAATACGTAATAATGACCTCCCCCTCTTATTTTATAAATAATTAACTATTAATAACTGACCAAGAAGTGACAATGTCAATGTCACAGACGTATAAATTATACAGAATGTGACATGTGAAAGGAGAACATGTTACAGTTTATGAATTAAATTAGGGTAGGTTTAATATTTCTGACTTTAATATTTAATTTCTTTCCCTAACTAATGCTTTTTATTCCAGTAATTTTGTACTTTTGTGGTTTTCCTAGATGAAATTAATTGGTAGGGTGATTCATACGTGCTTATTAATAAGCTGTCTAAATTAAACAGTACACACTGGTAGACGGACGTGACCTACAACTTTATTTATGATTTAAGTTATGTTGTGAAAAACTAACGTTGCCCTATTCAATCAAGGCAAAACGGGAAAAGTGATGCTAATTTCCTTAGGGAAATTTTCTTCCAAAATTGATCTTTCCTTGCCTTCCAATCATAATATTTACTGAGTATTTATCAAGCTTATTTATTAACTATTAAATTCCCGCTCGCTGCGTTTTCCAGTAAACTTAACTTAGCGTTTAACTGCTCATACAACCTTGCACATTGAATGTAAAATAAATAGTGTACAAATAAACCGATTAATACTGGAACAGGAATTTTGTTTTCATCAGTATAAATCACCAGTGGAAAGGAAAAATTCAACTTGAGAATAACTGAATAAAATGTATTATAAGTTTAGTGTAGGTAAAATCTACTTTAAAAAAATGTATGATCTCTTTTATTTTAGGAAGGTGAAAACATGTTTCAATAGGTTAGGTAGTTTCTGAAATTACCACGTACTAACAAACCTTACTCTTTTTATAATATTAGTATAGATAAATTTAGTTACCAATTTTTGACAGAATAAACACAATTTTAATAACAACTAGATAATTAACGATTAGAATTTTTAGCAAAATTATCACATCTTGATACTGAATAATAATCGAACGTTTACACAGACATAAATTAAACTCGTTAAGATGGCTTTTTAGCACCTTTTGTCACAGAAAGAATTTTCAATCCCTATTAAACTGTACAAGAGAACAAATATTTATTAAAGCAAATTTCAATTACATTTGTAATAGATTATATTATTCCCACGAGGGATTAGCCAAATTTGTTGTAAAACGATTTAAATTAATATTGTTTTCATTATTGGTGTTGCATCAGCTTTCAAGTTTGATTTTATTATTTTTCCATTTTACCTTGTCCCTTATTTCATTCAATAAAACATTATTCACATTTATACATTATGGTTTTTATTTAATTAATATATTTTCATAATTACAATCACAAGTTTCATTGTTTAAATGCAATTCTAAAATAATGCTCCTGTTCTTAATACTGTTAAATCAACTTACTGGTTTTATTTGATTTGAATGTTAAAAAATCTAACAACAACAATTTATATGTATTAACATTTAACGTCCTTCTTATATAACTATGTATTTTTCAAGTTTAAGTAAATTCTCTTCTAATATTAATATATTTTTTAGAACGAATGTGGGACCTACTCGCTTGCTTGATATTCAGCCCCACACTAAAATAATTTACAATTTTTATTTTCTTCTTCTTAGTTGCCTAGTAACCATATTTTGTTTATGAAAATTAAATAATTTTTAAATATTTTATCTTAATCAGCTGGAATTATTTATATTTATTTCAATACTCAAATATAAACAAGTCCAGATGTCCATTAAATTTGTCTCATTACACATTCTAAAAACTGGTGAATATCAATTTTGTTCTCTTTCCAACATCCAATCGTAAAATCATAATCAAACCGTCGTTCATTCTTAAGAGGAAAATGTAATTTTTGCTCCAATTAAACAAGTAATTAATACGAAATATACAATTAACATTTTCCTTATTTCCGAATATTATGGATAACGGACCTTCTACCCCATTTCAAATTAAAACTCAGACATTTCTCAAAGACGTTGGAATTCCCATCTTTTCTGAGGTCGTCTATTACCAAGTTGTCCAATTCGATGATAAGTTGTTTTGGTGATCGATCATGTGGCATCCGCACCGAATGACCATACCACTCATGCCTGTATCTACCAATGGTTAACATCCGCCCTGACAAATTAATTTCGTGCCCAATATTTATGTTCCAGCTTTCCATATTCTCATAAAGCTCTTAATGACCTAACATCAGTAGCCTCTTTTCTATCATTCATTGAGCCCAGGGTCCAACACTCCGAGTCATATATATCAAAACTGGCAACCAGTGGTAAAACTTTAAAACGGTTTTACTCCACACTTTTCCGACTTGCGTTTACCTTAGAGTGTATACGAGCCATTTAACTTAATTAAATTTCTGTATCTCGTCACTGGGTTGGATTGGACAAGAAGAATAAGAACTGGAGCGGATATGTATATATATAAAACCACTCTCGACCCGGAAATTAAATTATGTTCTAACTGAGAACTATACAAAATAAATCGTTTACTTATTTGTAAATTAATACATTTTATTGTAATACAAATTTTTATTTTCGATGCGTAACTACTGAAATAAAAACGTTCGTTTACTTTTGTGAATGATTATAATAATTTCCTTTGGGGAATACACAACACCATCAAAGGATGTGCATAATAGCATGAAGCTTCAATTTGCAGAGAAATTCTGAGATCAAAGAGATACTCAGGGCCAGTGGACAATTCTCAGAGGGCTTAGGAAATGAAAAAAACTGCTTCCTCATTAGAGCTTATATACCTGACATCAAGCCTTAATTGAAATAAGCTACTTTTCAATTTGAAAAGTTTAAAATTATTAATTAATGATATTATATTAATTACACATTTAATTTCAATACAATATTTACAGAAATGGAATTAAGTAAACTTTATTTAATTAACATAGTTTATATATTACGTTTAAACCTTTGTATTGTTCACTTTAAAATACTTACAAATACTTTTTTGCACGTTTTACTTTAATGGTAAACTAATACAATAAAAGCCATAAGGCCTTCGCGTAAGTAAATAACTACTACTAAACCGAAAACAAATCCGGTTATGTTTTGTACCTCCAAATTTTTATACCATTTGAAAAACATACTGAATGATTACCTAGTAACTTTAAAAAATGTAGTCATTCTCTTTCTGATTGTTTAAAATAATTTCTTAATTCATTTAGACAAGAAATAAATTTCGAGAGACCTGAGAGAATGTTTTAGTATCAACTAGGTGACAAATAACTTTGGGCCGAAAACAAAATCCGTTAAGTATAAAGATAAGTCAATTATGTTTGGGTTTTTACAACGTAGAAAATATGAGAAGAAATGAATACGTTGTTCATTTGTTCGAATCATATTCTCTCATGTATTGACACAATTACCGTTAACCATGTTGTTGATTTTTATTCTCTTCTGCTCTATTACTGCCCATTACAGACAGGTGGAGTGTCAAATTATTTACACTCAATCTGTTCGTTGCAGGGCTAAAATAAATAGTTCTGTTTCTTATCACATGGTCAGCCGATTAATGACTGAATCATTTAAGAACAGAAAAGGTAGAGGTGTAAAAGACAATAATCAGAGTTATCTCTTCTGAAAGTAATGAATTTTACTATACAGCCAGACCCTGGGGTGAATGAAGTGAAGGTGTCATTTGCAGAGTGAAAAATGTGTGCTTTTCAGAGGGCCCGGCATGCTGATAAGTGTACTTTTCCGGTCAGTGAGGAAGACTTATAAATAACCTCACTCGTCGTTTTACTTAGTAAAACCTCTACAGGTTCAAACCAGCCTTTCGGCTGATGACCTAAACACCAACTGCTCTATTAAATTTTCCTTAATAAATCATTAGAGATTTACATTGTTTTTTAATGATTAAACATAGGTTAGGCTGCCTCCGTACCGTAGTGGTACTGCGCTAGCCTACCATGCGGAGGTCCCGGTTTTGATTCCCCGCCAGGGTCTGAAAATTTTTACAAAGTTAAATCCCACCGTTAGATATCCTATCGTAGTCGATAATGACCGAGCTGTTGATACGACTTTAGATAAATAAACTAAAAACAATATAGGTTTTATGTTTTACTATTTACACTAGGAAGAGAAAGTCGTGTAAGTGTTTGACACCAGATATTTTGAGTATTTTAGTGCCTACATTGGTACACTGGAGATTTTAGCAATAATTTCCGTAAGCAGATGTAGAAAGGTGATAAATAAAAGAAGGGGAAAATGACAGAACTGATTGGGGATCGAACCAGATTCTCTTTTGGTATTGTAATAAAATAAAACAACAATAATAGCCTAATTAGTAAAGATACGATAATTAGGCCTGTACTATTGTATATGTAAATAATTTATAATAATTAAAATAAAATATAAATGTTGTTTAGGTCATCAGCCGAAAGGCTGGTTTGAACATCTAGAGGTTTTTTACTAAGTAATACGAAGAGGGAGGTGGTTCTCCTTTGCCTTCCTCACTAAGTTAAAAAGTATGCTTATCAGCATGCTAAGCCCTCCGAGAAGTACACATTTCCACCCTGCATGTGACACCTTCATTTATTCACCACAGAGTCTGGCTGTGTAATGAAAGTCATTACTTTCAGATGAAATAACTCTGATTAGAGTCTTTTACACTTCTGCCTTTTCTGTTCTTAAATCGTTCAGCCATTTAATTGGCTGACCATGTGATAAAAACAGAACTATTTTTTGTAGCCCTGGAACAAACAGATTCAGTACAAGTAATGTAACACTCCACTGGCCCGTTATGGGCAGAAAAACATCGTTAAATAACTAATAAAAGTTTCATTTATTCATGTAAAATTCGTATAATTAGGCCTACTAGGAGTCGTTCTCGCGCTAAGCGTTAGCTTCTTGCTGGCCTCACAGGTTTGAATTAAATAAATTAGGTAGTTTTTTCCCGGTTGTCCTGATTTCAATTCGTAATCAACTTTTGCTCGGTACCACTTCCACAATGCTAAATTTCATTACTGTAGTTTGTTAGAGAAAATAATATTTATTGTTTTAGAGTAGTTACACTGTTTCTATCCCGTCGAAGCAATTGATAAAAACTCGAATGTTTCGTTTTTCCTATATATCGCTTACAGCAGTGTGGTTCTCAACCTTTCAGGCACTGCGCCCCCTTTGAACACGGACGTGAGAACACGCGCCCCCCACCCCTTCATCACTACTGTAAGTGGTCAAAACAAGTAGTAGTCTACAATCGGAATATGAAACAGAAGCGTGATCACAATGTTGCTAGAGTAGAACAATTAACGTGTTATTGCAATAATCGAGTGCTAGACTCTGCTAGAGTACTATGTACAAAAAAGTACCATAATTTTGAAAATATACACGCGACTACAAAACAGTAAATTATAATTTTATTTTTTTATTTATTTTTTTTAAATATGCCTCCTTTGAAATTCTTCTACGCTCCCCGGGTTATGAACAACTGACTTAGAGAATACGCATGCCGATTTTTGGAACTGAAGGTCTTCGGAAAGGTACAACAGTAAACATTTTTGTGATCACCTAATGTCACCCCTTAGACGCTAATAATAGAAATGCAAATACTGCAGTTTTCTAGTTAACTTGTACGGAACAAACGTGCCGATTTCAGCTCTCTAGGTAATCGGAAAGTTGGAGAATTACTGATAACAGAGTCAGTTAGTGAGAACTTTCGCGTTTATAGATATAGATAAGTATAATAAATAATAAAAAAATATTTAATAATTATAATAGATTTTTTTGTAACATGCTTTTTAAAGAAATTTCAATTTAATACATACTCGTATTTACTTGGATGTGTATTATTTTCTTTCCTACTTCAAAATACCCGTCTACGTAAGTAATAATGTCCTCAACAGTCGGAGGAAATAAAAAAAATTATTCATGCCAAAGTAAAGTAATTTCAACACGGGTATATTCTAAGGGTTATAATCGAAGAAGGGCAACTTTGGTAAATGTTTGCGCTTAAGTTTTGGAAGGAATATTGTTTCAAAAACGAAGAGGTCGGTTACCCAACCAAGAGCAGTGTATGGACACAATGGGGGCATGAATAAATAAAAAGGAAGTTAAAGTAAATCATTTGGTGGAGCTGTCACAAACGTCACCAGATGAATAAACATAGAAGTCCGCACCCAGCCCGACTGCGCAAGGGAGGAAACCCCGTTGTTTTGACCTCCGGAGACCTCCTCCCTACCAGGACCTCCTCACTAAAATGTAGGCAGTCGTAGGATCCCGCCATACGCGCTCTCTTTCTACGACTTGGTTAACTTCGCTGCATTACAATTAAGTAAAAGAACCCGTAAAAAAAAATTAAAATAACAAAACTTTAATAACCATTACTTACTGTCAGTTATATTCAATTATTATCTTACTTTTTCCACTAATTATTATCTATATAACAATTATTTTACTCCCCGAAGGGCGTTTGTTTAAAGACGAAAGTGTATTTCAACGATTCTTTCTCCCAAAATAAGACAGTAAATATCCTTTCCTTCACAATTCATTACTTTACCATAGATTTTTTACTCGGTTTATTTTTGTTTCATGGTGGTCCTCATTTTAAACATATGTATACGAGTACAGTATATTAACTCTCTTTTACATTTAGTAATATATTTACAAGTTTTTATTTTTATACAACGAAGTATGAAACAAAAACTTTACCTAGATGTACTAACAGATACTTTTCATGATCTGATTGTAATATGAGATAACTTTTAATATCCAAAATTAATAAGGAATAAGCTGAAATTCGATCATTCAAATAATTTACAGATGTCAAAAAATAAAACAAATAAATAGTCTAAAGAACTGAGATAATGCACTAATGCGATACAATTTATTCTGTGCTTAAAGAACACACTATCACTTACATTTTGTAATATTAATAGAATTAATTTAAGTAAACTTAAATATGCCTTATATGTACCTCGGTCTACATATAGACCGACGGCTTACATGGAATGAACATGTAACCATCAAACGTAAAGCATTAGATGGTAGACAAAAACAGCTATAAAGCCTTCTATCTCGTCGATCAAAATTGCCTATTCCTTACTGTTATATAACACTTACATTACTGTTATATAACACTTTACTTAAGCCAATGTGGATGTACGGTTGTCAGATGTATGGTTCATCAAAACCTTCAGTTATAGTTAAACTTCAACGGTTTCAATCAAAATTGTTTCGTACGCTAATTAACGCTCATTTTTTTGTGTCAAATCACACACTTCACTCGGACCTAAAAATCCCATTTATTAATGCCACCATGCACGAAATGTATCAACGCTTTAGATTAAAATTACTACTTTAAGTACGCTTAATAAAAAAACAATCATCCAACTTACTATTAATTATTATATGATCTCAATAATTAACCTGTGAAAAGGCTAACTTTAGTACTTAACTGCGGGACTCCTACTAATGAGTGGTGTCCTCCTTGAACGTGCAACGTCATTTTAAAAAAATGACGTTGACGATGATATATATATATATATATATATATATATATATATATATATATATATATATATATATGTATATAATACGCATATTTGCTGGTTGTGAAAAACCGCACAGTTGTAAATGAAAATTAATAAAGTGAAAAAAGTAAACTTAACACACAACCAGAATAGTTACATTAAGCAAAAAATTATGTAATATATTGGTGTACCTATCAACCTAAAATTTATAATTAGAATTTATAAGTTTATAAGTTATTTATAAAACCTAGCTGAATGTAGCCTATGCCAGCCAAAAGAATCTCAGTAAAAAAATTTAAAGATTTCAGTCTAATGTATTAGTAGTAATGTAATGTTTTTTGATGAATGGGAAAACCTAGCTGAATGTAGCATATGCCAGCCAAAAGAATCTCAGTAAAATAATTTAAAGATTTCAGTCCAATGTATTCGTAGTAATGTAATGTTTTTTGATGAATGGGAAGATCTATTATTTGCATGTAATCATCTTCTATTTAAATTAACAGTCTATTTAGTAAGGTTCCTTCGGGGTCTTACGATTGGGTGATGTTCTCCTGCAGGACATACTGTAAAGAAGGCCTATGCACTACATATTTTCTTCACCACATTCACCAGTTGTTAGTTTTGTAGAATTGTGAATAAACCAAAGAAAAATTTAAAATGGTATCTATAACTTAAATTATCTGGCTGAAGATAAATACGATTTTATTTTAATATTCTATAGCATTACCTTGGTACATAACGAACTACATATTACACATATACAACAAGAAATCAGCACATACAGTAAAAAAATACTTAAGAAGAATCGAATCACACAGGAATCACCTCGCCATTTTACTCTTAGACAATTCAAACGATACGCGCCGACTGAAACTAAGTTATCCAACGGACTTATTTTAAAGCGACAAGACAACATATGACTTACATCCATTGAGGGATGTTGTCAGTGGGATAACAGCTACACAAGAAGCTGCATTTTTTTTTTGTTAAATTTAAATGAAATAAAAAACAAAATATGAACAGTTTCAAATTGATAGATGATAAATAATTTGAAAAGTTTTTGTGCTCCGCTGATAAGCGAGAAGATTCATAAATATCATCCATGTATCTCACAACTGGATGATTTCAAAACCCGACATTATGTTTGTGCAGACAAATGGTGTTAAAATATATTTCTAACTTCAATTGTTTGCTAGATATAAGCGTTTTAGGAGACAGCGTCCCCGCGCAACTTCCCCCCTGCCCATAAGAGTTACGCACTTTCTGAGAAGCCGACAACGTTGGTTTTATTCACCTTTTAGGTGCCCCCAACAATAATCAAAAGTCAAAAATGTGTGTCACTCTTCGTTTTTGTCATCTTTGGTTTTAGTTTCACAAGTTTATACTGTCCATTTAATGGTCTTGATAAAAATATAATTATCATTCAATTGGAATTATTAATGTTGTAAATTTAAAAATTACATGTGTATAATTATATTTTCAAACAATTTTCTGACAACTTAATATTTACAAATTCACGTGGACTTATTTTTCTTAATAAATTCTTTTTTTGTAGTAATAGTCAGGATTCCAGTATAATTTCAGTTTATTTCCACAATAAAAATGGTATTAATATAAGATATTTAGGTTATATTCTGAATTTTTAAGAAATCTACTGGTTTTCTAGCCTTTTTGTAGGAAATTCTGAGAGTATGATATTGCTCCGTAATGTCATTAACCATAAAAATACAGCACAATATGCATGTTCATGCAACGCAGATAATGTTGTATCTTTAGAGGGTTTAATAAATCCCATCAGGATGATTGCATTAGATTTGAGTTGTTTTTATAGAAGTTAATTTGATTAAAGTTTTATGGTATGCTATAAAACTTTGTGATTTTTTTTAGTGGTTGTTTTTTTTTATTTAGTTTCGTCGTTATATTTAGTGGGGTTGAATAAAGGAATTTTTTTGAGTAGAATAGATTTCTAGTGCATATATTTTTATGTTTTAAGCAATTTCAGATTAAACACAACGTATTGAAAAAATATTGCTCATTAAATTGTTTACTAGTTTTGAATCGAATTGTCATCCGTTCATAGAACATAATTACGGTGTAATTATGAAAATTTAATCTCGTTTGTGATCAGAGCATTTTTTTTATTTTCAATAGTGTAGATACTTAGATATGGGCAGAAACACAAATTCTATATAATCTAAACCTGAAATTTAGGGAGAAGTAAATGAAAATCTTCTTGTCAAGGGTTTAATTATTATTTGGGTCAGTCTTTTGATCATACCCTTTGTCCCGTTCACAACCTAGCCTTAGGCATAGAGTTATCAATGTAACATATGGGTTATGACCACATATTTTATTGCGATTAATATCGGCTTTATACTCCGCCGCAGTTACTGTCTGAAAATTTACGACCCCAATATGTTTTATGACACCCCTGGCCACAACGTCCGTTCAACCCGGTTTAATTTAATAATATGGTATCCGCTCGACCAACCTGTGTACACAGTATTGGGCAGTGCTGCGTTTTACGAAATAAAAGCCTATTAAATAAACCAAACACCGACATTCTTCATCTCTATTAACGTTTCTTTGAAATACAGGTTTTCTTACAATACTCTGTAAAAAATCGTATATTTTAAATCCAGTAATTTTACTCTTTTATCCATTATCCCAAAGACAATGGACTGTACCAGAACAGTAGGGTTCGTATGACCATCTCAATATTTTTCATTTGATACAACATGATATGGGTAAGTAATTCCATTCCAATCAACCCAGTTTTCATATTTTATAAGAAAGGTAATGTTCAACGATTTTGGTAAAGTAATTATTCCAAACCTTCCAAAATTATGTTTAGCTTCTACATTTAACTATATCCTCATTTACAAAAAATTTTTTTAGTTTATTGAAAGTACTTTTTAATCCAAACCCTAGTTATTAATGACCGCTGTACAGAACGGTTATGGTGGATTTTAACTAGTTAAAATTTACAGACATTAGCCGGGAATCGAACCCACAATCTTTTGCTTACCAATATGCCACGACGGCAATGTGTACAGAAGTTCTTAGACATAATATTCAATGTACATTCAAGCAGAAGAAATTGAAGTAGGTACCCTAATATCCAAGAGCACTATCGAAGAGGTTTTAAAATTCAATGAACAGTTTCTTATGTGCACAAAAATGGTAAAATAAAAGTACAGTTTTTTTTTTAATTGTCTATTCTATTATTAAGCATAACATAAGTAACAGTCCCCAGCTGACTCTGATAGTAAACCATGTGGTAAATCGGTTTATTGATAGTTTTATTGCGTACTATTAACTTAAATAAAATATTTTAATTCTTTGTTCCGTTTTATGTTACTGGGGATACATTTTTGACAGGTAGACATTTTATCCCTGATAGGCGATTTTTTTTGTACTACTTTGTTTGTATCGGCTTGTATTTTACAAGAATAACCACTGCTTAAGTCTGGATGTCATCAGGGTTGTATGGATAACTTAACGAAAATTTCATTTTGCTTTTTTTAAGAAACTTATATACGTGTATCGTTGACAGCGTTACAACGCAAACAGAATTGAATAAGGGTTGGACAACAAAAACAGAATTGTATGAAAATTAGTGTACATATCACATAGCTGATAGTTTACATAAACTATTCTTTATAACTTGTTGAGAACAAGGCAAATAGAATTATGCTACAATCCTTAAAAAATGAAGAGTTTTTGATGATTATTTTAGGCGTATTATTTAATTTTTAGATACTTACACCATACCAGATGTCTATTAAAAAATTAACGACGTAGTATTACCATCTATCATCTTTGTTATTGCAGTAATTTAAATTAAATAACAACCTTAATTGAGCCATCATACTTATTGCATTCTATTTTATTAATGTAAATTAACGCCACAATACATAAAGAGAAAATTAAAACTAAGAAACGAACCTTGAAAAATAAGCTGTAATAAGAATTAATGAAAAATAAGTCTCCGAGAAAAAGTTAATGGAGCAAAGCGGATCTCTTTTGTTCTCACGACAATGGGACAATCAAGGCAATTTCAACCCTCAACTTCTCACCCCTTTTAGTACTACTAACTAACGTATTCCGTACACCCTCGATGACAATGATATTTTAATAGTTGCTTATTCGTTCTTCTGTGAAATATCCCATAATTTCTTGTTATAATGTCTATTGTATTCCTCCTGTCTACTTTCATTTTTTGGTTAAACTTTATATTATATTTTTATCAAATAATTTACAGTCGATTTCAGTTCAATAATAATTCAATCGTAAGTTAAATATACATTAATATGGTATACTAAATACATTGTTAAAATAAGATTTATAATAGTTTTTATTGGGAACTTTTTGTTAGCATTCAGTCCCTTAGACTAAAAGAAAATGAATATGAACATGAACACGACGAGAAGGAAGATTCTCTCAGTTTAATATATTCCTATTAGCAAACAATAAACAAAGTATTAATGATGGAAATAACTTCTTTTTTATCCAAGGCGGCGAGAAAATTCATGTTCACTCCCTCACGATGGGGGAAGTAGTGTTGGGCTTAATTGAGACGTCCTCGTCCAGCCCCAAGGTACCCGCAACCGCCTACCTACCATCCAAAAGCCCGCTGCCTGGCCACTTGATCCGACATCAGCAAAGAAATAACTTAAAAATATCAAATATTTTATTATGTAGCATTGTTGAATAAATAAATAACATATTTATAAAAATATCGAGGATGTCTATTACTATTACTTTTTACCGTCTAGAGGTGCCAAAAACTCGCCTTTCGCCGTCTTCCATTCTGCCGCTCAACGACAACACTTATGCTCCCATACACTCAGACGTCGAGCCGAAGACTCGAGGAAGTAAGGTTTTCTGGTAAAGCTTTATAAGGCTCCACTCATTTGGATTTCTAGCAAGAAGACTGAAAATTATAGTATTGCTTTTTTAATAAATGTTAAGGCACGGTATACTGGCAATAACGTATTTAGATCCCCGCTACTCAGTATTTCAAATTCCTAAGTAAACTAGTTCCTGTGACCTCATGCACACGTCATTCTTCCTGTCCCCTACCACCGCTCTCTAACTTCCTTTGTCTCCCAAACTGGCACTCGTAAGTTAACAGGCAAGGCAACAAGTTGATGCACTCTCGTTCTGGTCAATAATGTCGCGTTATGACCTTACATAGTAATATATGCCTATCGTTGGCATTTACTTCATTCGATACTTCTTGAGAACTCTTATTGTGCTTTTTTCATTTGTGTATTGTGAATTTATAAATGTTTAATTTGCAAATTATGTTCAGTGAGTTTTCAATCTATCAACCACGTGTTAGCGACAATTGCGAAACTATTCCAGGCTTAATTAAGGCAAGTGCTGAATCTTGTTGTGTTTTATGTTATTTACTAGTGCAATTCCAGTAATTTCATGTTCCTCAGTTCATTCTATTGTTTATTTTGCCAGTCGTTCTTAATCGCCTTAAGCAAACAAAAAAAAAAAAAAAAAAATTAATCGCCTTAAACTGCCCATTTCAACCAATCAGTCGTTTAGTTGTGATTGCCAACTATCTTATCAAAGCAATCTGGTTCTCCGGAAACAATCGTTTTATTTGCCATTTCATTAAATTCAATAATTATTCGTCGTGGGTAATTTTTCATTGTCTTAACATCCAAGGTATCCCTCGCATCGGAAACCCTAACATTTGGTCCATCTCGGGCGTGGATATTTATCAGCACATCGTGGATACAGTCAGCTATATCTCTTTATTATCTTGTTAAAAATCGTCATTACATGTTATGTAATTGTTACCATTGTGCGTTATATTCTTTTGTTCGTTAACACGGCTAATTTCAACTGTTGTGCAAGACGCTATAGACAGGGGGCGAGGGAACAAACCACGCTATCTCTGTGACGTCACACGCTTCGCTCTATCATAGTGCAGCCACAAGTCGCCATTGTGAATCAAATCCACTTTGGACACACTTACTCAGATCTGCGCAGATTCTATTTCATAAGTTTACGCTCATTCTCTCCCAGTTCGTTTCACTCTCTCAAACTGGTTCAACGCCATATATCATCGTCTGCATTCTATCTCTGTGTTATCGTCCGCATATTGACCTACTCTCAGTCAGCTGTTTATTGTTTACATTTTCAACTATACGTTAAATTATTATCTCTTTCAACATGGATGATTTACAATTATTGATGCGTAAACGTGAAGTTATCACCAACCACTTAACACGTTTCGATAATTTTCTTAAAACTAATGCTGAAATTACACAAATTAAATTACGATTAGACAAATTTTCCGACGTATGGTCCGATTTTAAACAAATTCAAACCAAGATTGAACTTCTACAGCCAAACGTTGATTTCGAAACCGAACGCAATGCTTTTGAAAATAAATACTTTGAATTAATCGGCAACGCTCAAAAATTGGTACAATCGTTGGATGATACCGTTATCATTCCAAATCAACCTAAAACCAATACCACACCATTAGTCCAATTACCGCGTATACGATTACCTACCTTTGACGGCGATATTACTAAATTTCAAAACTTTGACAGTCTCTTTCGTGACCTAATTCACAACAATGATGAATTATCACCTGTGCAAAAATTACATTACCTGCGTTGTTCTTTAATTAACGAACCGCTGCGATTAATCGAACATCTACCGTTATCCGCTGATAATTACGTATTAGCTTACAATTTGATAACCGAGCGCTACTCTAATGCAAGGCGAATCGCTAATGTGCATTGAACACAAATTTTCAATTTTATTAAGGCTGAAAAACCTAATTATCAGTCATTAAAACATTTTTTAAACATTCACGAGGCTTCTATTGGCGCACTACGCCTTTTAGACATCAATCTGCTTGAATATTTGCTATTCGAGATTACCTACTCTAATCTAGACCCGATCACCAAGCAAGCGTTTGAGGATCAGACCACTGCTGCTAAGGTGCCGTCCTATAATGATTTAATCCGCTTCGTCACGTCTAAAATGCATTCGTACGAGCTACTTAACTCTTCTCAACCTGTAAATAAAGCACAAGACATTGTCACTACTATTTCAAATGGCGCTCAACCGAATCTCGTCAAACCGGCTGTTCATAAACCGATCTTTCATATAAATAATTCGTCACCTAACTTACCTAGGCGTCAACATTCATTATTAGTAGGCGATTCAATTTCTAGTTATGAGGCTGTAAATAAATGTCATTTGTGTAGTTCATCTGAACACAATGTATTCAATTGTACAGAGTTTCTCGATATGCCCGTTAATGCGCGACAGGAGGCAATTTTTCAAATGCATAAATGCTTCGGTTGTTTGGGTAAACATGCAAGGCGTGACTGCAAATCTAATAAAACTTGTCGTGTGTGTAACTCAGCTAACCACCACACGCTGTTACATTCATCAGATAATAATCCGAATTCAATTTCGCCATCTACCAACTCTGACAGTGTGCATTCATTTTTTGTTAAATCGAACTCGCTTAAATGTCTTTCGTGCGAATCCAACTTTCACTCAATTCAAAACTGCAGTGAATTTCTTTCACAAACCGTCGATAACCGCTACAAAATTATTTCTCGGCTTAAACTGTGTTTCGCTTGCTTCGGCACTCACGACCGTCGTAACTGCAAATCGACTAAACATTGTCGTATCTGTCAGGCAACATCTCATAATACGTTATTACATTTTGACCGTAACACTCAACAATCGAATTCGTCTAATGCTTCCGTTGTTAACCCGCATAATTCGCAAACCGCTACTTCGTCTCATCTCGTCGAACACCCGGTCAACAATTCACAGTCTACCGGGTGTCTGCTTGCTAATTCTTTATCGTCGATTCAGGCTACTACTCTCGCAACTCCGCCAATTGATTCTTGCGCTACCTGCTCTGCTAATATGCCGGTAACTACTAAAAATTCGTCTTCGTCAATTATTGCTGAAAAACCTACCGATTATGCTCTTTCTTGTCGCCTTGATGGACAAACCACGCTGTTAGGCACCGCTATTGTTCATGCTGTTAATTCTTCCGGTAAAGCTGTTCAACTTCGCGCTGTGATTGACAATGGTGCTCAATCCAGCATTCTAACCTATAACGCCGCTCGTAATCTTCAACTCGACATAGCGCTCACTACTAAGCGCTTACAAGGCATTTCATCTGAAGTTACATCCGTCAAAGGCACCACTAACGTTACAATTCTGTCGCCAAAAAATTCAGATTTTCGTTTACCGCTTCAGGCTACAGCTATTCAAAAAATAACAGACCGGCTTCCTGCTACTCGAATTCATAAATCCGTTGGTGAACAGTTTCCTCAACATCTGCTAGCCGACTTTCGTTTTCGTAGCCCCAATCCAGTAGATCTACTGCTTGGCGCTGATTGCTTTTCAGAAATACTAGATTTCAGTAAAACTCCTTTAATAAAAGGCGCTCCATCCGCTTTGTTAACTGTATTTGGTTATGCGGTGTTAGGCAAATTACCCGACATCCAACCACTTAATCCTTTAATAAATAACGTTTCGTTTTTAACAACTGCTCTCTCGAATAATGCTAAATTCTCGTCGCTTGCTGATGCTGTTCATGCCTCATCGCCTATTGTTGAAAACCGAATGTCAAACACAAATTCGATTTCGCCTCAAACTCTCGCCGTTAATCATCAAATTCTTGTTCCTGCTAATTCAAAAATTGAGCTCGATGTTACTGTAAACCCTGAGATCAATAATTCTATTGTTTCTACTGTTTACCCGCCTACTTGCTTATTTGTTCCGCATCCGACAACAATTTGGATCACGCTACTGTTTTAACTAATCACGTTTCTTCGGCTTCAAATCGATTCGCTGCTCCATCCGAAATCACCGCTATTGATTCTCGTCTCGCTTCGTCTTCCGACTGCGCCAGTCTCTCGACCGATCTTGCTGCTGTTACTCCATCAAGTCGTCGCTTCAATTCTACGCTGAAGGCTTCCACCGAGTTATCTCCAATTAATTCTTCGCCAAACTGCTTCGAGTCTTCTGGCATCGCAGACACTTCGCCAATAAAACCTGCTACTCTCGGCTTAGCCGATTCTACGGCTAACCAACCTACTTCGGATCATAACTTCTGGTCGTCTCCCGCACACTCTGTTGATAAACCGCTGCAAATTGATTCGCTGGATAGTCATCGGCCCTCCTTAGTAGCTTCACGCTCTGCCAACGCTCTTCGCGCGCCTTATGTCCCTAATGGCGGGCGGCGCACCAATCGTCGTAAACAGTATTCACAACCGGTGAATAATTGTAATTCCAATTCTCGTCTTTCGTTTAACGCTTGGTGTAACCTTCGTACATCTCGCTCGGCACTCCAGCTTCAATCACGGATTCACTCTCAACAAGTTTGTGAATTTCGCCGTACCGCAATTCAAGATTCACGTCATAATTATTCGCCTACTCGTCACTTTGCTTCGCAACCCGCGTACCAGTTAGCTTTGCCTTTGGGCAACTAACTCTTCTGTTTCACTTCGTTTCCCGCTTACTTCATCTACATTCGTTTTCGTTTCTTCGTTTATTTCTTCGTTCTTCTGTTGTTTTATTTATCGTCTCTTCTTCTTCGCATCTGGTTGTCAGCCCTTGCTGTCAATCACATCAAGATCATTCCGTTTACGCGTTGGCTTCCGCGCAAGCCGTGGAAGATGTTCCGTTCGTCGATTGGCCGGTCAAACCCGCGCGTTTGTCACGCCACCTCAAGATGTGTCCGTTTCCTCGTTTCTTTCGCTTCTGCTACCTCTGACTTCGATTCATCGTTCTTCGTTTTCATGCTGCGTTTTCCGCTCCCTGGTTCCTTCAGGGCGGGCGGCTTCGTTCTTAGCTGCGATACCTTAAATCGCTTACTTCGATTTAGGCGGGCGGTATGTTAAGGCACGGTATACTGGCAATAACGTATTTAGATCCCCGCTACTCAGTATTTCAAATTCCTAAGTAAACTAGTTCCTGTGACCTCATGCACACGTCATTCTTCCTGTCCCCTACCACCGCTCTCTAACTTCCTTTGTCTCCCAAACTGGCACTCGTAAGTTAACAGGCAAGGCAACAAGTTGATGCACTCTCGTTCTGGTCAATAATGTCGCGTTATGACCTTACATACTAATATATGCCTATCGTTGGCATTTACTTCATTCGATACTTCTTGAGAACTCTTATTGTGCTTTTTTCATTTATGTATTGTGAATTTATAAATGTTTAATTTGCAAATTATGTTCAGTGAGTTTTCAATCTATCAACCACGTGTTAGCGACAATTGCGAAACTATTCCAGGCTTAATTAAGGCAAGTGCTGAATCTTGTTGTGTTTTATGTTATTTACTAGTGCAATTCCAGTAATTTCATGTTCCTCAGTTCATTCTATTGTTTATTTTGCCAGTCGTTCTTAATCGCCTTAAGCAAACAAAAAAAAAAAAAAAAAAATTAATCGCCTTAAACTGCCCATTTCAACCAATCAGTCGTTTAGTCGTGATTGCCAACTATCTTATCAAAGCAATCTGGTTCTCCGGAAACAATCGTTTTATTTGCCATTTCATTAAATTCAATAATTATTCGTCGTGGGTAATTTTTCATTGTCTTAACATCCAAGGTATCCCTCGCATCGGAAACCCTAACAATAACCGTGTTAGAACCAAGATTTTAGTTAATAACTTATTGAACAGACTTAACTTATTGAATACTTGGGATGCTACACTGTTTTGATGGAGAACTTGATCTTGACAAAAATCTACATCGTTTTCAGAAAATATGCGGAACGATTCCAACTACCTTGAGAAACAGGCCTCACAAAAATACGCTGTAGAGATTTTATAACGTGATGGCAGTTCTGACTCTTTTTTATGGCAGCCAATGGGGTTTAAAAAGGTAAAGAAAACGTAAAGTGGAAGCTTCGAAGAAGCGTTTTCTACGAAGGATCAAGAGCTGTTCGAGTAAGGACAGAATTTGAAATTGCTATGTAAGGCAAGAGTTTCAGACAACGAAGTCTAAATGAGAGAATCAATAATTATCACATTTTGGACGGAACAGCTTCATAGAATGGAGGGAAATAAATATTCCAAAACGGGTTCGGAGATAGATGTCTGAGGAAAGATCTCTGCAACGCTGGGAGAAATTTATCGTAATTTCAGGTTTATAAAAAAAAGCTGATGCCGGAGTACAGACAAGATTGCCTGCACTTTGAAAAGAAGGAGAAAATTTACTTTTAAATACAATTCTTGATATAAATTATCGTATTATTCTGTTAAACTATCAGTAAACTGAAAAGAAACTAACAGAAAACCAGGAACTCACCCTGAGAAACTTAGTAAATCTAATTGAACTGTTTATATTTTTCACTGTATTTTACTGTAAATATTTTTTTAATTAATTTACATTCTATTAGCCTAATAAAATTAAAATTGAACAAATTTGAATTTGAAAATTGTAAAGTTATTTACTTGTACAGACTTGTTGGCGCTGCCAATGTAGCAGCACCCATATTCATTGGAGAAGGTTTCTTGGCCATCTGCGATAGAGCAGTCTTCGCGAATTACCTGGTATGCGCTGTGACTGCATCTGCTGTATGTACGGATTTGTGTTTGTTTGAAATTTAATGTGAAATTCTATTGCTAGAAAAGTAAGTTGTTGTGTAGTATATAATATCTACAAACGGAGAAATATAGACTGTAATACAGGGTATTTATAAAATAACTCCTTGATTTCAAGTGTTATTTAAATAGCCTTAATTAAAAGAAAAATTTATATGATAATACATTCTGGATGAGAAATATTTCAAGTATTTTTGTATAGTTAATAAACTTCGACATGTGCACCATTCGTTGCCCTGCATACGTCCAAAAGGTAATCCACTTCTTCCCACATACCCCAGCATATCGAGGGTTATTGCTGCTACTACTGCAACAATCCTCTCCCGTAGGTGTTCAATGTCACGGATTTTCTCCGAGTAAACAATGTTTTTAACATGCTCCCATAAAAATAAATCTAGCAGTGGGTATCTGGGCTCCTTGGTGGCCATGAGATCGGGCCTGTTCTTCCGATCCATCGGCCTGGAAAATAAATGTTTAATGCAGCACTGACACAGTTGTAATGCGGTGGAGCGCCGTCTTGCTGAAAGAAAATTAATCCTTTTTCTTCTTCAATATCGTCAATCTCTGGAAAGGCGTACTGCTCTAACATATCACAGTAATGAGTTCCGTTAATTATTTTTTCGGTAAATATGAACGGGCCAACGACGCGATCAGATGGCCTGCCTGGAGATGTCCCTTTCAAAATGCGGCCTGTTGCCTTAAACTGGTTAAACCACTGCAGAATCGTTTTATTCGTAGGTGCAGTATGGCTGTATTCGCGGCGAAAATTACACTGAACTGTAATAACTGAATGCGTCTGTGTAAACCGAATCACGCAATGTAATTTCTTCTGCGGTGACGCCATGACTGGCAAAGTGACACCGCGTGAAGGTCAGGCAAGTTAACCAACTGGTTGGCCAATGCAAAAAATTGAAATTTTACGACATGCCTGACAGAACTATGAAAACCAAATGCTTTTAACTAAAGAGCTAACCTTTTTTTTTAGTTAAGTTATTTTATTATGATTTATTGAAATCGAGGAGTTCTTTTATAAACTCCCTGTATTGTACTGTGTATATTATCTAGACTGTAAAATGTGTATATACCAATACAACTGTTCAAAATGAAAACAACAACCATCAACGGAAACAAAAACTACATAATAATATTCCATCTTTCTTATACATAAAGAAACCTCGGTAAATAAGTGATTTTTTAAAAATTTTAAGCAATAATTTTAGGAAATAATGTAAGGACAAACTATGGACAATTACACGTTGTTCATGACACTTCCTTGACAAGTATTGTGATGATTGTTTCGCTATTCGAGAAAGTGACAATTTCATTACAATGGCTCTCTTCGTCACACATTTACTCATTATTCATGGTAGCTTATTGCTACCATTAATGCTACCACTAACAACGTTCGAGCTGTTTGGCTTTCCACGTTTATTGACGCTAATAATAGTATTATGTAAAAATTTACTTTCTTTCTGAGGTTAGATTTTTGACATCGATCATTGTTTTAATCCAATTACGAATTATGGAATTTATAAATGTATAGAGTATTTTTTTTAATTTTAAATTAATAGAAAATATATTTTATTCCACAATAATGATTCGGAACAATCAATAGTAGTTTTAGGAAGGAGTATGAACTACTGACGATTTTTAACCCCTTATTCAATCCGTTAAATTTGTCGAATATTGTTTAACGAACTGAAATATTCACCATCGACTGAATTTTGTATAAATTTTAAGTCTTTGTGTAGTATGGGTGTGCCTGTGTATTCTATCAGAGACTTGACGAAACGTGACCTAGGTGGGAATTCAAGAAAGTTCACTTCTCTTTAACTTGTAACTTTAACGTTTCAGTTTATCAGATAGACATATACGATGCTAATATGTCACACAAGTCTCCAAACGGTTGACTGTATTAGAAACATAAATGAGATAGTGAGAAGTATTGAAATATGAATATAATATTTTTAAATTGATTCCATTAAACAAGTTAAATTCACATTCCCATAACCTACGGTGAATATGTCTTTAAATTAGTCTGATATAGGAAAATAAAAACATGTAGATTTTCAGATTTTTACAATCGTATAGTACAATTTGAAATGTGAGCAATAGTTTTAAATATAAAATTAATAATAAATAAATAAATCTTTTTTTGTCAGCGACCAAAAAAGGATTGATATCGTCAAAATATAGTAATATACTTTAAAATATATTGTAACAAACAATTTATACAATATTTTATTTTTGTTTACAATCTAATGTAGTATTCACTAAAAAGATAACTTTTATATTAAATTACTAGTTAAATTTTACTAAAATTATACATTCGAATTTTAGGTTTGTCATTTACACTAGCTGTACAAAATTTAGTTTAAATTCTATATTTCTTCGCCTTATATGCTGTGCACCTTGGTATGTGCCTAATGAAGTACTCCATCATGACCTGGGCATACCTACGGTGAGAGAAGAAATTAGCAGCCGGAGTGAAAAGTATTTAACCAAGTTGGACACTCATTCTAATCATTTGGCTATAAATCTTCTCGATGACAATATTGAAAATCAAAGACTCAAGAAGGCGAGAATATTAGATCTTCCATTTCGTTTCACCTGATAAAAAATGTTTAACCATCTTTTTAAAATTAAAAACACAAAGTTATATTGCGGATGGTCAACTCTTATTTCTCAATGAACTAAATCCATAGCTCTCATTAATCTACAACTAATCATCTAATGAATTTTCAATCATCAATTACACAGATCGTCAGTATCACGTCTTCATCCACTCTTTTTCACACCTTCATTCACTTCATCCGTAAAAAAAAAAATATATACGTCAGCAGGATTAAGAAGAAACCCTTCATAACTTTTAACCAAACGATCACACGGAAGCAACGCTGCTGAGTGCTGTCTTCTTCAAGTTATATTCATTATCACAATATTTACTGAAAGTTTTTGTTAAACTGTTTGTAAATAATTCTTATTGTTAAAAAAAAAAAAAAAAAAAAAAAAAAAAAAAAAAAAAATTCTATACAGATTTTATTTAGAGAGCATTCCATGTAAGATAATTTAAGAACTTCGATCAGAATAAAATGCATGTTTTGTTAAAAGACCTTTTATTTCCCGATCAAAATTTATTAAATTAAGGAGTCTTTTTCTAGATGGTAGTTTGTTGAAAAACCGAACGGAATTGTAGTGAGTTTCTTTTGAAGTTCTACATTTTTCAATTCTGTAGTATTCATTGTGGCGACTTTCATAATTATGATGTAGGCCTACATATTTTTAGTAAATAACACTGTTACCTTTTTGCAAACACAGTGTTATTAGAATCATGTTTCTTTGACAAATAAATACATTTTTTATTTTTAAATAAATAATGTCACGTAATCCTGCTGTTTTTGTGAACAATTTTTCTTAGTATTTTCTCGGTTTTCAGAAATTGCCCCTTTGAAGTTTTTATCCCAAATTCATTAGAATTTATAATTTTGTTCAACATCTTAAATGTTAGTTCCTTACGCATGTAAATTAAAATGTATAACGTTATATTAATTTTTGAGAAAACTCATGTTATTTTTTTTTAACAGATTTTGGACACTTCGGGTTTGTTTTTAATAACCTGGTTTCATTCAAATTGATAAATTTCAATGTGAGGATTTAAAAGGAAAGTCAGATCTTTTATTACTTTTTTTAGTTAATTTACAATCTGTTAATGAAATAAAAATTAACAAATGTGAATGTAAGTTGCAAAATTATTAACTTGGGTACACTTGTTAACTTCGCTGTATTACCCATATTTCATATAGAAAAGGTCACGTGACCATCGGCGCTTAAAACAAGCCTTTAACGCGAATTACCTGGTATGTGTCATGAATGCATCTGCTGTATGAACGGATTTAGGTAGGTTTAAAAATAAAATGTGAAAAGAATGACTAAGGTCTTTTACTAAATTTGTGACATATGGTAAAAGTAAGTGGTTGTACTGTTCCGTTGGTGATGTAGTAGGACAATTATGCTGTTGTACGTAATAGTTTGTTCTGTATTACCTGTATGCGTTTTGTTTGTGACGGTTTATCAGCAATTGCACTCACAGGGATTGTACTTAAAGCAATTGAACCCCGCAATTGTACTCCGCAAGTCCAGACTGGTTTTATGACTAACAAAACTTAACAGAATGGATTAAATATCTATTAAAAAAATTACATAAATAATTGTTGTAATTAGGAGTATTATAATAAGAGCTATTTCTTTAGAGGATTTTTCCTTCACATATCCCCCCACTCACCACTAGTCTTATCTGAATTGTTCCCTTCCAGTGACACACACATATACTTTTTTTTTTTAAATACACACTTTCACATTCTGACGGTACGCTCAAATAAAATGAATCGTTAAACAACTATTTTTTGTTTTGAGATCAATTATAAACAATATTCTGCTCAAGATGTATTCTGCTGAAGAGATGTGTAATATGTATCGACAGATGGTTGCGCGCTTGATAGTATGTATTATTTTCATGTCTGTGCGTCGAGGAGAGATGTAAATTGACAATATTGTAACCGATAGACGTGATGGACGTGCCACGGTACTCATAGGAAATAGTAAACTATTTCCTATGAGCATGCGCCAACTTAATACTGGAAAGAGTTCCCAACCATTACAATTACTATATCCATTAATTATTCCATGTAAGATAATTTAAGAACTACACAAATAGTATCATACAGAATAGTATCATACAGGTAAATGTGGTTAAATGTAATAGTGGGAGCAGGGTCAGCGATGATTAACAGCTAGATCGACAGTAGGGAAATAGTATCTATGCTCAGTAGTGTGAAAGGCAAAAACAGTACAAGCAGAGCAAGTCTTCAAGTTTTTTTTAATTGTAAAGTAATCATTTTATGGTTCTGACTATAGGCATAATGATCGTAATAGGTCGATAGTTCCTTATACGTGTACTCGAAGAGTCAAGAAAATAAATCGTTCAATGATTGATTGCTCTCTGGATTTTGGTTTTACAGTCACCGTGTTTGCAAATATGGTTTTTAAATACACAGAAGTATGTATTTCCCTGGAATTACGTATGAAACGAAGTGAATTATTCTGAATTTATTGACATGGATAAGAAAATACAAGAAACCTGTATAAATTTAATACATCCATAAGATACAGCATTGTGTCATATGATTGTCTATTCTACGTTTGTTTGCTTTAATTTTTAATAAATCCCTTGAAAATTAATTATCTATTAAAACAATCATAAATTGAAGTAATTTATCATGTTTTACGAAACGATAAGAAAAAAACTATAATGTCGGCAGCATGATTGATTAGAAAACTTTGCAAAATCAATCAATATATTATCGAATTTGTTTATAAATGAGTAATGTACGTAATTGTTTATGTTTATAACATTATAACGTACGATAAGTAGTAAAGTGCGAGTGGGCGGTGACCTGCCGAAGGGTGGTAACAAACAACAAGGGGTAAATGAGAAATGAGGGTTTCATTTATGAGGGTTAGTAGCAAGCACACTCTGTAGGATATCCTGTCTGTCATTATTATTGAAGTCGAATAACAGTAGGAGGGTGGTGGAAGATTGAAGGGGATGCTAAGAGAAAGCGTTAATGAGAGAGTGGATGACGTCATCAATCACACCTGGCGTCGGGGCGCAACGCCAGGTCAGTATGAGGTCATTTGTCTTTATCTAATCCAACCACCTCTCAACCGCTTTCAGTTCTCGTACGGTTTAGTATCGTCAGTTCAGTAAGTGAAACCAGACACTTTAAATCAAACAGTAATTACAAAATTCTTCCGATTTTATGATACTATTAGCCTACCCTGCATTTAAACATTTTAAACAAACAAATAAACCAGAATTGTAAACATTCAGTCTGAGCTAACTGGAAAAAATACTGTTACTTAGATGTAATGTACACACAGGTTTTAAGAACAATTCTAATTTATTTTTCAGTCGTACCGAAACTTATCGAACGAATTTTATTAGATCGACTATGACCAAAAATTGCAACTAAAATTCCATATTAGTTTGAATTTAGAAGAATTCAATAACTAAACAGCTGCACAGAGTGATAAATTTAATCTCTGTAGGGTTGGAACGAAAATTGTAAACATCGGTCGTATTTCTGGATGTGAGTTTGGCGTTCGACAAGGTTTGGCATCTCGGGCTTTTGTGAAAATTAAATTTTATATTTTTTAATACATATTACGGCATTCTTAGATCGTTTTTAGAAGATATGTACGTTGTTGTGCAGCAACGTCTGAAACATTCTGATATCAGGCATATCAAACCAGGAGTTCTTCAAGGTTCCACATTATCTCCCACTTTGTACTCCGTATTTATATCTGACTTTTTAGAAAATGAATTCACATCTGCAGCAGAGTACACTGACGATACCGTTTTGTTATGAAGCGTGAATCGCCAGAAGAAATGTTGAATATTCAAAATCACTAGTACGAAGTATAAACACGGCTCGAAAACTGGAAAATGGAGTTAACCCACTGAAATCTGTGCAAGTTACATTCACTTTAAAATGAACTTGTCCACCTGTATACATGGATAACAATGAGACACCACAGACAAATTAGTTCAATATTTAGTTTGTTATGGATAGATAGATATACAGACTATTTAGACTGTAGACTGATTTGGATATATCACATTAAAACAAAACGTTTGACACTAAATAATTGTACAAAATTACTCTCAAAATTTATCAAGAAAATCAAATCTACCATTACCATTTAAGTTATTAACATATAAAGCTTACTTAGACCGACCTGGAATTTTTATTTTCAAAATTTTTGGGACCGCAAAGCAAAGTAACATTAAGAAAATTCAAGCATATCAGTCAAAAAATACTACTTCGAATGATAACAAACGCCCCCATTACGTAACAAATTTAACGTTGAATTCCGACTTGAAAATTCCTTTTGTAACAGAAGCTACTATAATCAAATATTCAAAATTTAACAGAAAATTAACGGAACACATCGATCCTCTAACGCAGCAAATGTCAAGACGAAATCTAACACGCCGCCGCTTACGAAGAAAATGGAGTAGAGACCTACTGACGTAATCGAAAATAAATAATTATATAGATTAAAAAGTTTCAATATTTTATTTTTTATTGTACAGAATTCATAAAAAAATGTAATTTCACTTCTGTAATCTATTTTATTTTGTATTCTTCGCATTGCTATTACTTTGTAAGCCTACATATTTTTTTAAATTTTATTTTATCACACAGAACTATTTGTTAAAATTTTTAATTTTTACTGTACTTCTTGTTTTATGTATTTTTTATTATTCTTGTTTATTCGCATTAGTTATCCAATTTTTCTAATGTTTATTTTCTAATATTATTAACTTCATTTTATAGTCAACTCTTGACTATAAATATATGTATCGACTGGGATGTATTTTCAAAGAAATGTTTGTTATTCACGTCATTTGTTTTTTTTATTTTTAATTGGTAACTTAAACGTTTTGATGATTATACTAAGCAGAAAATAAAACTTAAAAAGATATTTTTATAAAATAAAATATTGTACAACGATTTTAACCTACCTTCATAAAAAAAGAAATTCAACAACTTAGAGATGAACGTTAAAAAAAACAGCATCAAAATTCTTTCGCAATCAACCTCCTCGACAACAGCGAAGATACTCACAGACTGAAACGTTTTAAAATATTGGATTTACCTTTAACGATTTTGTAATCAATTTTTTTTATACTTCTACTTATCGTCATCTACTTCTAATCATCGTCACTCATAAACGGCATCATTTTCATATCCATCATGATCATTGTCCTCTTCAGCGCTTCAACTACTTCATGTTTCAAGATATTAATACACAGTTCAGTCAAGTGTGTTTTTCATTTTTTTTGAAACACACAACCGAGTGTGTTTTATATTTTTATTCATAGAACTTTATTATTCACACTAATCGATTTTTTCTTTAAGTTTGTATTTACATATAAACAACTGGTAGCAAAAGAATTGCACCTTGGTAAAAAAAAGTTATAAAGTAATTATATATTTATATTTATATACATTAAATTTATTTATTTATAACAGTCGCTTCAACACCTAGGTTATTAACGAGCACGTTAAAACTACAGTTTTATAATATTACATGTTACATCAAAGAAAACATGTTACAAACGTATAATGGTAAAAATGAACTGTAGAAATCTATAAAGGAAAAGTGTATAACGGTATAATTTTTTTTTAATTCTGAGTTAACGTTGGTGATTGCGATGGTTTAAGAAAATGCGACATATGTTTTTCATAATTATGAGGTATTTAGGGCCTTTAGAAATTTCAGAATAAATGTTCTGGTGAAGTAGTTTTGATGAAGTTCGTCTTAAATAGGGAACAAATCGTTTACGTAAGCGTCGAGTGATTTTACGTAAAAAAATTTCTATTTAACTGTAAAACATGTCTAAAAATTAAAAACTAAAAGGTTAGATTAAACAATTTTTGTGTACCTTATTAAAAATTATTCATTTGGTATTTTCTAAAACCAATAGTCGTACATTCGAATATTAAATCTTATAAACATGTAAAATGTAATATTTGAAGCTCCCGCTAGAGTACCTAAAAAAAACAAGAAATAAAGAATACTAAAACAAAATTAAATATTTTACTCGTGTGTTAATAAAATTAAATAACCGTGGTTTATTTTGTTTTCTAAAACTGCGTATTGTACGAATACACATTTTCAACTTAAGCTGCTGCGTTTTTCAAATATATATTCCGCTTTATACTTTTTTGAATACATATGTATATTTATACGTAAAATTTGTTTTTATAAATTGACTACATTGAATTTAGATAGAAATTTAAAAGCACTTATTTAGAACTAGGAACAAAAATATCATTCAATTTGTTAAAATTTCAGCTACTTATGTTTTAACAGGTTATTTATGTTTTCTAAGCTGCTTTTTTAAAAGAGACTTGGCACAATAGGTTTTGTTATTTTCTTACATCATTGACAAACATAATTCTGAGGGAATTTCGAGCTGTTATGAGCCTCTAAAGTCCGGTAATACAAGAGGACTGAGGACAAGTTGCTCCGTTACATACATAAATCGTGTAAAATGTCCCCCGTCCAAAGCACTTTTAGTACCTCGCCGCAGGGGTCACTCCCACAAGGGGCAAACATTGTCCTGCCAACAATTCACTCTAAAAGGGCTTGATTTATCCCATCCCATTTCACAATTAGTTTCCCTCTTGCTTTTCTCAGAAAATAACAATCCAATTTGAGAATGTTTTACCCCTTCTTGCAGGAAATTTTACTTTCTACATGACTACTTTTAGTTGTAATTTGTTATCAGTATATTTAAGGCAACTAACACACAAAATTACTAGTTTTAGTTGGTGAAAATAAATACTATAATAGATTATTTCACTGCTCAATATTTATCAATAATTTATCCCAAGATTATCAGGCCATGAATATGGCAATTCAATATTGAGTTTTATATATTACGAATCTAGCCTGCTTAAAATTCGATTTAAATATACATTATATTTTTATAAATGTCATTAATGAATTTTCTTATTTTCGACAATTCGTTGTATTAGTTCTTATTCACTGTCACTTTTCTTAAGTTGGACAACTGGCAGAAAGAAAGACGATCTAACATCATTCATTACACTGATCTTAACTAGGATTTGATGTTAATTTTCTTAGCAAACCTGTTTGGATGGTGATTCGATTCAACACTTTTGATAGTGGACTGCATAAAATTTAAATAGAAATGTAAATATTTTATTTTTCGGTTATTCATACGTTGTGATTGAATTGTAAATTTGGTTTCAGGTAATGGAAAGTTGTTTTAATATTATAATGAGCCAAAATTACATGTCTTTATTACAGCATAGTCGGATTACATAAATGTTAGTAAGAAACGGACAAGAAACTTAATAATTCCTATTATAAATCGGAAAGATTGGAAGATACGAGGCCGTATTGTAAGAGTACCATTGACGATTTTTTTTGTAAATCTTGAGTTTTATTCTTAGTGTACACTTATGTTAGTTAATAAAAAATGGAGACATGTTTTCAACAAAAAAAATTAATAATTCGTGTTATAAAAACAGTACCTACAAAATGAATTTATTTACACATCTATTTGCGATAGTCTGTTATTTTTCCTTAATTGTACGAAACGGTCGGTCTATTTCAAGTTGGATCTAGTTTGAAGATATTATTTTCGTAAAGTAGTAGTATACTGTACTTATATCTAATTCTTTAATATGCCTTATGCAGGATCTAATTACTCTAATAAAATTCACGTTAAGTTAATAATATGAAGAATTCTTTTCTTAATTACAAAACTACCCATTATGTTATTTTGCGTGCAGTCAGTGAATTCCTTAAAGTTACAGTCTAGCCCAAATTCTTAAATATGTCGTCAATACTTAAATACCAAGTTACTAAATACTAAATACCAAGTTCAGATCCAAGATTTTATTACGTAAAAGAATGTAATGTTAATCATTTCAAACGTGTATGATGCGATAAGTCTAATTTATTCTTTTCCCCTTATTCACAGTTCGGGTCAGGCTGTTAAAACTGCCAGTTCCTTCTGTTCCTCCAACATTTTTCAATTTACCCCTCGAAAATAAGTCTGAGAAACTCGTACTTATCATTTCTGTATAAATGACCAAAGTAGGCAGTCTTTCTTCTTTTGACTATGCCCATCAACCAAAGCCCACACCCATACGTCTCAAAACATCAACATTGGTAATACGGCCGGTCCACGAACTCCGGAGATCTCTTTGAAACAATCACATTTAGAAAGGTTCTAAACGATGCATGGACGCATACTCAAAGTCCATTTTTCCACTCCTTATAACAGGACAGAATATATGTATGTCTTTACAGATTTATATATTAGAGGAATTTAATTTGTGTTGTTAACAAGTAGAGGCTTCATGTTAATAAAAACCAGCCTAGCCATTTCAATTCGATCTCTCACTTCTGCTGGCTTCAGATTTGCTGTAATTCATTCCTAAATTCTTAAATTTATTAACCTACTCAATACGTTGATCATCAATAATTAAGTCGCATCGAGTGTGAGGAACCTTACTGCCACCAACACATTAGTTTTCAGTGGGTTAATTTTTAGACCGAAAGCCTTCCCCTTTTCGGTAACTCTCTGTAAAAAGATTGAATCTGCAAAACAAGGAAAAATTTGCAAAAAAGACTATCATCAGCATAGGTTATGTTGTTAAGAAGTACTCCATCCAGCTTATCCCATCGTATTACCCATACGTCTGCTTATTTTTCTTATATCGAACAGATTGCAACAAACACATATTAAAGATAAAAAAATAATTAAGTACTACAATGCGTTACCCAAAAGAATACGGCAAGAAAATTGTTCCATTTTTGTTATGATTTTGAAAAATAAATAACCAATAATCCGTTACATTCAGACACTGAGTACTTAAACCATTACGAAGAAAATAACATTTAAAAATTTCTAAAATGTATTCGGTGTTATATGAATAGTATTTATAGTAATTATTTTGTACGAATTTCAATATTGTAATTTTACGTAAACTTTAGAATAATTTTTTAAATACCTACAGCAAAATCTACAATCTATTCTTAAGTAGAATATTGAGTAGATGAGTGTTTGTTTTATGTCATGATTGAAGAAAACCCCCGAACGAGATAAATTGGTGGATATAAGTCACGTTTTGTCTCATCGCTTTAAAATAAGTCCGTAGAATGTCTTCATTTCAGTCGGCGAGTGTCGTTTGAATTGTCTAACAGTGAGATGGCTAGGTGATTTGTGTGTGTTTCTAGTAATCTTTGCTATTTTTACTGTATGTGTTGATTTCTTTTTGAAATGTAATAATTATAGCCTTTTATCATTAAAAAGGGTCAACGGCTGAATAAATAAATAATAAAAAACATAATTCCGTAGTGTACACATTAATTCATAATAGTTACTGAAAATTAATATTCATCTGTCTTGTGAGAAGAGAAACAATGAATGGAATACACGAAATTTAATTAACATGACTAGTTATTATTTATTTATTAAGTTAATAAGCAGTTAATGAAATCACTAAATATCATTACACAGCATTTAAGTGTTTGTAACTATTGTAACTTCTATATTTCCCTTGCATTCTTTAACGACCGTTAAATTAAGTAAATTTTACTGTTATTCAAAAAGTATTTTATAAAATACAGAATTCAATCACAAAATTTTCTAAATAATTGCACCATTGCAAAGATATAGGAAATACATTTTATAGAAAATTAGGTTTAGAAACAACACGCTTATCTGTTTCATTGTTTGTAAGGATTTATTCCTTAATTAATTATTAATTAAATAAGAAATTAGAGCAATTGTCTGTGAATAAAACGATGAACAATTAAAACAAAAGATCTGAGCTCCATACATTCTAAGTCGACGTAAATTCCAGAAGAGTGCATTTGCTGAAATTTATTGAGCTTGAGAGGAGGCAGTCGAGTCTGTGACGTTGAAGTGTCGAATGGAATCTGCTGCTGTTGTAGGATTTTACGATTTCAGACACAGTAGGAATCTTAACATTAGTAGTATAATGGAATTTACAGCCTACACGATCTAAATGGGTACGAGTAAATACGATCTAATGTTGTACGAAGATTTAAGTTACACATGAGTAAAATGGAATGCGAGACGGCGTGTATCTTATTAAGTGGTATTATGGAGTAGCTTATTTAATAAAAATACTGTAGTAAAATTGGTTTCTCATTGTAAATTGTTTTTACCAGTGAATGCATAAGCGACAGAAATACAAATTTGCATACTGCTTAACAATTGATTATGAGTACATTTATATTTTGAACGTAAGTAATTAACTAAATAAGAAAATATTTAATGTCGGCGGTTACTTTTGAGTTTTCAATGATTTATTTGTCAACGTGGTCATATAATTGAAATTATTTATTTTCTATTATTTAAAACAAATTCTACTCTTATAAAAAAGTTTCAATTAAAATTACAAAAAAGTATAATAATACTGGTGATCATTTTCCACAACCTAAATAGAAAACAAATTTATTTATATTTGGTGCAGACGAATTATGAATAGTATTTTCCCTTAAAATAAATCAGATAGCAGTTTAATAATAATTTAAGCAAAGGAAGTGTTGGTTTGATACACAAAGTAATTATTTAAAGAGGTAATTTTAATAACATCGAAAAATAACTCAATCTATTATTTAAGATGAACACACCTAACTAAGCAGTTTGTAATTCATATTTTATTTCAGTATTTTTTTTTTACATTTGTCTGATTAGAAGGGGAAACATAGTGTACTATTTATTATACAAAAGTATGAGGCAAATGTGTAGAATGGTTCTTTTTACAAGGAGGACGATGAAAGAGACCACTAGAGAATGTTTGGTTGAGGAACTCTTGTTTATTCTGGCAGGGGACTAAGTCCTCTAGTTGAGGTAAATTGCCTATTATGTACTAGTACCAGATTGTTGTGACAGAGAAGAGCTGTTTTAGTGTTTAAGCTCAACTAAGTTTGAATTGTATGGCAACACAGTAATGCTCACGTTTTATTACTGTAGGGTAGGTTTTTTTAACGTAGTCTAGTTACTGTACTAGATGCCTGTTGGTATAATCTAATACAAATAAGACCATTAGAATGTTATACTCATAGGTACACCACTTAAGTTAATAACATAAGATTTCTGTCAACGATTAAGTCTGTCATCGTGGTTTATGAAATGTAATTCCTACACGTGTGTAATGAATAGAAAATTCTAAGCACGATTCATTTTTAATAACTTTATAGATAGGGGAACATTTTGTAAGCTACTTTAATGTTACTGTCAACATAACTTCTGTTTTCTTTTCGACTACTCTCATTTCCAGAAAGCTTAATTTAAAAAAATAATGTAGAAAACACTCTAGCCGTTTATTTAAGAGATCTTACTATGTTTTTTTTTTATTTTTAGGAAGAAAAATTATAAAAGGGTGATGAAATTAATTTAAAAAACTAGAATTACTGAACAGGTAATATTAACACTAAACCAAAGTTTGCTCTTTTGTAGTCTAGTTAAGAAAAAAATACCGCTTCTGTATTTGTAATTAAGAGTGCCATAACACAATAATGAAAAACAGAAAACCGTTACTAGCTTTTGATTTAATCTACGTTATTTGTATAGCCCTCACTGACTGATTCCCTAACCCAACCATATCAAATTCTCTTACTACCTGACCACATTGAGTTGAAATTCTAAATATTTTTCCTTACACGTCGAACAGAAAAACTTTAGCATTTTAATTTCCACTACTTAAAATTAAAGGTTAAAAGAGGGTTTGTACCAAAGAGTAAAACATTATTTTTCAACCTTCCCGAAGAGCTAACGATCTAAATATCGTATCTATGTGTAGAGCATACATGCCGATATTTAGATCGTTGTGTAAGTGATATATCAGAAAATTATTGGATTTCAACAATTCGCTAATTTACTATGGGCAAATACTTTAGTATGAACGACAAAATATAATAAAAAAGAAGTTGGACGCCAGATCTATCAGCAGAGGATGAGAAAAATAAATAAATAAACTATATTTCCTTGCTTTAAATATTTAATGAGTCTACTACTAACTAAATTATTCTTAAATTACCCTAACCTATTTTAAAAATATATAGCCAACCTCTACTCTTCCGCGACTTTTATACAAAAACAAAAAACTTAACCACCCTTATTAAATACGAAATGAATTTATCTCAAATATTTTCCCTTTTTTCTCCTTCTCCTCGTTTTCCGTCACTCCTCGTTCTCCTACTCACTTCTTCAAACACTGCCCTTCTTAACAAACTCCTCTGTTCCACTCCCAAGGGAACTGATTATAAATTTTCTGAGTCCGAACCAGGAAATCTCTGGTTAACAAGTCTCCCTCTCCCACCAACTATTCAACCAACCTGGAGAGCCAACGGGAAGGAGAACCACTCCAGTGATTGGCTGAAAGTTGGTAGGTGGAAGAAAAGCCCAAAAACGCAGAGGGAGAAATATACCCGTCTAAAGAATACCAGATGATTGTCATTTGGCGATATTTACAACTTATTGTCTAACTGCTATTCTAATGTAACTTATTCTAACAATGGGGGTTTTCCCAGGCATTATTTTTAATGAGTTGTTACTGAGTAATGGAAGTTATAGTAATTAGGAATTACCATAACTTCCGTTGTATGTACAATTGTACTTTTACAACAGTGCAAAATTAAAGCCTGTTCTTTCCTGCGGTGATTCGTTTGACGTAAATTTTTTTATTTAAAAATTCGTCGGAGATACAGCAGTTTACGCATAAAAAGTACCCAGTTCTTAGCCAATTTTCTGTTAATGTCTTTTTAAACGTCTGTTACTTCATCCAGGCTTTACATTAAAAAATAGAGTTTAAGTCTTTGTTGAAGATCACAGTTTTCTCTATAACGTGAACGTTTTAAAAGTAAAATTCGATGTTCCATTTTACTACGGCGGCCATTTAAAAAAACTGTTATTTTGGCTTCACGTGACGATACGGAAATGGTTTTTCTACTGAATCATGCATTTTTACAACAGTATTGAGCCAAGTACAGCCTTTTGCATTTATACAAAAAAAAAATAATAAACACGAATGGCCGTTTGATGTAGGCCTAAATAAATAATTATATTCAAGTAATTGAGGGGCAACTGGTCTTCACAGAGGACTTCTTTCGTGGCGTCCACTATAGTTTAGAATAAGTGATAAGCTGTACTCGTAACACTATTGGTTACATTATTTTTGACACGTTTAATACTGTTTGTTGATATATCTTAAATAACCAATTAATTAAATCATTATTAAATTATAAAAAGAACGATATTTCCGTGAGCATTAAAAGAATTTACATCATAGAGAAGGCATGTAGGCCTAACCATTCTTTGCTTAGAAATATTTAGAGGTATGACACATTGAAATTTATTGAACGTTCGTGGAATTAAAGAAAAGGATAAATACTTTCAAGCGAGTTAGATATTAAATAACATGGTTAACGTTTTGGTCGAGACATACTTATTATTAATTAGTTATTTAAGGGGACCTGGAATGCCTATCTCCGTAATGTTCATGTAAGGAATATGTCCTCAAAATCTATTAAAGTTAACCTGTCAAATTTTTTTTTTTTTTGGTAACTTTTAGGCTATTTTACACCCAGCAATTGAGGAAGTAGCATCTTGATATATTGTTAGGAAGATAAAAACATTTTTTTAAATTACCACTTTTGAAAATCATAACTATTTGCCTATTGAAGTGGAAAATAAATATTCAAACACATTATTTTACTGTAATATTTACTCAGTATATTGAAATTATGGTATAAAAAGCTTTGTAAAATTTCATTAAAATCTATTCACAGTTAGCTGAGAAAATGCTCCTCAAATGCTAGTCAAAAATTATTATTTAGGGGAAACAAGAAAAATCTAAAAGAGAACGCAATATTAGTTAAATAATTCAATGTGTTATTTTCTACTGATCAGAGTTCAATATGTTACACTCATAGCTAGTATGATGCTTACTTAAAGTTTTAAAACAAAACATATCGTTAAAAATAAAAATAAATTTATTTATCTGCTGTTATTCAAAAAAATAAAGATCCTTATGCAAACGTTTAACGTTTAAAAAATAACGTAAGGGTTCAACATATCCTATTTAAACATATTTTCCTCCTTAATTTTTTACTATCTTTTAGCCGAGCTCTTTTAAGTTTACATGAGTTGAAAAGTCCTAGAAAATTTCATGGAACATACGAAGTCTATACATGGCTGGTAAACTGGACAATGTGGACATGGAGATGAGCCGGCTACGGATAGATGTTCTGGGACTGAGCGAGGTACGATGGCCTGGGGCAGGAAGATTAAAAACAAAGCACGGGGTCCTCTACTACTCGGGTAATAATGACTCGAGGCACTACAACGGCGTGGCTGCGCTCATATCCCACGATGTTGAGAAGTCTGTCATAGATTTCTTCCCCATCTCGGATCGAGTGATGATCTTGAAAATCAACACCACGCGTAGAGTAATGAACGTCGTGCAGATATATGCTCCTACAGAGGACAGAGAGGATGAAGTGAAGGAGAAATTCTATGCTGAGTTGGAAGAGGCCATGAAACTGGTAAAGAAAGGCAAACTAACAATTGTGATGGGTGACTTCAATGCCAAAGTGGGAGTGGGAGCAGTCGGGGATACCGTTGGAAGTTTCGGACTTGGTGACAGGAGCGGAGGAGGAGATCGCTTAGTACAATTTTGCACAGAACAACAATTATCTGTGGTGAATACATTTTTCAAGCTGCCCCCACGCCGCTTATATACGTGGAAATCCCCTGCGGACTGTGAAGAACACCGTGTTAGGAATCAGATCGATTACATACTGATAAACACAGCAGCCAAGAAGTCAGTCAAATCAGCAAAAACATATCCTGGAGCGGACGTGAACAGTGATCACAATCCAGTCGTAATGGAGGTTAAGATGTGCCGATTTAAAAAAGTGAATCGTCCTAAGCCAGCGAAACGCATAGATGTTGCGAGACTCAGAGACCCTTTGGTAAGGAAAACGGCAGCGCAAAATCTTCAAGAGAGGTTACAAGTCATCGAGCCGAGCAATGCAGTCGAGGAGAGGTGGGTGGCGATGAGAGCAGCACTCATAGAAACCCAGACGGAGGATATTGGTTTCCAAACACAGGGGAAAAAACAGCCCTGGATGACCGACAAAATTCTTGAAATGATGGAGGAACGGAGGGCGTACAAAGTGAGAAACGAACTTAGGTACAGGGTACTGACCAGAATTATCCGAAGAAAGTGCAGGGAGGCAAGAGAGCAGTGGCTGACGGAGAGATGTTGCGAGATAGAACGATTGCAGCAAAGACATGATTTGCATAATGTACATAAAAAGATCAACGAGGTAACTGGCAGGAACCGTAAAAAGAGCAGTGGGATATTGAAGAGTGAGGGCGGCGAAGTCCTGGTAGGAGTTGAAGAGAGACTGAGGCGCTGGAAAGAATATGTTATGAACTTATTCGATGACGAGCGGCCGGACCGTCCCCCACATGCACATGAGATAAACGAGACTAGCCCAGTTATCACGAAAGAGGAAGTTCAGTATGCTGTCCTACTGCAGAAAGAGGGTAAAGCCGTGGGGCCCGATGAAGTGTACGCTGAAACCCTGAAACTATTAATCCATGAAGATGGGTTAGGGTTAAGCTTTTTGACGGATCTGTTCAACGCTGTCTACAGAAGTGGGAAAATACCCAAAGACTGGCTGAGGTCAACTTTTGTTACCTTACCCAAAAAAGCTAAGGCTTCAAATCCTGATGACTACCGCATGATCAGTTTGATGTCCCATGTGTTAAAAGCGTTCCTGAGAGTTATACACTCACGAATATACAAGAAGTGCGAACAGCAAATCGATGACACTCAATTTGGATTTAGAAATGGATTGGGAACTCGTGAGGCTTTATTCGCGATTAATGTGCTTACACAAAGAGCCCGGGACATGAATGTGGAAACATATGCATGTTTTATAGATTACCGTAAAGCCTTCGATTGCGTCCAGCACCAGAAGTTATCAGAGACCCTTAGAGCAACGGGGGTAGACGAGGGTGACTTGCGAATTGTTACAGAGCTGTACTGGCATCAAACGGCGCAAGTTAGGGCAGAGGGCAGCTTGTCAGAGGAAATAGCCATAAGAAGGGGTGTGCGACAGGGATGTGTTTTGTCACCGCAAATTAATCTATACTCGCAGAGCATCTTCATGGAAGCACTTAATGACATTGATGCTGGAATCAAAATCAACGGGAAGACAATTAATAACATAAGATATGCCGATGACACAGTCGTTATTGCCAGCAGCCTACCCGAGCTCCAGAAAATGGTAGACGATATTGTGGATTGTAGCGAGCGCTATGGTCTAAGTGTGAACATCGACAAGACAAAACTTATGGTTTTTTCGAAAGTGAGTACACAAGCTGTCCTCCGAGTACATAATAACATCATAGAGCAAGTGTCGTCCTTCAGATATTTGGGAGCGTTCCTAAGTGGCGATTGCATTTCAAAGAGGGAAGTATTGTCAAGAATTGAACACGCTAGGAAGGTATTTATCAGTATGAGGAACTTATTCAGCAAGAAGGATCTAGATTTAAGTCTTAGAATTCGAATGCTACGCTGCTACGTGTTTCCCATCGTTCTCTATGGTTGCGAGAGCTGGACCCTCAATCCCTTATTCGAAAGACGTATAGAGGCATTCGAAATGTACCTCTACAGGAGAATGCTACGCATTTCCTGGATGCATAGAGTGACAAATTGTGAAGTCCTCAACAGAATTGCGAAGAACAAGGAGCTGCTATTAACTGTTAAGGAGCGTAAATTGGCGTACATCGGACACCTGATGAGAGGCGGTAGGTATGAGATGCTTCGGCTGATCATTGAGGGGAAGATTCAGGGGAGCAGATCAGTGGGGAGGAGACAGAATTCTTGGCTCAGGGACTTACGTCGATGGTTCGGCAGAACGTCATCCGAGATCTTCAGAACCGTCACATCTCGAGTGATTACAGCCAATTGGATCGCCAACCTTCGAAGGGAGATGGCGCAATAAGAAGAAGAAGAAGAAGAAAATTTCAAGTTCAATGTTAATACATACAAAATTGTACACGCATTCCTTAGCTTAGTAATATTATATAGTAATTAGGTAACCTAAGTGTCCGCTTCATTCTTTTAAATAATTCCTCTTTGATGACGCATTTTTCAAACATCTAGAAAAATAGATTGCCGCTGAACAAAATTAATATTAAAATTAGGAACAAGAAACCATGATCTCGTATATTTCTTTATCGCTAATATTGTTCTACGTTACATACAATTAACAGGAATTGAAAATTGTTTTGGTATTTTGTTACTGTATTAAGCCATGTATTTCAAAAATTAGATTTAATTTAATTTTAAAAATTAAAAGCGTTAATTTTAAAAATTAAAATTTATCGAAAAAACTCAATTTAAGAAGTAACACTAGAAAAAAGATGTATAAAATTTTATTTCCGTTGTTTAGAAAAATATGAAGTTACAATACATCAATTTGGCTGCTAAAACTCTGCCGTTTGCAAAAATTCAGATCAGGGAATGGCCAAAAATTTTATCAAATTGCTTTACAAAGAATCTTGAGGTACTTTTTCATTATACACTAATGTTATTTATGAAATTATTATTATAAACCGGTTGTCATAATATTGACTCTACACCAAGACAGAAATGCTACTGTTTTGTTTCGATTCGGCTTGATCTGAAATGTTGGTAAATAAATATAGTATAACGATAATATTTACCCCGCATATCTAATTTTTACTTTCTCTTGCCTATATGAATATATAAGTTAGGAAGGAAAGTATTGTTTTCATGTCTATTTTTCGAAATCGAGTTTTCACCGGATCTACACGTTTTTAGACCCCCTGAACCCAAAAAACATGTTTTTAGCGATTGGTATGGTGTGTGTGTGTGTGTGTGTGTGTGTGCGCGCGCGCGCGTGTGTGCGTGTGTGTGTGTGAACAGAATATCTCAAGAACGGAACTTCGTACGAACTTGAAACTTGAAACTTAAGTTACATACCACTACCGGACCCGACACGAACATTTTCATCAAAATCGGTCAACCGGAAGTAGTAGTTTATTCGTATAATTTTTCACTTTTTTGCGATTTTCTCAAAAACTGGTTCTACGATTTTTTTTAAAATCGCGTGATTTACTACATTTTTTATGCTCTACAAGATAGGGTAGGCGTTATGTTTGCTGAAATTCTGCGTGAGGCTGTTTTTACGTAAAAACATTTTATTTTTAAGATTGCGGCTTTAATATGCAATTTAGCGCAAAAAAGTATATAATAAAAGTTGTAAAGAATTTAAAATTCTACAACTTTTATTTCAAATATTTTTTTGTATAACGCTTAGTTTAGCAGTAATTAGCGATTTTCTGATTTTTTCTCACGAAAACGTGTGAAAAATCTATTATTTTAAGATTTCGGTCTTAGAATGCATTTTACGACAAAAGTGTATATAATAAATTTTATAGGAAATAAAAAGATCTACAACTTTTATTTAAAGTATTTTTCTCCACAGAGCCTAGTTGAGCGTGAAAGATTGATTTTCCGTATTTTTAGGCCAAACTGAGGTTGATTTTCATTTTGCGTCTTTCACTCATGATTAAAATAAGGATATGTTTTTGAGGTTAGTTTTTTGTTTATTTCTAATGTTTTATTACTAATATTAGGTTTATTGTTAATTATTTGCACTGGCAAGAGAAAGTCATGTGAGTGTTTCACACCAGATTTTATAAAAATCGCCTCATTTACTCAATTTTTTATTCTCTACAAGATAGGGTAGGCGCCATATTTGCTGAAATTCTTGGTGAGGGTGTTTTTACGTAAAAAAAGTGTTTTATTACGATTACGGCTTTAATATGTATTATAGCGCAAAAATTTAAATAATAAAAAATCTGGTGTGAAACACTCACACAACTTTCTCTTGCAAATAATTAATAATAAACCTAACATTATTAATAAAATATTAGAAATAAACAAAAAACTAACCTCAAAAACATAACCATTTTTTAATCATGAATGAAAGACGCAAAATGAAAATAGACCTCAGTTTCGCTTAAAAATATAGAAAATCACTCTTTCACGCTAAACTAGGCTCTGTAGAGAAGCATGTTTGAAACAAAAGTTGTAGGTTTTTTAATTCTCTACAACTTATATCATATAAAGTTTTTCGTTAAATTGCATATTAAAGCTGTAATCTTAAAAATACTTTGTTTTTACGTGAAAACAGCCTCACCCAGAATTTCAACAAACTATATACCCTATCTTGTAAAGAATAAAAATTTGAGTAAATGAAGCGATTTTTAAAAAAATCGTAGAACCAGTTTTTGAGAAAATCGCAAAAAAGTGAAAAATTATACGAATAAACTACTACTTCCGGTTGACCGATTTTGATGAAAATGTTCGTGTCGGGTCCGGTAGTAGTATGTAACTTAAGTTTCAAGTTTCAAGTTCGTAGGATGTTCCGTTCTTGAGATATTTTGCACACACACACACACGCGCGCGCGCGCACACACATACACACACACACACACACACACACACACACGGACACACACACAGACCAATCGCTAAAACATGTTTTTTGGGTTCAGGGGGTCTGAAAACGTAAAGTTCCGGTGAAAACTCGGTTTCGAAAAATCGACATGAAAACAATACTTTCCCTCCTATATATTCATATAGGCAAGAGAAAGTAAAAATGTAGAGAATTTAAAATTCTACAACTTTTATTTGAAACATTTTTTTGTATAACGCTTAGGTTAGCGGTAATTAGCAATTTTCTGTTTTTTCTCACGAAAACGTGTGAAAATCGATTTTTTAAAGATTTCGGCCTTAGTATTTTATAATCATTTTATGACAAAAGTGTTTATAATCAAATTTATAGAAAATTAAAAGATCTACAACTTTTATTTAGAGCATTTTTCTCTACAGAGAGTAGTTTAGTGTGAAAGAGTGATTTTCCGTATTTTTAAGCCAAACAGGTTGATTTTCATTTTGCGTCTTTCATGTATGATTAAAATTAGGTTATGTTTATTGAGGTTAGTTTTTTGTTTATTTCTAATGTTTTATTACTATTGTTAGGTTTATTTTTAATTATTTGCATTGGCTAGAGAAAGTCGTGTGAGTGTTTCACACCAGATTTTTTTAATATGTTTCGAACAGGTAGTGTGCAGGCAATATGTAGTACAAAATAGTGTTTATTAAAAGTAAAGATTACTCAGATAAAACATTCGTTAGTCAGCTTGCTACAACATTGACCCAACAGACGTAGAAAAAATGTTCATAATCTGTTTATAATTACGATTGTAGTTCCAAAACAATTTTAATATTTAAGGATGAAAAAAATTACTTTTAATTAATTAGGCATAAAAGATTATACAATAATAATTTTAATTTATTTATTCTTTTAAATAATTTTTAGTCAGTAAATTAATGAAGTTTCGTAGCTGTGTACTGTTTCACCAGAAAGAACAATAATAATCAACCAATATTATCCCACTCTACAGATGTTTCTTTACGATTTTATTCAAAGATTATACAAATTCGATAAAAATCGTGATAGTAATTTCAACCCGTTTAAAATGAATTCATAATTTTATTTTTTTAGTTTTGTCTTCCATTTTTAATAGATGTGAATACATTTTTCCAATAAAATTAATAAATATTTTAGCTAAAATAACAAATCAGAAACGTTTAAATAAACAAATCACTAATTGAAACTTTTAAAATACATTTTTAAACGTATCAGACATTTCACTGTAGCTACCAAAGAGACCTGTAGCACAAAAGTTTCATGCGGAACTTCTATAAAATTTTCCCCAATAGTACAATCTGTTGTGTACCAGTATATTGATATAACATGACATGTTCAATGTTTTAAGATTTTGTGTAATTGTATTATTATGCATGTAATTTTTACAGCAGGATTGAATGAATTTCAATATTTTTTCCGTAGAGTGTGATTAGTACGATATATGTCACCGCTATGTTGGTAGTATTGCCGCTTCTACGAAGATTGCGCACCCGGCCGCCAGTCGGTCTTTGGCCGCGTCAGCTAGAACGTGTTTTGTTATGTGTTAGTGATCTGTGTAAAAATTCATCATGGATACAAGCACGATTATTGAAGGAACCGTGAAATTCAGAGATGGAAAAAAGGTAAGCTTCTAAAAATTTTATTACTTTGTCATACTTTAACATAGTTTTATCGTAATTCTGTTGTAAATGCATGTTATTGTGTTAGTTTCGAAGTTAACAAAAGTTTGAATGAGGGTTAAAAACTATATTTTTTTTCATTCAGTAAATTTCTTTAATATCAGGATACAAATTAATGTAAATTTTACTAATAAGTGTTTCAAATGTGTAAAACACTGAGAAATTGTTAGTGTAACGTGTTGCAGTTCTGACATTATTGTATGTAGGTTAGAACAACTTTCATTATACTTTTCGTTTTGTTAAGTACAAAGATAAAATGATAAGTTATTTGTTTTTTTTTCAATATGATTTTTAATTACACCTTTGCTTATAAAGAATTGGTTTTATTTAAAAAATTATCTATCCTTCAGCTTTTGTGAGGTAAAGTGTTTTAACAAACGAATTTGTTAATTCGATAGTTGTTGAAATTCTTAGTTCTTTGTAAGTTATTTAAACATTGCATTAAAGATTTCAAACATGCATTCGCACTTTCTGTAGGCTTCCTTTTATCACCCGGGAATTATTTATTGATTACAGTTTGTTATTGTTAATAATTGGCTCCAGAAAACTTAAATTTCAGAAGTAAATGTATTTATTATACAGTAGAATATTATTTTAAATGTCAGAACTAAATCGCTTTTTGTTTATGAGGTGACCGTATTTAGTGAATTCAACTGCTAGACTGAAAGTCCCGGCTTAGATTCAATTCTTACCTAAGTTCTTGAAAGTTTTTGATCCGCGTCGATCAAATTTTTATTTTACTACGTGCAGTCACCTATTATAGATACAAATTACCAAGAAGCCCATGGATTGCAATTTGAAAAAATCTTTTCTAATGTATTATTTCGATTAATGCAAGAAAATTTGCTAGGGTAAAGTTTGTTCATATCATTACAGCATTATAGCAAACTAATTTACTTATTATTGGTTGGGGACCCACGATAAGTAGTTATAATTGGTAAATTTCTGATGAGCCTAAAGAAAACAGTCATGAATATCGATTAGTCCTGATATGGGTTTCAATTAAACCTGACTTATTTGAAATAAAATTTATTGTTTAAAAATTATTGGTAAAATCTTAATGGAAATATTTAGGAAATGTTAGTTTTTATGATCCTCCTCAAACATTTTATTGGTTTTAGTTTAGATTGTGATATAATCACCGTATTTGCATTAGGATTTAACCGATAGAATATTATTAAATTTTTAATTTATAATTTTATCATTCTTTGTGTTCTTTATTCAAATCTCAAATGAGTGATAATTGTAACTATTACTTTTATAAAAAAAAATATATTTTACATTAATCTGTACGCGTTGGGTCCAGATGGAAGTCGACAAACATTTCATTGAGATTATACTGCTTATTATAAATTAGACCATCGTATTGCTCATTAGATAAGAATAAAGAAATTATTAACGGATCACTGATAATTAAGCGCGTGCTTCTTTAAAGTTCCATGCATTACCAAGGTCGAAAAGTAGCAGTAAGTATAGTAGGCCTACGTATGTTCTTTTTAGTAAAAATTTGTTCTCTATTCAAACTGAGAGAAAACAGTTGCATGTGCTGTTTAGGTTTTAATGAACATAGTTGGAGTAGACGAAGAGGTTGTGGTCGGATCTGGTTCAATCGTTCTTCCACGTAAATTTAATTTTCGTAATTGATGTGATCACCGTTCAATATAAATTCAGTCGAGTTTGTTGTAGGCGTTGGCACATAATTATTGGCTTGGACTACTACAGTTATTGAATTTTTGTATTTTTAGTTTATTTGGTAGAAGCGAATTGCACCGAATGATATTTTAGAAAATTAAAAGCTTCGTCCCTATTTGTAAAGGTAATTAAATTATTAATTACGAAAATAAAATACTGTGTCATCAGTAGACTTCTGTAGACTGATTAAAAAGTAATAAGTGATTAGATCTGTCACTAGAAATAATTCGGTTAAATTTTAATACGATTTATACTATAGTATTAAAACAACTATTAGGTATTTAAATTTGTGAATTACAAAAGTAACATTAAGAATTATTCTAGTACGTTATAAACTACAAATCGGAAGGTCTCGTATTCGATTACCGGCCAGGGTCTAGAAATTATTTACACGTTAAACATCACTGTTGCAATTCCATTACCCTCAGCATTCGCTAATAACCAAACTGTTGATGCTTAACATATAAGACAAACAAAAAAATAGAAGGTATTTCGTCATAATATTTTCAGGAATAGTTTAATGCTATTCCGTACTGTTGGATTTCAGTTACAATTAATGAAACACCTTTATCAGGGTGAAAATCAGTAGCGACCCAAATTATCATCCGGTTGGTGATCTTTTCATCTGTCTATTCAGTTTAACACCACAGATTATACAATAGGCTTTAACTATAGTCCTCGTAAATTCAATCTAAATTAATCTAGGTGGGTAAGCGCAGGTTAACTGGAATAGCTATCTCTATTTGGCTCACTATCAAATAATATAGAATATGTAATATAATTGGCTACTTTTTTTTGCAGAATCGAGGATTATAAACAATTCACCGAATTTATAAAACAACCACGCAATTTTACTTTACTCGTATCAATAAGAAAGAAATATTAATATTATGATCAGGGACTTATGATTAGAGGTTTTTTTATTTTATTTTATGATCAGGGATTAAGGCCCGAATTGCTAGTAACCGAGTAAAAAATTATAAATATTATTTTTTACCCTTTACGGTTTTTAACAAATATACCGAGGTTATAGACTGTCCAGAAAATTTTGCTAGTTGTGTAGGACCTCATGAAAAATTTCCTATATCGTCACACAGTTGATTTACAATAGGTATTTTAAAATATCGTCGATTGTGTTAGTAGCAGTTTTAAATACATCGTACAATTTAATCCTACTGTTTTTCCAACTGTGTACTGTAATTAATTACTATGAACTTTGGTTTGTTGTTTAGGTCATCAGCTGAAAGGCTGGTTTGAACCTCTAGTCTAGAGGTTTTACTAAGTAAAACGAAAAAAGGTGGATTACAATTGCCTTCCTCATTGAATGGGAAAGTATGCTTATCAGCTAGTCAGGCCCTCCGAAAAGCACCTACCTTCCACCCTGCTAAAGATATCTTCAATACATTCACCACAGGCTCTGTTTGTGTAATAAAATTCATTACTTTCAGAGGAGATAACTCTGATTATAATAGTGTCTTTTCATCTCTACCTCTTCTATTCTTAAATGCTTTAGTCATATAATTGTTTGACCATGAAACAGAGAACTTTTTTTGTAGCCCTGGAACAGGCAAATCGAGTGCAAATAATTTAACACTCCGCCTGGTCGTTATGGGCAGAAAACTAATTTATAAACGAGATATACCCAAAAGATTTATACGTTTACAAATTTCTTTTGTTAACGTTATGAAAACATCTTAACTTCCATCAATCGCTGACCATAAACGCTATTGTTAAAAAGTTATTTATCGGAATATAAATTCTTGTTTATTTTTCTATATTTACATTGACTTGAACTACAAAAATATTGTTAATTCAATGACAATATGCGATTGTGTATTTCGTTTTAAAAAAACAATATTGTTTTAATAATTGTATTCTTACATGATCATGAATGGCCTATTATTTATAATTCATCACGTTTTATGAACTTTGGACATAATTTACTATTTGGTTTTAAAGCGTGTTAAAAATACATTACAAATTAATATTCTATAAAATTGTGGTATAAAATTTACCGCTAAGTTGGTTAGATGTTAAAGGTCGTTAAAATAAGCCTACTTTTATTTCATCCAAATAATACAATGAATCATTTTTAAAAGTAAACAGAATTTATTAAACAAACAACAAATAATTTAAGTTTCATTAATGTCGTGTTTATGTTTATTTATATAAATAAATGATATAATATTTATTTATAAATAAGTAATGATGCAGCTTATTTTATATTAGGGGTCACGGTAAAAATCTTGTTTTAAATCTTGGCAGCCATGCATTCCCGCAGTTTTAAGAAGCTTTTTATAAGTAAATAATAATAACGCAATATTTAATAATAATCCCTCACACCTTATAATGCACAAACATGTCGTAATGCATAAATTCAGTTGTATCTATTTCCTCCTTAACGTTGACAATATTTACAGTACAAGCTCGCCAATCCGAACTAATAAAAACCGCGTCTGTTCGGATTAGCGAATTTTTGCCTAAAAGGCAATATTCATGTTTAAAATTAGTAAAATAAAATTGTTTTTGTTGGAATAAACTAATAGACGTACAATACACTGACCTTACATGTTTTTACACCAAACATCACAATGAAATAAATTAAATAAACAATAGAAAATTGTGCGTTGTCGTTTAGACAATACTATTCTACATATATTTAGACAACACAGTACATACGTAATCAAAATATTATGTACAGTTGTTTATATTGCAATAACCTAATTCAATAATAAAATATGTACTTTTCAGTAAATTTTATTTTTCATTTTTATTTTATTTTTTCACAAAAATATCACATTTTTTTCCGGTTTTTCTTCTTCTTCTGCCTTTCAAGCATTAGGCATCTCTGCGTGTTCCGAACCTCTCAAATCTGTCCATCTCTTTCTCGGGCGTCCTCGTTCGCTTCTGCCCTCCCGCTTATAGCCCAGTGTCTGCTTAGGTATCCTAATCTCGCTCATTCTTTCACATGCTCTAACCACTGCATTTTGTTCCGAGATACCTTTTCGTTTATAGAGAAGATGTTAAGTTCTTTCCTTATATCGGCATTCCTGTACCGATCTTCTCTACTACACCCACCCGGTTTTTTGGAACCCAAACTTAGTTCGAATCCTTCGTCTCGAAGCTGCATAAGCAATAATATTTTATGAAACGGCTTATCTTTTTCCTTAGCCCACTTTATAGTTACACTTATTAAAACTTGTAACTGTCACTTCATGGTTTATTCTATTTTCCGGTAGTTTTCGTCATCGTCATCATCATTTTGCAGTCATGTTTACGATTTCGGCGTCTGATTACAGTATCAAGACATTCAAAAAATAATCGTACCATAGAAAATCATCATCATCCATAAAAAAAACGTATTTTTTAGATAGTTCGGATTAAAGAGGTTCGAATTAGCGAGCGTGTACTGTACTAACAATTCACCATAAAATATACAGATAGATTTCGTATTTGAATATTTTTGAACAGATTTTATACGGTTTAACTACTTACTTGAGTTTAAATGGATCATAATATTGAGGTAATTCGAGCATAACGCATCAAAGTTAGAGCAGTACCAAAATGTTTTGGTTATTAGTGACTACAGGTTACCGTACAGAATCGGTAGGTTTTAACGTTCAATAAATAAACATACATAAATAGGTACGTACGTAATTATATTGCTGGGTAAATTAGTAATATGGGCTGCGAAATGGGAAGGTTATACTTCTGCACAGAACGCAAATAAAAGATTTACTAGGCATTTTCTTGGAGAAGCCAAGGAAAACTTTCCAAAATCTTAACCAGAACAGCCAAACATTAAACTAAAAAAACTAATTTCTTACATATTACTACAGATACTTTCCAACATATTATTCAATTTAACAAGTTAATTTATTAATTCTCAATTTAACTGTTTGCACTTTTATTGACAAAAAACAAAACTGAGATAAGAAATAAAATATACGACCGAACAACACAATACATTTATGTATAAACAACCTATTAAATAAACAGTTCCGAAGGAGGTGGAGGGTTGTTTGCCGATGTCGGATCAAGTGGCCAGGCGGCGAGTTTTTGGTTGGTAAGGCGGTTGCGGCCTCCTTGGGGCTGGACGAGGACGCCTCAGTCGAGTCCAACACTACGTCCCCCATCGAGAGGGAGTGAACATGAGTTTTTCTCGCCGCTTCGGATATAAAAAAACCTGTTAAATAATGTGAACATAATTCTTTGAGACACTTTTTGAACACAAGTTAAAGGCTATTGACATTAAATTAAAAAAAAAAACAGAAAAATTGTTTAATATTTCTCAAAAACCGTAGAAGATAAGTTGCTTATTATTATTATTATTATTATTATTATTATTATTATTATTATTATTATTATTGTATTAAAAGGAGAATAATTGCTAGATTCTAACCAGGAATCGAACCCCGGGCCTTCCGCTTTGCAGTATAGCACCCTGACAATTGAGCCACTGAGGCCGAAAATAATATTTTTTATTTACTATGGTAGGGCTGAAAAAAATACAAATATTCCAGGAATGAACTAGTTACATTACATAAGAGAAAGATAACGCTTCAGGCAATTTTTAAAATAAATTCACGAAATTATTATTTGTGTTAAATTTTCGGTTTGGTAAATGAAGCAGACCAGCGGTAAACATTATCATCATTCTACGGCAAACTCCTTTTGAAGATGCCTTCTTGTTGATTCATTCGTTTCATTGTTTACTCATGGTAATTGCGTAAATTAAAGACGACCAACCGCAAGCTCAGTTGAATTCAAAGCTAACGTTGTTTAAGATCCCCTCCTGGTAGTTGCTACGTTGATGGTGTAGCGAACATTAATCAGTATACAGAGTGAATTAGATTGAAGTATCACGGCATAGGAATCTCATTCATTCCATTAAAATAATCTTAAATAAATTAGAATCTTATAAATAATAAATATTTTTCACCCCTGTAAAGAACATTTTAAGTGTAACTGAATAATGTATCATTGGTGTTACCGTATTAAACCTGCACTAGTAAGAATATATTATCTTCAGTTATCGTGTTCGCTGTATCAGTATCTGTAAACATAAAAATCCTTTACTTTCTGACTGATTAGCTCACTCATTCATATCTGTCTGTCTTCCAGATCATCTTGAGAATTAAATTTTTGCACATTCCGTAAGGAGTGCAATACATATTATTCCTATGCCTTCCCAAAGATCTACAGGTCTAAATCTGGCCATACGTATTCTGTAAATAATCTTCTTCGTACTATCAAGGATTAGGCAAAAGCCTGTTCCGAACTCACAAACCATCCTGTACGTCTACACAAACACAAGACATTACAACCGTACATCCATCTTCTTCTCCGTACTGCCATCTTCTTCGAGGTCTTCCCACCTCCCTTCCTCCAACTGGAACATATTCCGTCACTTTTAAAGGTATTCTCTCCTCTGACATCCGTTCAAAATGTTGGCTCCATTGGTTCCGGTACTCGTCCACTTTTTCATTCAAACTAAATACACCCAACTCAGATCTAATTTCCTCGTTATTCATTAGATCCAGCCTCGAGCAGCTCTTCACCCTTCTTAAAAACCTCATTTCAGCTGCTTGGATCCTACTTTCTTGACATCTTGTGGTAACCCATGACTCATTTTCATAAATAAGGACTGGGGCTGCCATTCACTTGTAGAACTTCACTACTGTCTCTGTCTAGCTCTGTTGCCCAATGTCCTGTTAATGGTACCACAAATAGCTTGAAATTTATTTATTTTATTTTCGATATCCAAGTTCCTATCAAAGCTCACATCGCAGCCCAGATAGTTATAGTGAGACACTTGATCTAATACTACATTGTCTAAAACAATCTTCGAACGAGTGGGATACTTCCCTCTGAATGCCATAACCTTTAATTTAGCAACCGAAACTCGTAAATTATACTTTTTACATAAATAATTTAAAACATAAACTGCTCTTTGAAGCTCATCTTCACTCTCCTGTAAAATCCACATGCATCCGCAAATAGCAATGCATTGAGGTAATCGTCAGTACTTATTATAACCCCGGACTAACCACACCTTTCCTCGTTTTAAAAACATAGTCAATATAGTATATATATAATATATATATATATATATATATATATATATATATATATATATATATATATATATATATATATATATATATATATATATATATATATATATATATATGTTTATATAATATATATATATATATTAAATAAAGTAGGTGACAGATTGTACCCTTGTCTCAACCCTTGATGTACGAGTATTTTATCTAAACGTTTCATACCTGTATTTATCATTATTTGCGTACCTTTATACACTCTTAAGTACTTTTATCAAATGAAAAGGATACCCCCTTTCTCTCAAGATTTGCCAAACAGTATAGCGGGCAGTCCTGTTGAAAGCCTTTACAAAATCTATAAAGCCCATATGTGTCTCCATAGTGAATTTCCGCCGTTTCTCAATTAATCTCTTCTTTTCGGTAAATAATATAGTAGGAAGCGTAAACTATTTGAACTTCGACTAATTGCTTATAAGGGGTAGAAACTGTGTAACCCTACAAATTTTTAATTCTATATCTTCCTGAATTGCAGTTATTATGAAAATCGGTATTCTTGAAGTGATGCCTTAAAATGTAATGGTGGAGTGAGGTCGGGAAAAACCGGAAACAATATTTAAAATATTGTTTTTCGTTTCAGCTAACTTAAGACTGCGATAAACATGCATGAGTTACTACATCAGTTTTATTGCTCGATTATTTTCAGGCTTGAGTCCTTTCTTCCCATTTTTTCTTCATTAATTCCGAAAATTATTTATTTATTTCAGCGCTCCACTTCAGTCGGTTGTTTTACTTAACTTTCCTCCGAAAAACCATTAAGTTCTTCAATTGTTTATCTTAATTTGTTTCTATCTTCTATTTCGTCTTTGTTTATGTTATGTATTAGGTATTTTTTATTGTTTTTTGAACCATCTTGGTCTGTTTTTCAATTCTTTTAGTTTTTCAAATAGTTTTTAATTGTACGTATGTATTTCTTGGTTCTTCATAACCAGATTGCCGTAGAATCTCGTTCTTCTCTTTCTTATTTTATCCTATATTGTTTGAATTTTTTTAAAACGCTTTGTTGAACGACTCCTTTCCTAATATTTTCCAGATTTATTTACAGTTTCAATTATTCTCTTAGCTGTTCTTTCAGCTTTTTCTTACACAATTGTAAACCATTTTATTTAATATTTTCTTGTTATGTGTAATTCTGATTTCGGGTGTTCTATTTTACTAATAGTAAAAAATAAAACCATGTAATCAATAAAATCATCACCCAATAAAATAAACAATAAAGACACCCAGTAATGTATTTAATGAGAAAGCAAATATTTTTTCATCACAAATACCCTATTATTATTTTTTACTTCATAAATTCCAAAAAGTAGGTAAGCCCCTAAGTCAACTTGTTAACTTATTTATAAACATCAAAGGGAATTCACCATCCCTCGTTTGCTCGATGTAATCCGGTAAAGATGCTTTGAAATATAATTATAATAAAAACTGAAAAAAGTTGGAAACAGAAAATATATATCAAAAAATTCAAAGCGAAAATGAACGTGTAGACGGAAATTAAACACTTGTCACGAGTTGTACAAAAGCTTTGTCATTAAGCTTGAGTACTGAGCGACGTTATAAAATGTAAAAAATGTTGACCAATAAAAAATGAATAATGTTCAGCCAACAAGAGCTTGCGAATAATCAATCGACCCCGTGGCTTCAAATTTGTAGTTCTCATTAGAGTTAACAATGTTCCTATCCCGGATTTTGCAGCTATTACAGAATTCCTCACGTCCACATTGTATAGTAAATAAAAATTCAACGCATATTTTTTGTTCATACCATTATTTAATTAAATAATATAGATATTTTTCAAGGGTTACGGACTTTTCACATTTTTCTCACTTTGTTCTATCTCGAGTGTATAAAAGTAAATTTATTCTGTAATATACACGCGAAGGTTCTTATTTAAAGACACGCCCCACAGAATAATAAAATTTACGTAACCAATGATTCATCGTTTTCTGATGATTTAATGTAGTTTCCTGTTATTTTCAAATTGAAAAATCCTGTAAGAAACAGAAAAACCTAGGCTATTACAGTAATTCTGCATTTATTATGTACACACATAATTTTACGCTCTGGAACGAGTAGCTCCATGGAAGTCAAAAGTAATTAAAATAAAGAAAAGTTGAATGTTGGGTTAAGAGGTTTTTCACTTTGCTTAACTTTTGGTTTAGGAGGAAGTCAGAGATGCAAATGACATACTGTGTTTATTAAAATTATATTCTTCTTAACACTTAGCGCCTTTAGTGTTAAAGGTATAAGCTGTGAAATTATTACTGTATAGCTTACCAGTTCCTATACCCAAGCCTGTATAAAGTATATACGATAGGTCCTTTTCTAAATCAGCCGGGTACTTTGCAGGATCCATTTTTGCAAATGGTTCATAGCTATAGCTATGAACCAACTATGAAACAGAATAATAGTTCTATAGCTACTTCCCTATTCTAAAGATACCACTAAATGTTTAGTTACCTGGTGTACAAGTGTTTTAAGTACGGTTGTATAAAAAAAACCTGAAAAAATTCCTTTTAATCCTTCATTGTAAATACAATGAATTATGAAAAACTTCAGAATTATGTAAAAACTTTTTTAATAATGTTAATATAATGTTGCCGTTTAGTGTTCTATGAATACATTTTTAGGTATTTTAAGCTTATTAATAAACTACTTGCCATAAAAAAATTCTGTAGTAATTTAATAATAATCAGTCTCAAAAACTTGAATTTATGATGTCAGAGTTGCTTTCTTTAAAAACGTGCATTTTATTTTGCTCATTTGCTCGGTAAACTCTCTAAAAACGGTGTACGTTAGCTTTCCAACAGTGGGAAGGAACTAAAGCCCAAAGATATTTTTATACATTTTGTATCGTTTTGTGCAGTGGTGGAAAAAGCAGGGGGCGAATACACGTGCTCCGCTTTAAATCGTGCTAAACAAACTATAGAAAATTTTATCTATACAAAATTACTGTATATTAGCTTAAAATAACGATTGCACCGTTTACACAGAATTTTATTCTTCTCAAATAAACTCAAAATGCATTTTAACATAAACTTTTAGAATTTTTTTCAGTCCCCCAAGCAGTTTTACTTTTCAGACACTTTTGTCCCTTAGGTAAATTATAGACCCGTCCCTGATTGTGTGAGAATTAATCTTTTTTAAATTTATTGTCCTTTTTAAAGACTTTTTGTTGGTTTCGTGATTCACAGAGGTGTCATAAAGTTTTACCGAATTATTTGAATACAAGTTATTTGTGTAAGATATCGGAAGACAGATTCTCTATCGGAATCCAACCAAATAAGAGACCTAGGGAGAAGGGCTATAATTGTTACCGCAGTTGGCAGTTGTAACAATGAAATTGCTTTACCTTTGAAATTAATGAATTTTCTTAGAACCGTACGTGTCATTTAAACGCTGCGATACAATCTCAGTTCAGTTGTTAATTATGTAGCCTACCTCCTAATGAACGTAACATCCTGACGCACAGTTAGAACATTCTTTGTTGTTCGTGTCAGAATTGTGCAAAGACAGGGAAGTAATAATGGTAAACGCACATGCACGCACACTTTACGTTCGCACATACAAAGTGAAAACCGTAAATGTAAACGACAAAATACAATAAGAGAGAAGTTGGAGTTTCAGTGAGAATTCTGTATGTTTCACACGTAGGCTACACCTCATATCATAGCACTGCAAAATTACGGTTTGACTGTGTTTATTAAAATGTGTACTAGCTGTCATTCGAAAATTCTGTCTAGCGAAAATTCAAACAACAAGTCAACTATACTGATTTTTGTATATTCAAGGACAATCTGAAAATCATTTCATAGTTAGCTTTTTATTTTGAATTGAATTATATTAGTCTAATTTTTAGAACATTCAAAAATGTATTTTCTTGATCATTTATCATCTATAACTATACTATTTTGTTGTTTAAATCGTTGAATGACGGTAATTTTGTATAGAATTAATTTGTAAAGGTCCAGTCTCTACTGCCCTTGTTTGTAAAAAAATCATCTAGTGATTAAAATGATGGCCTGTCTTTTCACTGAACATTTTCAAACTAAACGAAATAGAGGACTTTGAAATTGGTTAAAACCTAAAAAAATGCACTATATAGGTATTGACGTTTCGTAAGACCTTAAAATACTTTTGTTTAAATACTTCTCGAATGTTGGGTAGTTTTCGAAAGCACTAAAAATCAAAAATTCACTCTGTGTACTGTACCTACTGTATTTTTTTTTAAATTTTACTTTATTTAAAATTGCGTATTTACTTGGTTCAGCAATTACTATATACGAGGGTTTGATTCCCGAGTAAGATCTGGAAATTATTACACGTTAAAACCCACCGTTCCAGTTTCATAACCCTCAGTAACTGCTAATGGTCAAGCAATTGATGTGCCTTAAATATAAATTATTAAGGGTACTTTTTTTGTGTCCTTGAAGTCTAAACTTAAGCTCTTTTTACACAGAATTGACGGCAATAAATACTTGGTGGCATTAGACATTGGATAGTTTGACAATTGGGTTACAATAAAAAAAAGTCCAGGTTACTGATTCCATAAACTTACCCCTAAGAAAGTATTTTGTTCAATATGACTAATTATCTGGAGACAATTTAAAATTAATAATTAGAAAAACTGAAATTTTTAGACAAACTGGGGATCTAACTGAAACTTTATAAGAACACAAAATTCCAGATTTGAGAACGGATTTTTCAATTGTTTAACAAAAATAATATTATATCTGTGTCTTAAATTTAAGTTCAAAATTAAGTAATTTATAAATTATACTGGTGTTTTATTACGCATAATACTCAATAATTCTGATTTAACGTTTAATAGACGCGGAGAATAAAACAGTTCAAACAAAGAACCGAATTATTTTAAAGGTCTAAATTGTTGAAACTTAATTTTTCGATCAAATAATACGCCGACATAATTCTAGTGAAGAATTTACTTAGAGCCTCTTGGTTCAATATTCTTGAGAATTTAAATTACAGTATATATCGTAAGGATTCGGATACTTCAGTTGTTAATTTGCCTATTTGGTGATCATCGAAGTAAAACCAATTAAAAAATATTTATAATTAAGTAGGCCTACACCACTCTCATTATTAAACATCCTTGATGTTTCCTCTTTTTTTAAAGCAAAATAATTGTAGCGATAGAAACTGGCAATTTTAATTAGTATTCTAGTGTAAAGGTTCTTAACCTTTATCTAATTCATAAACATCACGTTTGTTTAACTACTTTACATTGTACAATCGATATTTAAATATTTTAAAAACGTGAGAAAGGAGTATCGTACGATTTACTTAATAATTCTCACTCAATCATACTCGTTCATTTCCCAAATTTACTGATACAGAACGGCAGTAAGTAGCTGATAACATTCGCAATACCCATGGTTAATTTTTAAGTTATTAATAATCAGACCTACTTAATCTAATCTACCAGTTTGTTTTTGTAATTTCTTTTATTTGTAAACATACGTTGCAGTCAGTAGGCCTATTGCTCAAATCACGTAAACAGAAATTCGTTTGTTTGATTAAAAATTAAACTTTTCAGTATTTAAACTTAAAACTTATTATTTCTTAGTCGCAACTGGCTTCTACGCCGGGGTCCCGGGTTCTATTCCTGGTCTGGTCTGGCATTTGTTCATCACTCATTTTCAGATATCATTATTCTCCACCGACTGCATTAGCAGAAGTTGTAAAACAGTCAGACTTAAAACAAAAAACAATTCTGTTTCAAAAAACTGTTGGGGTTTTTTCTGTTATCCCCCCTCCAGCATAATTCTTCCATTTTGTGGATGTTTTGTAATCTTTCAGCATTTTAACCATAAAACGGGAAAAATATTTTTAAAAAACCTATTTGAATATTCTTCAAGTTAAGGTAGTTAGGATAAAAAGGTACATTGCTTTTTAAAACAACATGTAATTACGGTCTTAAGAAAAATCGTACACTAATATTCTTCAAGTTAAGGTTAGGTTTAGGTAGGGTACATGGCTTTTTCTCAATATTGTTACTGTATGTTCCTAATAATGAAATATAAACTCATTGAGTACTTACCTCATTTATCGTCATTTGATTTGTTACACAGTAATGTTCAATAAAATGTAATTGTAAAATTTAATTCATTTCAATAAAATTTTGTATCAATTTAATAAAATGTAATCGTAATGTTACCGTATTTGCGCTAAATAGATGTATATATAACTCTAACCGTATTGCCCGTAAACATTTAGTTAATTTTTTTATGTATTCGTGAATTTTCCTGTGAAAGACTGAGATTAGTTTCACTTTAGAAGTTTTTGATGTATTTAAAAACCGCCTTATAGGTGCAATTTTTGAAATAAATTCTAGATTTTATCATTTGAATTACGTTTTTCTGATTTTCTGAACAAAATTTCTTTTCATTTCTTTGTTAGATAAAGTTCATACAAAGTGCATCCTGCTGACAAAATATTGTAATCAGGTCGGAAAATTTCTTTAATCCCGGCCAAAAGGAGCTCGTATTGTCGGGAGTTGGTAAACTGCGCATTAATGTCAGTATTTTAAAGCGACAGATTTAAAGCCATTAAACTTGAAATTATTATTATATTTTTTTTTTAAAATAACTGTAAATCTACGATCTGCTCTCATAGAACAATGAGTAGATGTGTTGTAAGTATAAATCTTGAGTAAGTAATACCCCTTGGTATTACTATATAAAATTTCCCATTTTGTTGAATTGATCTTGCCAGGAATGTAAAATAAATTACACAATCACATATTAAAATAAATCTGTAGGGTGTAGTCTGCATAGTCTTCTGTGTGTTCCACTGTTGTCTAGGAGATTGATGGCTTCTGGATTCTGATGATTTTCAAGTCTTGTTTGGTAACTGGTGCAAAATTTCTGTATAGCTTCGTGTACCGTGGGAGTGTTCGTGTCTCTGTGCAATATAGTGTTGGATATGTACCAAGGTGAGTCCATGATGTTTCGAAGTATTTTTGACTGAAACCGTTGAATTATTTCAATGTTACTGTGACTTGCTGTGCCCCAGAGTTGTATCCCATATGTCCACACAGGTTTAAGTACAGTTTTATAAATTAACAATTTGTTTTGTGCCGATAATTTGGATTTTCCATTAAGCATCCAATACAGCTGTTGGTATTTAAGATTTAACTGTTTTCGTTTGTTCCATATGTGAGTCCTCCATGTTAGACCCCTGTCCAGGTGGAGGCCAAGATATTTTGCCGTATCGGATTGTGGAATTTGTACGTTGTTCAAAAACACTGGTGAAAATGTTTCCCGTTTTAGTGTAAATGTGACGTGCAGACTCTTGTGTTCATTTGTTTTTATACGCCACTTTTTTTGCCAATTTTGTACGCTGTCTAAGTGTTGCTGCAAGTTATGAGATGCAATTTGTGCATCTTCGTGTATTGCCTGAATGGCTGTGTCGTCGGCAAATGTTGCCACTGTAGTGTTGTCATTTTGTGGAAGATCAGAAGTGTAAATGGTGTACAAAACAGGAGACAGCACTCTTCCTTGAGGAACACCAGCTTCAATTAATTTTAGAGATGATTGTTCGTCCTTATATTTCACTGTAAAGTATCGGTCCTCCAAATAAGATGCAATAATTGAGTAATACTGATGGGGAAAATTTTGTTTAATCTTAAAAAGAAGACCCGCCTGCCACACTTTGTCAAAGGCTTGCTTGATGTCAAGAAATGCCGTGGAGCAATATTTCTTTTCTTCAAGTGCTTTGTAGATGTTGTTTACAACTCTGTGAATTTGCTCAATCGTGCCATGACCTTCTCTGAAACCAAACTGGCAATTCGGAATGAGATTTATGGTATCCAGTACTGGGCGTAATCTCTGAAGCAATAATTTTTCAAATACTTTTGAAAGAATTGGCAACAAACTTATTGGTCTGTAAGATGATATTTCGTGTGGTGGCTTCCCAGGTTTTAGGATAATTATAATTTGAGCAACTTTCCAGTAAGAAGGAAAGTACTCCAGACGTAATATTGCATTAAAAATTATTGTAATCAGCCTAAGGGCCTTGTCAGGAAGTTCTTTCAAAATTTTCCCCGTGATGAGGTCAAAACCTGGTGCTTTATTCGAACTCAAATTTACTTTAATGGTGTGTTTTATTTCAGACAATTTAAAAAATTTTATTGGAGGACTCATTTGAAACGAAGAACTAAAAAATTTAAATAATTCTTTTTCATCGTCTGGATTGCATTCAGATGGGAAAGGTTTAAAAACCTCTGATAGGTACTCGGCAACCGCTTCAGCCTTGTCATGATTACTTTTAGCCCAACCAGTTGAAGTTTTAAATGGAGATGTGTGTTGCTTCGGACGTTTAGCTTTCTTCATTTGCTTCCACAAAGAATAGTTTGTCGTGTTGTCAGGAGACAAGAGTTCCAAATATTGTTGTATTGAGTCGTTAGTAAAATTCCGTAACATTCGTTTCAAAGCTTGGGCAGCGTTATTGAAGAGCATTTTGTCATGCGGGTTCCTAGAGCGTTGCCAATTTCGTCGAAGTCGTCGTTTTTCAGTAATGGCCTGTTTTAAGTAATTTGGTAGATATGCGGTTTGTTTTGAGAGCCTAATAACCGGTGTAGCTTTCCAGCCAGCAGTTTGAATCGTTTCAGTTAGATTTTCTACAGCGCTGTCGATATCGGTCGTGTCTTGTAATCTCAAGTTGCAATCAAGATTTGCTTCCACTAAAGTTCTAAACGAATCCCAATCAGTATGTTTATTGTGTAAGGCTGGAAGAGGCGATTGAGTTTGCAGGTTTTGACTGAGCGAAACGATGACCGGTGAGTGATCGGATGACAGGTCGAAACTTGATTCAATGTTCGCATAAACGTCTGGAATACCTTTCGTCACGAAGAAGTCTAAAAGATCTGGCACTCTGTTTTCATCAGTCGGCCAATACGTGGGCTCACCTGTAGACAAGCATGTTAACTGAAGATCTTGAATCACAGTAAGTAGAACTCGTCCTCTTGGAGATGTTAGTCTAGAGCCCCAGTATGTACTTTTAGAATTAAAATCAGCTCCAACTATAAACCGTCTTCCTAAACTGTTGAAAAACGTGACAAGAATTTCAGGATTCAGTCTATATCGTGGCGGTAAATAAGCAGCGGATATGTGAAGTGGACCCATCCAGTCTGTTACCACAACACTACTGGCTTGAATCTCATCCGTTTGATATGGAGGTAACTGGTAGTGAACAATAGTACTCTTAATGAGTAGAGCCGACCCTCCATGTGCTCTTCCATCCGGAGAATTTGTGTTATATATATCAAAACCAGGAATTTTAAATGTGTGTTGTTGCGTAAAATGCGTTTCTGAAATCAATATTATGTCCAAGTTCTGGTCTATTATAAAGGCGTGTAGTTCCTGTTTGTGCTGCATGAGTCCGTTGGCGTTCCAAAGTGCAATACGAAATCCCCGTTCCATTAATGCAGTTTTGTCAGAAGTGATGATATGATGTTTAGAATAGTGCGTATGTCTTCAGATAATTTTAATTGGTTCTCCATTTGACGTTCAAGTAATTGTTCCAGTTTTGAAAGTCTTGTGTCCATATAAGTGACATTTGACGGGTATGAAGGTTGTTTGTCTTGAGTTTCAGTGGAGTGAACTTTAGTGGCTTGTGCATAGGATTGAGGTCTGTTTAAAAGGCGAGGGTCCCGAGGAGAAACAGATGGAGAAATTTTTTGAGGAGCAGGTAGTCTATCCCTGTCTGGTGTAGCCTCCGGTCTGGCTTCTGAAGTATTAGTGTCATTTTGGTACGTTGTAATTCGTTTTCTGGGTGAAGGAAATTTTCTCATTTTGATCTCCTTATAAATAGAGCATCCCTTGTAGTTAGCGGGATGCTCACCATTACACAGCACACACTTCGCTTTTTTAGTCCTGTCTTTCTTAGGACACTCCTGAGTCGAATGATCTTTTGCGCACTTCACACAGCGAAATGGATGCCGACAATATCCCTTGGAATGACCATATCGTTGGCATCGTTGGCATTGGATTATTTCCTTTTTGTCATAAGGCATTTCAAATTTTATATGCGCGTTCAACAGATATTCAATATCTAGGATGTCTTTATTGTTTTCGTTTTTCAGCATATCAATAAAAAATAAATTTAACGGTTCCTTTGTTGTTCTGTTATAATAAAGAAACTTTATTATAATAAAGAAAAATTTGTATTTATTGTTTTTTAGTAGGCTATTGAGTATAATAAGAAAATTTGTACAATAAGAATAAGATGTTTAGGTTATCAGCCGTAAGGATGGGTTGAACCTGTAGAGGCTTTACTAAGTAAAATGAGGAGTGAAGTGGTTTATCTTAGGCTTCCCCACTGAATGGAAAAGGAGCCTATGCTTATTAGCATTCCAAACCCTCCGAAAACCATCTATTTTCCACCCTGCAGGTGACACCTTCACTTCATTCACCACAGGGTCTGGCTGTATAATGAAATTCATTACTCTCAGAGGAGATAACTCTGACTAGTGTCATTTTCACCTCTACTTCTTCTCTTCTTAAATGCTTCCGTCATATAATTGGCTAAAGAAATAGAACTATTTTTTTGTAGCCCTGGAACTATGAGATCAAAAGCAAATAATTTAATTCCCCATTTGCCTATTAAGGGAAAAAGAATAAGATAATAAACAGAAATAATAAAAAAACGATAAGATAATGAAAAATATTTTATTATTCACAGTATGCGGTTTGAAATCTTAATGTTTGATAATTATAAAAATTTTGTTTATATTATAATTTCGACAAATACCGATTAACGCATTTACAACAAGAAAAAGAGAACTTGGTCAGACTAGTTTTACGGAAGTAAATATGGCCCTTCGTTGACAATTATCGCTTAGTTTTCATTAAAATCGAAACTACAGTACGAACTACAATTTGTTTATTAAGCCTACTTTATGTATACACTGAAATATGCTGCACCCCTTGGTTAATACATTTCTCTAAAAATATACGGTTTTAGACAAATTATTGCATTTATGGATGTTTAAAGTCTAAGGAAAAATGTTTCAAAACGCCTGCAGTAAAGATTATAGATTTCCAAATTAACAAGCTTTTATTAATTTGTTTTCTTTTATAAATACGTAATGCATGGTACGGTAATCAAATACTTTGTCGTCTTTGCATACATTTGGTATATGCACCCTCATTGAAGGGGTTTAATACTAGGTGGAGACCATTAATAGTATAAAATATGTACTGCAATAAAACATTTATTTGCTGAAAATGTTATTACTTTATAAATCTGTTAATTATTCTTACGTAAAGGTAATCTTTACATATTCAGAGTTCCTCTTGAAATTTAAAATATAGGCTATATAATATATTAAATTTGTAAATGCGTTAAGCCTTCTAGAACGCACGGTTTTTTAAAAAATTTAATCCTTCTTAATACGTAGGACGCTACAGCATAATATATCTACATTTAAATAATGTCTACAATAAAGTTCAAACTGATTGGTTTTTTCAAACAAATTATTTTCGATTTATATTCTACTGCTTTAATTAATGTAGACTCAAAAGGTTTTTGAAAACGTGTACTTAAGTGAAAACGATAGCTATCTGTAAAGAAATCACCCTCTTAGATAAAGTAGGCTACCATTTTAATTACAGTTTTAATTCTTTAATGAACGATTTTTAAGTGCGATATTATAATTTCTTTTAAAATTGGAAATAATTGTTGTACTCAAGAGTTTATTTTCCGTTTATGTTTTTTTTTATGTGGAACAAAAGTTCTTGTTATTTTTATTATTTATAAAATATTTTCTTGTATTCTTTTTAATGTTTTCAATAGCTTCGTTTGATTTGGTATTAAAAGTTGCTTTGTACTTCTTTGTAATTTTTAAACGTTCTGTCTCTATTGTAGTAATTAATGTACCGCATTATAGCGTTGTTTCTTTTTACAAAACAGCTTAATTAAAACTCACTAAAAATAAACTAATTAAAGAGTTCAAACTGTATGAACTTTGTTTTTCCTCTGAATTTTCGGGATTGGGTCGTCACTTTAGGAAGTTTTTTTTAGAAAAAGTAATATAATTTAAGTCCTTTTTCGACTCAATACGTTTCGCCTGTCCTAGATTAGTGTTTGATCTCGTAAAACAAAGGGTTAAAAGAAGACGGACGTAGTGAAAGGGGAAGATTAGAAGAATATAGAGGGTGGTGAGGGAAGCCAGCAGCAGGTAGTGAGATTATCTTGAAACCACTCTTGGAAAGAAAACCGCTGAGCGGATTTTGCTTTGCAATGTGTGTTTACTGCAAACATCTGTGTGATTTTGGGAGGTTGGTGAGAGTCGGCTTGCTTTTTTTCGCAATGTTCTCTTATTACTACTCTTGTCTTCACAAGAAACAGCCTCTACTACTATTCCTTCCATCGGCCTTACAGCCCAATATGAGCGTGCAGTTTAATCTCGTTTTGTCACTTACTATTGCTGTTATTAAAAATATTAGTAATAGGAGTGTAATACAAATTCTAAAATACATATTTTTCTAAAATAATTGAAACTTCTTTTCGTTTATTTAAAGTTGCGACAACAGCTCGGTTATTAGCGACTACGGTGGATTATGTAATTTTGGGTATTAACTTGTGAAAATTTTCAGACCCTAGCAGAGACTCGAACCCAGGACCTCCATTATGTAGGCTAGTGCGCTACCCCTACGGTACGAACGCGACCAATCGCAATTTGAATAGCCTAATAACTAAAATATTCTTCATCAGTCTCTCGACTGGTTTGATGCAGTTCTCCAAGCATCTATCTTGCGCAAGTCGTTTCATACCTACACAACTACTACTCATGTAACACCTTACATCTTTTGTAATTTGCTTTAAATATTGTAACCTTTTCCTCCCCCTACAATTCACTCCCTCAATATTACCCTCCATTATAGGTAGAACAATACCTGGATGTCATACGATATGCCCCACTAGCCTACTTTTTTTCTGTTAAGATGTTTCCATATACTTCTTTCATCCACTCGTCTAAGAACCTCTCAATTATTTATTCTGTCCATCTACCTAATCTTTAACATTTTCTTATAACACCACATTTCAAAAGCTTCTACCCTCTTCCTTTTTACAGCCCCTATCACCCACGTTTCGCTCCCGTACAAATATAGTCCAAACATAGTGTTTTAAGAAAATTTCTTAAAGAAAAATTTTATGAAAAAATTTCTTAAAACTAAAAGTTATGAAACAGACCAATGATTTCAATAATATCAAACTAATGATATTTGAACAGGAGTTAAAAAGTTGTCCAGCTACATTTACAGGAATTATGGCCTAAAAATATGCCTGCTATTTGAATAATACAATCTTGAGAAAAACCAGAAACTATTAGTACATTGGTATTATTTGATTGAAGGTATAAAGAATTAAAACGTATGTAATGAATTGGTACTATTTTCTGGTTTTTTCTGAAATAACCGTATTATCGATTGGTTTAATTTTTAGATTTTTGACAGTCTTTCTGTGAGTTAAATTTTACTTGAATACAGCTACATGAAACATAGTTAGTTATGTTAAGCACACATAGCTACATTCAACTTCCTATATATAGAAATCTATAGAAATTGCAATTTAGTTGAGGTGGAACTTTGAAGAACATTTTTAATAACTGCTACATTGTGGTTTTTGTGTGATAAAAAGCTTTAAGTTGTCACGTATCGTATTCTCGACCATCCACTCTTTCCATAGTAATTTAGATTGGAAATTTTTTTGGTAACTTAATGGAACACGTATTAATTTTTTTGTGAAGTTCTTATTAACTTTCAGATCTCGTATGAACACTGGTTACTCTTTCCCTAGAGCAGTGGTTGTCAAAATGTGATACTCGTACCCCTTGTGTGCACGCGACGAGACACTGTAGGTTGATGTAGAATTTTTTTTACTGACATTGTTGATTTTCGGCTTTATATCTAAGCAGATGCATTCCAAACATTCAAGAAAAGAAAGTTTCAGTTTGATACGTTAATGTACCGTTTAAAATATTATACTAGTAAAAGTATAGTTACCTAATATCATTACATGACATTTTCTTGTATTTTAATAGATTTCTAGGTGTTCTTCCAAGTTTACATTGTTACATTCAACTTCCTGTATATAAAAATCTATAGAAATTGCAATTTAGTTGAGTTGGAAAAACACATTTTTACTAAACCTCTAACCAAGTACAAGTATAGTCCAAGTCCAAGTACAGTATTAAGACTTGCAGGAGTCTTGCAACTATGTAACTTAAGATTTTGTTTTTTTTATTGAAAGTCAAATCAACCGTTTGGTCATTAGCGACTACGGTGGGTTATCTAACTTTTACGGTAGGGTTTTGCACGTAATAATTTCCAGATCCTTGCTGTGAATGGAACCTGGACCTAAGTAGGCTAGCAAGCTAAGCACTACGCCTCGGAGGCGGCCATTTAAGAATTATTCCTTCGATTAACACGTGTATTTGTTCGTGATTTAAAGTATTTTAGTATCACATCAACTGTCTGCTTAGTTATCGAGAATTGGGTACTGGAAGAGCAACACTAGAGTTGTTAAACAAAACGGTTTTCTACAACCTAGTCGCCAGTAGAACTCAAAACCTCCAGCTTAGCAGTCTGGCACCTTACCGATTAGTATTTTGTAATTTAATGACTTTTAACTCTTCCCGAACAATAATTTACAATTACTACCGTAAATTCTATTTTGGATGCATGTTTTAATATCAGTTAATTTGTTAAAGGAATATTTTTAGATAAAATTGAAGTTAGAAGAGAAGTCTAATGAATGCATTTCAATGAAACTCAGACAGAAGTTAGTAAATGTTTTATTTGGTTAAGCTAGTCTATGTGTCAATTTTAATTAAAAGGACCCATTGTAGATAGGATATGAAAGAGTTTTTCTTTTCTTATGTTATTACTAATTATAATTATTATTTTGTTCATCTTTCTTACAAAAGTTAATTTGTTTCAGTGGAAGTCTCGGTGGTGTGTCATGCGAAAGCTCTCTCCTGTAGCAGGTAATAATTATTTGTTCAAAGAACAAACAAAACATTCTCTTTTATTTTGTACGCGTCTCTCGTCAGATAGCGAACAAGAAAACCAGGACACAGCGTTATATTACAGATTGTATTATGAACTCCAACGGTTGAACGATGAATGGATGTAGGTGCAGGAGAGGTAATATCATTGATTTTGAAAGGTTTTGTTATTTGGAATAAGACGAAGGAAATACAACAAACACCAGCTGTTTTTTAGTTTCTCCAGCACTACTGTACTGTATAACAGAAATTTATTTCAACGACACTATAGTTCATTTTTATTGTATAACAAATAAAATAAAGTTTATCTTGTATTGAACGAAACGTAATTATTTAAATGGTTGAGACTTATATGAATTTAATTAACGAAATTAATTGCAAACAAAATGTTTTCTTTTCGACGAGTTGTATTATTTTTGTTAAAATAAAATTCAGGTACTTTTGTAATTAAAGTACTGAAAGCTGCACAAACTGTATCTTGAATAGTCTACCATTACTACAAGTTACTGAGGTTCTGACGGATTTTATCAGTGTATCCACTACTGACTCTAACAATGCGCTTTTAACTAAGTAGTTTTTCATGATTACATGGAATTGACATTTTATTTAAGTCATTGGTTTGTTTGCTAAACGAATGGAATCATTTTGATGTGATTTTATAGAAAATAACAAATTTTCTTTGGGGAAAGTTTACAATTGAAGATTTTTTAAAAAATAACTTTTCGCTCTATTTTGTAGATAAATTTGTGAAAAATGAAAGAATCGTACATTTTAATCTAACTTCATTATTATTTCTGGAAACTGGTGTGTTGGTCTGCGACTTACCAAAAGTAATTCGCCGATCCGATATTTTCCTGGGATGCCCTATTAGTACCCGAGGTTCTCTCGGGGAACCAAGATCGAATTCCCGGGTCGGGAAGCGTCACGGGTTGTGGCGTTTTCGTGTGTTACTTTGCAGATGAACTGTTCTGGACCTTTGGAAAGCTGGTTTTAAGTGAGCTACAATATACACAGCTGAGCGCGTTTCATGGCTACCCGTCCGAGAATTTCTTGATATGATTGTACCAGAGGCTTTCTGATCGGCACGCGCAGTCGGGGTAGGACCGTTCCGGTGATTACCGGTTGCTTGTGTAGCGTGATAAATGTGTAAGTCTGCTGGGGTTCATTTTCAGGTTTGCGCCGTGCTGGGTAGCGGGATTAAAAAACCACTGCAAGTTCGTAAGGATCTCGTCGGCTACTTTTTCTTTTTTCCGTTTCGGTCTTTTCCTGTGAACCCTATCTTTACCATCGGCAGTTTCGTTCATTGATAATGGTCATTAGACCTTCGGAGAAATTGTTCCGAGTTTGCTGTCACTCTAGAGAAGCGTCTTCATTCGGTTCCCGTTTGACGACGGCTGTCCTTTTTCACCGTCTTGACAGACTGTTGAAAACTGGATTTTACTGACTGGCAGTGCGCTCCGTAGATTGAAGCTTTCGTTTGGTAGTGCAAGCCTTAATCTTGGTGTCTACAGGTTGTGTTAATTTTCTCTTGTGTCTCGAGATTGGGTGCTAGGGCCATAGTTTCTGTTACGTAAAATAGCGTGCATCTTAAGTGACATACTGAACTATGGGATAAGAAATGGGATGATCTTTTACAGAACGGAAAAGCATAAAGGATATTGACCACCTATTCTCTTGAAACGACTCAGAGAATCTATGTAAAACCCTTGACCAAGACAAATATTATTTGGCTTTTATAATTGATTAAGTATTACAATAATTAGATCTGTTCTAGGGAAAGGATTAGTACAGTAGGATTACTATTATTGATTTATTAATTTTAATTAATTTTATTAGTACAGATTGATTATTAGTACAGGATTACTACAGAAGGCCTACATCATTGTCATTACCTGATGAATTTTATTTATTTATTTTTATTAATTTTTCCTTACCTCAATCCGGATACAGATAATTTTAGTACCCTATTAGTCGAGAAATACACGTATTTGTGTTATTGTATATTTATAAATTAAATATAACACAGATAAAGAAGAAAATTTAGTGCGTGGTTGCGCTCGCGCGTTTGTATAACTAATTTTTCAAGTGGTGTTTACCATTATGTGCATAAGTATACTTTTTAAAAAATCTTGTTCTTTATTGTACATAAACTTAAAACCAATTATAGGTAATAACACATTAAATTACTGATTTATAAAAATAATTTACTTTCATTATTATTAAGAAACAAAGAAATCTTTGGATAAGTTAATACAGGATATTATTTTATCATTCCTGACCTAGAATTATGTATATGTATTATATTCGGTGATATTTTCCAAGAAATGTTTAACGCTTCTGACCCTAATACGTGATTACCAAGGAAGAATTTAATTATTATCTAATTAAATTTAGGCTTCTGTTTTATAAGTCTAATTTTATTACATTGAATGACTCTTTTTAATATGTTTCTAGCTATTTATTTTTTTGAAAAATTAATACATGTGACGTTATTTTACGCTTATTTTCATTTTAATGAACTAAAAATTGTTTATTCTGTATTCACTTAAGTTTAAATTTATTTCTATAATTTTTTGTCGTTAATAAGCTTTATTTCATAGGAAAATAGTAATAAATAGCTGTTGTAAAGAATAACGGAAATCTTTTAGCAGTTCAGAAATAGTTTTATTTAATTTAAATCCAGATAAGAATTATTGAAAGCCATAATCGATTTCTTAGTAAGCGTGTATGCTATACGTATCAGGATGAACAATTAAGTGCTATAATTTAAATGGGTCATGTTCAATCTTAGTTCATTGCCTTATTAATTACCAATATAATTTTTGCACAACTTTTCTGAAGTGTTTTTTCCACTGTTTTGTATTTTTTGTGTGAAGAAAGTTTTCGATATTTTTTTTAATTTATTTATTTTTTTATTTATTTATTTTTAATTAATTTATTTATTTTTTCACCAGTATACATAGACAATGAACCTCTCACAAAAACAGATACGGTCAAGTATCTCGGTCTGACTTTTGATAAACGACTAACTTGGAGCACACATAGGCCTATCAAACGGAAACGTTTATTACTGAATTCCCGACTTAAACTTCTATATTCCCTGCTTCACAAACGATCAAAATTACCAATGGCACAAAAATTACGCTTATATTGTTCTCTTTTGAAACCTATTTGGACCTACGGATCCCAAATCTACGGTTCAACCAAACCCTCTAACTTGCAACGAATTCAGGCATTCCAGTCAAAAACATTACGCCTTATAGCAAATGCACCTCTTTACGTTAGCAACAAAACCTTACATACAGATTTGAAAACACCACTTGTACAAAATTCCATTGAATACCTATACAAACGCTTTCACGACAAGTCACACGAACACGAGAACCCCCTGGTGCGTTCATTTTCCTCCGTCCATTTACCTGATAATCCTCCTAGACGCCTTAAAAGACGCTGGAGTAGAGACATGCTAATTTGATATACAAATTTCATTCTTGGGGAGGCACCAATGGGGGCCCTACCCCTCTCATGCCTATCATGTCATTTACATAATCACGATAATCATCACATTTGCTTGTTGTAACATTTTACAGTTGTAAATAAAAAATTAAGGAGAAAAAATAACAATTTATTTATTTAACGTCGCATCAACTACAACGGTCATTAGCTACGACGTTGGGGTGTAACTATTGTTCAATGGAGGATGAAATGATTTTTTGTAACGTATGAAAATATGCCGTGCCGTAGTGGGATTCGAACCCAGGACCGCATGATGAGAGGTGAGCACGTTACCAACTCCACCAATGCGGCCGGCAGTTTTCGATATTGATTTCGTTAGATTTTAAGTTCCAAAAATAAAGTCAAACTACATTTATATTTTAGTCTCTGACATTGATAAGTTCAGGGACGTACGTTAATTTTATGAAACGTCTTGGTGTCGTAAAAAATTGCCCTATTTGTAGGAAGGTCCGAAAACTTAGTTTTAAATTTATGTAAATTTAATGAAGGTTGAAATGCTTAACGATTTGTTAAAATTAACATTTTTCATAGTTTTAAAAACGGTTTAGGCAATCGAAGTTCGTATTAGATTATTGAATTTGTTTTATTTCGGTCGTATGTTAAAAATCAGTAAACATTTTTATCTGAGATTCTAAGAGTTATCTTTCTTTGGATGTACGTCTATGGATCTCATTACTTGCTTATAGTTGAAAACATTGTTAATTTATTTAAATTTATAAGTATTAATACGTAGCACAAGAGAATTTTGAATGGATTACTTAATTTGTAACTAATGTATCTGAAATGATCTTTTGATTTTCAAGTTCTGGCAAACGATATTGATGGTGCTGATCTTTACTCGATTTTATGTCGCTCACATCTATAAAATATGTTTTCTCACAACTTGCACACAAATCTACATGTATTGGCTTACGTATACAACGTATATAAACATTTAGAAGAATATTTATTTTTGTATAAAGTGGAATAGTATTCTACCCTTTTGTAAATGCACGTGTTCGAAGTAGAGTAGGTGCTACATGCCAAATGTCTGAATTCATAAGGGATTCCTTAACGGTTACTAAGCTTTCCCTATGTTTGAATAAACTTTCACTAAGCTTTAAATGTAAAACCATTTCCCGTTATTTCTGAATCTGAATGGAAGAAGCACTTTTCTTTTCTTTTCTTTCCGCTTCTTTAAGCCATACTGAAAAAATGACGGAGTAATCTAGTTTTAAATTTCATCTCTAATTAGGAGATAATATGTGATGCGACATTTTACATAACTGTATTTAATTTTACTGTTAATTACAGACGAGTGTTAAATGAATTGAATTATGGAGTTCAGTAACAGAACTGAAGTAGTTACTGTCAAGAGCATTTCATTACAACTGGTAGAAACTAGAAATTTAAATCACTTATTCAAATTTGTACTGGTGGAAACTTTGTAATTATTAATACTGTCTTATTTCTCGAATGCAATTCATATCATTAAACTAAGTCGAATTTCTGATTCCTATCGTAATAATTTGCACAATTCCCTTACAAATGTTGAGTGTTTTTGTCGTAAGCTACTGTAATTATATGTCCAGTTACTGTGATCTTGAACAGAAACTGTTTGAAACGTGTCAAAATAATTCATGCTTGAGAGCGTTTGTGACATTTAAAAACATTTCAGGAATAATGTTCCGGTAAAAGTATACACAATATTATTTCATTAACATGAACATCCTAGTACACAGTACTTAGTAGTCTTCATCTGTAAAGTTGGGTAGGATCATTTATTTTTTATGCTAATATAATTAACACAAGATCCAAAAACTTAAAATGGACAACATCCAAAAACTTGAACGAAGGGTCCTTAGAACTTGTATAGGCAAAACACACAAAGAAAATGGGGAATGAAGAATCTTACCCAACAAAATTATCAAGATAATGAACCAATGATAGACTCCATGTAAAAGAAAAGGATATCTTTCTTTGGCCATTTAATTAGTACACCATAAGACAGAATTATCAACAAAATGATAGGGGACTTGTTTGCCAAAAAAAACAAAAACAGCACCAATCTGGATCAAGGAAATCAAAGAGGATGTGGAAGAACTAGGTTTAACTTTTAGGGATCTGAAGCTCAAGAGAGTTAAGACAGACATACTTAGAGACAAAAACTTTAGATTTAAAACCGAAAACAGAAGTACTAAAAAGGTTGTTTCAGATGCAGAGAGACAGGCCAGATCGGTCAGAATTGCCGAGTATTGGCGAAAAATCAGAGAAAAGAATACCAAAAGAGCTTCTAAATAACTGACTAAAGTGACCCTTTGCGGTCTCAAAAGTAAAAAAAAAAAATACAATGTGTTTTTATCTAATTTCTTTTTACACCAACAAGCATCTCTTTTTGTAATTTTCTAATTTATTTAAAGTCGCGTCAATAGCTTGATCATTAGCTATTTTGTGATGATTATTTATCATTAGCTAATGGGGTTATGGAGCGTTTAAGGTGCATTTTAACGTAAGACTTTAGCTAGAAATCAATTCAAAGATCTTCCGTTTCATAGTCTAGCGTAGGCTACTAATTACTTTCCCACAAACGTAGCCAAGCCATTTTTTTACAATAATTTAATAAAATCAGTGTGCTCTTCATCATCAAACGATGTTTGTTTTCATAGGCCTGTATACTTGTTTTATGCCAACTGATGAAAATCTGTTCGTAAAATACTTGCAAGTAATTAATTACTCGCTTAAGTAATTAATAGTATTGATCTAATAACAAGTGTCGACTAAGATTGTTTTAGTAATGGGGACAATACCCGTTGCCCAATTCAGTGATTTGTTCGATACTGATTCATGTAAAATTCACCGATTCAAGAGAACTGTGTTATTTTAGGTATTATTTACGTAATAGGATTTGCATCCAATTTTGGTTGTTGAAATATTTGCTTGTGTGATCGGACATTTTCGCGTTGGCAGCTTTTGACAAAGTGACGTGCAAAATGACAGTGACGGTTGTTTGTAAACAATAGAACATTCTATCGATCGCTGTCAGATAAATTCCACAAATAAATGAGAATTTGCTAAATCTTTAAATTAACTTTTAGTGCTAAAAAAATGAAAAATTGTCAGTTTTATATTAAATTTCGCAAGATTTTTAACTAATAGGAATTACGAAAAAAATGTACAAGTTTTAACGTTTCGCCCACAAATAGGCTTTCCGAAAATTTCAGTTTATTTAAAAACTTAGTTTTTATTTTACACTTAATATTCCCGATCATGTTTAATAAGTTTCCTGGGATATCGCGAAGCACAAAACCGCGAAGGACGAAACACGTTAGAAATTAGAAAATACATGAAGTATCCCAGGGCTAACTAGACCATTTATTTAGTAACTTACTGTGAATAATACTAAAAGTTAATGTTAAAATTTACATTAACTTTATATTAGTAATGCATTTATATTGGAAACCAAACATTTTAAACACTAGTCTCCATTAGAAAACGTGAGAAGAGAACATGGTTTTATAAAAACGCGTTATTTAGGCTCCATTTTTTATTAACGAGAAATATAAATGAATTTAAAAAAATAAAAATACTAATTAATAAAACCCACTAAATATAAAATATAAATATTAAAAAAATACGGAGTGTGATTGATAAAAGTTTTTGTTTATAATTAACCGATATAGTAAAAATATTCGGGTGGAAATGTTTTTGCAGCCTCAAAGTCAGCTAATTCCGACTAGTTTCATATTTTCTTATCCAACGAGAAACGATGTTTAAATGTCTTGAACAATCAACAGCTTGTTTGAAATTATTTTTTAGTTTTGTCAGTACGAGTTTCACCTTTTATTTGTTCATAAACATTTTTTTACGTATTCAAAGCCACTAAAATGTGCATTTTTGGCTTTAGTCTTCTATCCAGATGTTTAAAACGGATTTCTGTAAATCATTTAGGTTGGGCTGTAGAGTTATTTATTCAAGGACCATACATTACAGTGAACATAGAATTTTTATTTTGTGAGTTGTGTCAAAAATTAAAACTTTAATCTTTAGTAAAATTTAAAATACATTTGTTAACGCCGTAATCCTTGTAAAACCGAAACCATGAATTACGTGTACAGTATACCACTGTATTAGCGGATCAAACTTATTTAGTTATCTATGTTTTACGAGTATTCTAATTTTTAAAAGTTTTTGTATTATCGGAACGGTTTATCATTGATCGACAAAAATTAGATCCGCATTTCCATTGCATGTTTAACTCCCTTTCTGTTGTTGAAATTACGTATTACCTATTACAGTACATCTGGAGCAACACAAAAGATCTTTTACAATGAACGGCGACCCTATACTTTGATCAATTGATCTATGTATTTTTAATAACACGAAATTGAACGCAGCAGCTGTATTAATATGTAACGGATGTGAAAATAGTATTTGACAAGAGTTGTCAGTGAACTTTTACCTAACGAAACGTGCTGGTCGCCCTGAGGTATAAATGAGTTATCAATAAAATTGAACTTTGATCAAACCATGTCTTTTTTATTAAACCTTGTGTTTAGTTCGCGTGTTTGAAGTATTACATGTAAAAGATAACAATCTGTCGTTCATATGGTCAGCGAGAGTTTTATAAAAATGACCAGATGTTCTTTCACATTTACTATTAATATCATAAGTGTGATTAACGAACAGCTTTCATTCGGAGTTTACTTAAAATGATTAAGGAGTTGTTAAATAAATACAAGAAGGTTGTTTCAAGAGATAAGTAAGAGATAACAAGACTTTATAATCAAATCTACTATTGAGTTTACAAATCTTCGTCAGCTTTTACGTGCCTTGCATGTAGGTCTATTCGTTTTTGGAACGAGTAAGCAGGAACATTATCTCAAGATTATAGCTACATTGAAAGCTACGCTAGCGAATCAGAGTTAGACCTAAATGAACTGGAATTATTTTCAAAATATTTATTAATGTATCGTACTACTGAATTTTGTCTTGTCTGAAGATTTCAAAAGTTTTGAATTTGCTGATAAGTAAATGAAAATTACCTCTGCCAGAAGTCCTTTACTTAATAAATAAGAATAAGGTAAGAAAAGTATATAGAAGAGTCGACCAATAACTTTGTTAATGGACACTGCATGTATTTTAGAGATCTGCTGAGAAATCTGTCTCTCATATTTCGTCTTACTCTTTCACTCTAAATTTTCTTAATTTGAAATTTTTTGCAGCAGTTAATCTATAACTAAAGAACAGCTTGTAACGATATTATACCTCCGTATTTCGTCGTCTGCATCACGAAGTGACGTATCTCAAAAAAATCGAAATTTGAGTTAGGTCGCCTATGAATGTGTCTGGGTGTACTCTACAATATGACGAACTGACTTATCAATATCTTCGTTATTAACAAAGATACGAGCAATAATGTTTCTGCGTAACTCACAAAAAGTGATGAATTGTACATCACGTACTGTCGTATCTTGAGATACGTCACTTTGTGAAACTTGTATTGTGTCCTCACTCTGTCGTATCTGTAGATTCGTCAGTTTGTGATGCGGTCGCTTACCTAATGAAACCGAAACTGTATGTGACGTATTCAAATAAGTACATTATAAAATAAAACTAAATAATAAAATTGGCTTTTATATAGGTATCTCCTTGACTGGGTTAGGCAGCAATCGTCAGGATATATTATGATATCCATATTCCACGAAGAAGTAATTTTCCAATTTACTTTTAACTGAATACGCACTTAGTTTACATTTTTATGAAGGGAGCACTGATAAATTACCTTAATCGAATTATATCATTGTACCGGGTCCCATGTTCGATTCTCGGTCAGGTCTGGAATTTTTTTCATCACTCATTTTCGTACATCATCATTCTTCACCGTCTGTTTTAGCAGAAATTCCAAAATAGTCAGACGTAAAAATATGTAAGCTACCCATGATTACTTGCTCTTTATCAGTATGTTAGTAGACGTTTGCGAGTGTGTTTGTGGTTTGATAAATCTTAGTTTACTTCGTAAAGTTATATTGTAACAAAAGAAGAGTCGTGGGAAGCGATTTGTTTCGATCTGTTTAAACCAATTGAATTGAAAAAGAGGTAAAAAATGTGTTTCTCTTTTTGGACGGAAGGAGTGACGAAAGTAAAAACTTAATAATAGCCATCATGCTTTTGTATGTTGTCCCTATTTCGACTAATAGGCTATTGAAAGTATTTCCCTGAGATTTTGTGAGCCTTTCCACGGACAAAATGAGGGTGATTCATGACATAGTAGGTCTGCTATAAAGTCTGCTATTGAACGTTCAGGCGATTTATTTGTACCATCTCAACTTATTCCTATTTTTAAATTAGCTTGTAAAAACAACCTTCCTTGTCAATCCACTTCAGTATGAAGATTTTATCGATTTTAAAGAAATTTCTAAGGAATTGAGAGTAGGCCTATTGTTAAACAGAAAAGATTCAACAGGCGAGAAAATAAACTGGTTGCGTATGATGAAAATTCATGTTCCCAAAATTTTGCCAGATACAATTTATTTTAAGAACAGCCACCTTGTGATGAATATTGGCATTTTAATATTGGAAAGCTAAAGTCAGTAAAGAATATTGAACCCAAAAAACAAAATTTAGTGCCTGCATAAATTACAAACGGTAAGTACAAAGATTTGTTATCTTTATGTAATGCAGTGTCACCCGTCGCCAAGTTGGAAGAACACAAGAACTTTTAAAGAAATTTACCTCATTCAAGTTAGAACAAAGAATTTAATGCCTTTTATAAATCTTTAAAACTAATATCATTCAGCTTATAAATATTACGTTTATGCCAATGTAGTTACTTTCTGTTTCCAGGCATTGCCAACAAAACATTTTGTTATCGTTTGTAATGGAGTAGGCCTACTAAATAAAATTTTAGTTTTTGATTACTAATAATAACGTAATATATTATTATTTTAGGTTTCTGTGTTTTTTACGTACGTATTTTGTATATTTTGCTACGTAATTACTAAACAGCTTTCAGGTAACCCTATAGTGTTACTGTAAGTGTCATTGTCCAGTAATAATAATTTTTTAAATTTTTTGCATCAGTTTATGATGTTATTATTTTTCTAAACAGTAACATTCATCAATGAAATTAGTTAATGCTTAGTAGTTTCGTAGTATTATTTTCAAGTTATTGGTATGTTTTTTTTAGAAAATAGGAACTACAAAAAAAAATTTTTTGTACTTATTTTGTTATGCATTGTATTTTTTTTTTTTTTTTTTTTTTAACTTTAATAACTTTATTTGCAACTATATACTACGATACAACGAGCAAATTAGATGACAGTAAACAAAGGATGACAAGGAAAAAAATAAAAAAAAAATAAATAAAAATAAATAAATGAAAAAGAACAGTGATACCCATTGGTATATGTTCTATGAAATGAAGTTCATGATACATGAATGATAAATAACAACATAAGAAAAAAAGAAGAAAGAAAAATAAAATAAATCACTTTATAGAAGATCTCTGGCCCATTGACGTTTCAACCTGCGCTGCGGATTTCCTGGTAGTGATGCATCCGATAGTTTGGTGATTAATTCGTTGGGGTGATCATGCAATTTTCTGTGAAAAACACTGTAGCTGGACTTAACTACTTCACTTATGAACGGAATATTAAGGTCGTCATGTAGAATTTTGTTGTTGACATAAAAAGGTGCGCAGGTGATTAAACGTAGGCATTTTGACTGAAAGGCTTGTAATTTTTGTAGATTGCTCGGTTTAGCTGTGCCATAAATTTGTAGTCCATAGGTCCATATTGGTTTGAGATAAACTTTGTATAGTAATAGTTTAGATTTTAGAGTCAGTGAAGAGCGGCGTCCAAGAAGTCGAAATAGTTCTTTCAATTTGGAGTTCAAAGTCAGTCTTTTGGTTTTTATATGAGTCGCCCAGGTGAGTCTCTTGTCAAAGTGAAGTCCAAGGTATTTAACTTTTTGTCGTTGTGGTATCGGTTTATTGTCGAGGAATAGTTGAGGACATTCGCCTTTCCGGAGAGAAAAGGTGACATGCACTGATTTTGAAGCGTTGAATTGGATCCTCCAGATTTTTAACCAATAATTTAAAAAGTTAATGTGACTTTGTAAATTATTACTTGCTGCTTCTGGCTTTACATCAGAAGAAAGGATGACTGTATCGTCAGCATAAGTCGCTAAGGTGGTGTTAGCAGATGCAGGTAGATCTGATGTATAGATGCTGTAAAGCAGTGGCGACAAGATTGATCCTTGTGGAACACCAGCGACGATTTGTTTGTAGTCAGACAGAGCCGTGTTATGTTTTACTTGAAAAAATCTGTCCGTTAAAAAGGAGCTGATGATTAAGAAATAGGCATCTGGCAAGAATTTTCTTAATTTATATCGCAGACCTTGATGCCAAACTTTATCAAACGCTGCGCAAACATCAAAGAAGACGGCACTTACATATTTTTTTTGTTCAAAGCCAGAGGCAATTTGATCAACGATTCTGTGTAGTTGATGAATTGTGCTGTGCCGTCGACGGAACCCAAATTGATGATTAGGGATTATACCTTGGTCTTCTACAAATATAAGCAGTCTTGGGAGTAAAAGTTTTTCGAATAATTTTGAAACTGTTGAAAGTAAACTGATGGGCCTGTAAGAAGATGGTTCGTAAATTGGTTTATTTTCTTTATGAAACATGATAACTTGTGAACATTTCCACTGTATAGGAAAGTGGGTGGTCCGCAAAATAGCATTAAAAATTTGCGTAATCAGAGTTATTCCTGCTTGTGGCAGTTCACGTAGTACTTCAGCCGTTATCAAATCATATCCAGGAGATTTTTTTAGTGGCAATTGAGTAATTGCAGTCTTTATTTCTTGGTCAGTAAAATTGAGTGGAGGTAGACACAACTGTAAAGGTGAAGATACTTTATCTTCTATTAATTTTGTAAAAGCTGGTAAAGTATCACCATGTGGTTGGAACGTCTTTTCCAAGTGTTCAGCAAATAGGATGGCTTTTTCATTGTCAGATTTTGCCCATGTGTTGTCCAGTTTCCGAAGAGGAGGGCAGTGAGGAGTATAGCGTAGGAGTTTACCGGTTTCTTTCCATAGACTTCCATCTTTCGTATTCAGGTTCCTAACACGATTTTCTAGATTTTCATTTTTCACTGTACGTATGATAGATTTCAAGGTATTCGTAAGTTGATTGAGTCGTGTTTTATCAGTAGGTAGTCTTGAGTTTTGCCATTGTCTTCTAGCTTGCCTCTTCTCAGCAATTAATTTTCTTATGTAATGTGGATAGCAATGTTTTCTCTCCACCTTATGTTGAAGGGGAGTCGAGGAGTTCCATGCTGCAACTTGTATCATCGTCGTGAAGTGCTCAACCGCAGATTCTACGTCAACTGAATTTTTTAACGGGAGATGTAAGTTGAGTGAAGGTTGAAGTGATTCTCGAAACATATCCCAGTTCATAACTCCAGCTGTTAAAGAAGGTTTAATGGGAATTTGTATTTTTTTGTAATAAATTAGCTAGTTGTCTGTATTAATGTAGAATTTATACTAAAAAGAGTAATCATGTGTTTATTAGTAGTAATTTTCTATCAGGATACTTTTATCTATAGAGATACGTCATTTGTTTATATTACATAATACGTTGCCGTGAATCACGTACTGTCGTAACTCGACAAATTTATACATTATTGATAAAAATCAATAACTTACATTAATATCATATAAATAATAAAAAAATACAGTCTTTTGTTGATTATTTAAAGCAATAATTACGGTTTTATTGTAAATAATTGCTGAGATGTAGAGTGGAGAACTAAACGCAAAACTTTAAACGGCTCTCCTAGAAAAACATGATTTTTGAGATACGACGGTTTGTGATGCAGCCGACGATTTATGCAGGGCACCTACTGGGTTTACTATAAAATGTATTCTATAATTTCAATATTATATTTTAGTGACATAAAACTTCTAATTTATATGTCTTAAAACTTTTCTTGAATTTTAATATATTTTTACTAACACATTAAATCAATATGCTTAGTTATTTTCAGTGTCTTATCAGTTGAAAAGCTTCTGTGTAGACCCAGCTGTGAAATGATTTTCAAGCTTCTTGGCACACTTTTATCGATTTCTTCAGCTACTCAATTCACGTGTAAATCCCGGTGGATTTCACTGTTTCGAGCGTACCATGAGGCATTTACAATTTTACCTATTTAAAATGAGTAGGTACCTTATTTTTAATTTCTTAAATTATATATTTGTTACTTGCCACCTTGGTTCAACCATATATATTTAGGCCACCTGTACATATAAGCTTAATGCTTAAATACTTCCTTATAAAAAGTAATTTACTGAAGATTTACGGTTCGGAGGTTTTCTGTAAATTTAGCAAAACATCGGTTTAATTATCATGTACAATATGATGTGATTTTTTTTTTTTGCTACGTACGTAGTGATTTTTACCGGCTGGTGTGTATAATATCTTTACCCATAACAGTCAGGCGGGGTGTTGAATTATGTGCACTCGTTCTACTAGTTCCAGGGCTACAAACAATAGTTTTGTTTCTTATAAAATGTCAGCCATTTGTATGAATGAAGCATTTAAGAACAAAAGAGGTAGAGGTGTAAAAGACACTAGTCAGAGTTATTTCTTCTGAGAGTTATGAATTTCATTGTACAGCCAGACTCTGTGGTGAATGAAGTGAATTATTTGCTAAGTGAAAAGTAAATGCTTTTCGGAGGGTCTGTGGCATGCTGTTAAGCATACTTTTCTACTCAGTGAGGACGGAGTGAGGTAAATCACTTCACTCTTCGTTTTATATGGAAAGTTTGTAGAGGTTCAAACAAGCCTTTCGGCTGATGACCTAAACAATAGAAACATAATATCTACTTTAGTATCAGTTATTATATTTGTCAATAATACTTAGTCCTACCAACATTTTACCAAATCTACGATAATTTCGTGATGAATTGTAGTCGCAAAAATTTAACTAATTCTTTTATAGGCTCTAATTTTTATCGGTCTGCGTGTTCCTCCAATTATTTAAAACAGTTGGTTTTACATAAAAAGAAACTCAGAACACTGCACCATTTAATTTACTGAAGGTTTTTTTTACTAAAGTACAGCACAATTTTAATTTATCTGAACTGGACGCTACAGTAATTAATCCGTATAAAAGACGATCTCTTATACGTTTATGGTTTAACCAATTAAGTTTTTGACATTGAAAATGCTGTACAACCAAATACGTAAAAACGTTTCAGTGGTTACGATATAATACTCTTATTAATGCACAATAGAATAGCTACTGAAAGTATCTACATGTACGATTAACTTTTTTACTTTTAATATATTATTACTGTTTTATTCCATGATGACGTTTCAATAATTCATTTGTATGGTTCGATATTGTTATTAAATATTTTTGAATGGATAATTATACGTAACAGTTGTTTACAAAACTGTTATAATAAACTACCGGTAAATAAACTGTTCACAATAATATCCTGTTTAATTTTATTTATGCTTATTATTACGTATTTCATTACAATAATGTAAAGGTTCCTTTAATATTAGTCTTTCTTCACAATACCATTATCTTCAAGTTTATTTTCAAAGCGTCCGTGTGTACAAATTCAAATAGTTGCTTGTCATGATGATTTAAACTACTTCACAATGATTTAGAAAGTAGAACGTTCTCCAGATTTAAAGGTAACGGTAACTCGTTAGTCTCAACACATCACATATTTACAGATCCTTCTATTTATTACTTGTATTGAAATGTAGGGATATGTATTTTGTATTCACTAATACTTTTATCAGTTTCACTAATGATTCATAGTTTTAATATAGGTAGTAAAATATTGGAAGGTTCGTTCTAATACAGAAAATTCAGTAATAAAATGTCATGCATTTTCATTGCAATTTTTTATCATATCCTTAATACCCCTGGGGAATTTGAGACTTCTGTTTTATAAAAATAAAAACTAGCCATGATTTACAAATCATTATCAATAATCCTCATTTGTCTGGTTCTCTTTATAAAGATGATAGTTCAAAATACTATCATATAAACATGGATTATGGTGTAAGGATTTGATTTTCATTAAAGAAACCTCCTTTATTAAATTTCATTTGCTATTTGAATTATGACAGTTGTAATTTTGTGGAGTGTAATAGTTGACGTTGTTTTTTTAGGTCATCAGCCGAAAGGCTGATTTGAACATCTAGAGGCTTTAATAATTAAAACGAGGAGTGAGGTGATTTCCAATAGCCTTTTTCACTGAGTGGATAAGTATACTTATCAGCATGCCATGCCCTCTAAGAAGCATGTACTTTTCACCCTGTTAATGACACCTTCACTTAATTCACCAAAGGGTCTGACTGTATAATGATGAAATTCATTACTCTCAGAGGAGATAACTCTGACTAGTGTCTTTTACACTTTTACCTCTTCTGTTCTTAAATGCTTCAATCATCACTGGTTGACAATGTGATAAGAAACAGAACTATTTTTTGTAGCCCTAGAACTAGCAGATCGAATGCAAATAATTTAACTCTCCACCTGCGTGTTATGGACATTAGTTGACGTTAATAACTACTTTCATCGATATTCGTACATAATAGTTCATTGTGTCCTCATAACATTCACCTAATAAAATGACGAAAAGGATTCAGATTATAGAAAATCGTATTCATAAAGGTTTTTTCTCATAATAATTTGAAACATTATTAAAAACATAACTCTAATGTAAATACTTCAAGCGTTTATATTGATTAACTTTTTGAAATAGCATAAAAATCCTTTAAAAATTAACCTCCTCGACGGCAGCGAAGATATTCACAGACTGAAACCTTTTAAAATGTTGCACTTACTTTTATGATTTTGTTAATGATTAACTTTTTTCTACTTCTACTACTAGTCGTCTTATGATCGTCATCATTATCATCTCTATCATTGTCATCATCATCTTTAGCTTCAAGTACTTCATGTTTCAAGATATTAATGGACAGTTCAGAGTCTAGTTTAGTTGAAAATTGTGTTCAAAGCTTAGTCTTATTTTAAACACACTGCTGAGTGTGTTTTTTGTTTTCATTCTAAGGACTTTATTATTCAAACTTTTATCATATTTGCTTAAAGTTTATAATTACATTAAAAAAAACCTGATTGCAAAAGATTCAAGCTTAAACAAATAGTGATTGACACCATAATATCAGTGATTTAAGAACTTGTTGAACGACTTTTCTACTGTTCCAAACTCTCGTACAAACAAGTTTGTTGTATCAATGAATTAATTCACAATTGGGTATTTCGAAAAAGGAATTTTTAAATATCTAGGACTATGTTGAACAGATTATGAAAGTATACTACAATATTTCCAGTACTATATTTTTAGAAGTTGGATTTGTCATTTATCTTTACAAATAAAAGCTACTTCCCCACTGATTTATCACCATATCTCAAAAACAGGAAGGCTTCAGAAGCTGAAATTAATGTAGTGATGCTTCTTTTATTGTTGAGATTTTATAAAACAGGTTTGGAAAAATTATGAAAATAATTATACTAGATTATAATATGATTTGTCTGAAGTTATTATTTTATTATTATCTGAGTTTGTATTATTTTACAGTATTAGAACCAACAATGATTACAAATTGTCGGGTGTCATATTTTTCACAAATAAGTAAAAAATACTTTTGTGTTGTTAGTCATGTGTTGAATGAATGCAACGAATATTTAATAGAAGAATTTAACGATTTGTTTTCTATTATATTCAGTCTGATGGTTATGTTCTGCATTGCAATAATAATGATGGTTTGGTTTTTTCTTTGAGACTCACATAAAAATTCTTTTTACAAGATATTATTATATTATTCCAACAAACAAGTATTTTACATTCGTTATTGTTCCCATGCTAGCTCGACAGTCTGTATTTGTCAAATCAAAAATAAATATTTAATGGTCTGATAGAATCTACAGACATAATACTAAATATTTATGATTGTTTACATCATTTTTATTTTTTCTTCTCCATTTAAACTGTCTGTTATGATGTCTGTTTTTGCACTTATTGTATAAAAAATTGCTTACCTTTTTCAATAAATTTCCGATTAATTTGCATAGCAAAGAAAAAACTAAATTCTAACTTTTAAAAATTCAGTTAATTGTTTTTCGTATTTCTGTCTCGATTTTTTAACATCCAATAATTAGTTGGAAATGATAATTTTGTAATATGTCTAATTTTTATTGGGAATAAGGTGGATCGTGAATATTGACACTACACACTGAATTAATATGGAGCCAATTATTTTTAGTAAATTTTTACTTCCTCTTACCTTATAAAAATATATAGGTAACGAAAATATATTTTTTTCATGTGGATTTTTCGAAATCGCGTTTTCACTGGAAAGACACGTTTTTATTCCCCGTTGAACCATTCCAAAAAAACATGTCCAAAAACAGCCCAAAAAACATGTTTTACCGATAGGTCTACGTATGAACAAAACTCTTAAGAACGGAATAGCGTATGTAGTTGAAATTGTGTATTTAAATTAGGTACCCAAAGGAAATTCGACACGAGTATTTTCATTAAAATCGATCAACCGGCAGTAGTAATTTACTCGTGCGATTTTTATTTTTTTGCGATTTTCTCAAAAACGGCTCCTACGATTTTTTTAAAGTTCGCTGATTGATGACGTTTTAACGTTCTACAAGACAGGGTAAGGTGTGTATGTTCTTTGGAAAAAATGTTGTTTTTTAATATTGCGGCCTTAATATGCGTTTTAGTTCAAAAGTGTTAAATTAAATTAGTTGGAAATTAAAAAGCCTACAACTTTTATTTCAAACATTTTTTTCTACAATGCTTAGTTTACCGTCAAATAACTTAGTAGTGATTTTTTGTTTATTGTAAAATCGATAAAAATGGGGTTTTTAAATATTGCGGCCTTAGTATGCATTTTATGATAAAAGTATACAACTGAAGTTATAGAAAATTAAGAACCTACATTTTTTTATTTATTTAACGTCGCATCAACTGCTAACGACATTAGCGATGACGTTGGGGTGTAACTATATACAATGGAGGATGAAATGATTTTTTGTAACGTATGAAAATATGCCTTGCCTGAGTGGAATTCGAACTTAAATTTAATAACTTTTTCTAGAGAGCCTATTTTAGTGTCAATTAGTGATTTTTTGTATCTTGCAAGTTCTATTGAGATTGATTTTAATTTTTCATCATTCACTCATGTTTAAAAGTAGGTATTGTTTTTTTTGATTTTACATTGTTTAGGCTACTCATGGTTAAACAAAGGTTACATTATTTACATTGGCAAGAGAAAGTCGTGTGAGTGTTTCACACCAGACTTTTAGGTGTAGTATACTATTGCACTTAACCTTCCCATCCCTGCCCAATTATTTTGACTTGTCATTTATAATGTGTGTTACTTTACGTGACAGTAAAGTTTATTTACTTATTTTTATTTATTTATTCCAGCGTATTTTTAGTATTGCAGAGCAGTCAGATGTATATAATTGCGTTCGTAAATTAAAGTAATACATAGTGTGAGACTTAACTGTAAAGATATTTCTGTTGCTAAAATTTTTATGTGAGAGCTTGGAGATTCAGTTAAAATTTAGTTAGTTAAGAGAACATATTTTAAGGAGGAAATAACAGGTCTCCAATTTCAGGTGCTCTTCAAGAAGGTTCACACTTAAAGACTTTCGTTACGCTATCGGATATCATTTCAAAGGAACTCAATAACTTTGTATTGGTCGTTAGATTTTCTTTATAGAGAAACCGGTGATACATTTTCTTTGTAGAGCTATTCTATTAAGCTACTACTGTAGCATTGAGTGAACACCCTATTGTGAATAAACATGCATTCAAAGTGACCATTTCGTTGCCATGTTAAGTTGACCGCCTCTACACTGTGTGTATAAATGTTGAATAAAATTCTGAAAGAGACTTGTATAAAATTTGAATTCATTGCATTATGTAAATTATATACATACAGATATGAAATTTTGCATTCTGCTAATTTCGTAATATTCAACACTTAGTAAATGTTTTCTTCGGTAATGTTACTACTTTGCTCAGAACAGTTGGTTACCGTATGTTGTTTTAAATGGTGCATAAACATATTTATGTTTGTCTATTATTCTTTTTATATTTACACAACGTTTAACAAAAATGCAAATTTTACTTTAAACAGGACGGGTTGGCTCTTGTTATTAAATCCGTATAGATCTAAATAACAACTAATCATCATTTGTGCACACGGTTTTTGTATTGGAAGTATTTTTGTGTGCACTTATTGATAATAACTGAAGTTTTCTTAGAAATCGTTATTAGAAACGCATCCAGAAGGAAGATAGAAATAAAATAAATGTAATGTTATAAAATGTAATTATTTTTTTGTCATCAGTCTCTCGACTGGTTTGATGCAGTTCTCCAATCTGTTCTATCTTGCGCAAGTTGTTTTATATCTACATACCTGTACCATCCTACATCTTTTGTAATTTGCTTTAAATATTCTAACCTTTGCCTCCCCCTACAATCACTCCCTCAATATTACTCTCCATCATTGATAGACTAATACCTGGATATCTTAAGATATGCCCCACTAGCGTATATCTTCTTCTGGTAAGATGCTTCCATATACTTCTTAGTTCATCCACTCGCCTAAAAACCTCTAAATTATTACTTATTTTGTCCACCCACCTAATCTTTAACATTTTCCCATAGCACCACATTATAAAGCTTCTATCTCTTCTTTTCTGCAGCCACTATCACCCACGTTTCACTCCCGTATAATGCTACACTCCAAACATAGTATTTTAAGAAAGTTTTCCTAATCTGTAAGTCAACGTTTGTAGTCAGTAAGCTCTTTTTCATTTCAAAAGCTTTTCTAGCTTGAGCAAGCCTACTTTTGATATCACTTGTGCTTCTACCATCCTTTGTCATTTTACACCCTAGATGGCAAAATTCCCCAACTTCTTGTATGTTTTCGTTGCCTACTTTTAAATTTTCCATCTCTTCTGAACCACTCTTGCTGCTGCACAACACTTTCGGTTTGTTCTTAATGATTTTGATGAAGTAATCCTTTCTCATGATCTCATCCATTCCATTTAAGATATCCTCTAGTTCTTTCTTTGTATCGGCTAATACTACTATATCACCGGCGAATCTCAGCATTTTTATTATTTCTCCTCAAATTTTTATTCCTGCGTCAAATTTTTCCTTCACTTCATTGCATTATTATATTATTTATTATATTATTATAAATGATTTAATTACTTTTGTAATCTATGAGATGATACTTTATTGCACATGATTATTAATGCAACAGAATTTAATATAAACCTCCCTGTACCTACCTACGAGATAATTTAACCACTATTCATAAATTCAAAAAACAGTTCTTTAGATTTAGAAGGTAATACATTCAGTTTTATTACCGCTGTACATGACAGCCTACATTATTAATTAAAATTTTAGACTGTAATCCTCAGTAATTGACTAATGACCTATAAGTATAGTAATATTCTACATTATCAATTAATTGAGTGCAGTTATAATACTGTTTAGTGTCATAAATCACAGTTTTCATAATTGTTTATTTTTTCTGTAATGTTAACCATCCAGTTTGTTTACCGACTTTAGTGGAACTAGCTATTAAAGGTTAGCCAATTTACAGTAATTTGAATGATTAATCAACATGGCCTTTATTTTATTGCAATCTGTCATATAACATCTGAAGTAGCTAATTATTTTTAATTAACTTACTAACAGTCAACCTGAGACTGCAGTAAACAATTCTCTACTTAATAACCAGTAGAGAAGTGGATACAAAACAAACAATAATTTTTAAGTAGGCTACGATTAAAGTCCGGGAGTAACCACCTCTTCAAGACGATCACTTCTGGATCCAACCGGTATTTATGGAAACCAGAAAAATTTTTAAAAATCATAATATTTCACTAGATCATATTTCAGATGTGAAGTACAGTATAATTTTTAACAGACCAATGTTCAACAGTAATGTTATTTTTTAGGTTTACTAGGAAATATATAATTAGGTTTACGTATTTTTACTGTGTTTTATATTCCTTAAGTAAATAAAATAACAGAAATATATCGATTCTGAAGTATTGATTAGAGAATTATAAACTCTATGATGTAGATGATATTCACGTGAAAAAACAAGAAAAATTTTCTACAATAATTTTTCAAGTAGTCTGCGATGATCTTTGAAGTAGATATTTAGCTACATATTGCCTTTGCGTACACTAAGCAACCTCGACTAGGTCCAGAGTTGTGTTTCAAGTACTGACTGTCTATAACTTGATGGCCTCCGGCAGAGAGGAGCAACATGCGGATCGTAAAATCATTTCAGGAAACATTTCTTAATTTTTAATTAAGTAACCAAAACTTGTCGTAAATTATGTTTTTTATAACACAAAGTATTTCGCGTGTTTTTGTTCTTTAAAATTATTTCGAAAAAAACGCTTAATGAGATTATGTATAATGTAGTAAAAGTTTCGTTTTTGAGGTAAAAAACTGTCCTCGTAACTTAAAAAGTAATGATTTTCTGTTAAATTTTATTCCATCATCGTTTTCCATAATTATTACTGAACAAACCTGCCACATATTATGTTAATCCGTGAAATAGTTGTTGAACAATGGCGATGTTGCATCTTCTATGCATTTGAAAAAAACTGTTTTTCTTCAAAAACAAAACTTTTACTAAGTTATACATTATCTCATTAAGCGTTTGTTTTTCTAAATAATTTTATAGAACAAAAACATGCGAAATACATTGTTTTATAAACATACGTCTTTTCCAACAATTTTCAGTTACTTAAAGAAAATTATGTTCCTTGAAATGGTTTTACAATCCGCCTATTGCTCCCCTCTACCGGAGGCCATCTAGTTACAGACAGACAATACGTCTGTTTTGTTTATAACGGTGATCACGACCATAACCGAAGTGAGTATCAGAGCGGTAAGCAATAGTACGGCAAAAAAATAAAAACACATGATAAAAACAATACTAGCTTACAATTTGTATTCATACAACTGATATTTTGATCGTCGGTAACATTTTTATAGTTTCACTTTTGTTGATAAAATAATTCATGTATAGTTATAATATAGTCTAGTAACTAATGTACAATAAAGCATATAATTTTAAGAGCACTAGTGCGGACTTTACCAGTAATGTTAATGTAGGTACACATATCTCTGGAAATATTTGAGACAGCTTAAAAACCTTTTTTTCAATGAATCGGTTCAATTTCTTCTATGTTAAACATATCCTTTTCAAATTTTCTCGAGTACAGATTTTTTCATGAATTTGTCAACCAATATATACCTTTCGAGCATAAAAAAAGTTTTACTCCCCTCCAATTTGATGATTTTAAATGAGCATATGTTAAAAGTTAGATCTATAGGCGTACGGCCCTGAAAATATATAGCAAAAATCTTTTATAGCAACTGATATGTATGCGAACATAGCAGTTTTACGGGAAATGAGCGTTAAAAATTACATCGTAATAATAGACAAAATGTAAACAAGCTCACAGTAACCAAAATAAAACCTTCCATTTCTTTAGATTATGTTGAAATCAGGTTAAGCAACTTAAATAATAATACAAAGAGGATAAAAATAAAATATTTAGCCAACGCTATCGAAATATTTACAAAAAATATTATCACAAGAAATTAAGGGAAAGTGCAGAATAAAAAATCGAAAAAATGGCGAATTCAGGATACATGCAACACTTCAGGAAAAAATAAATTTTTAATACTTTTAATCTACGTAGATTCACAATATTACCAATATTTTAAAATGGAAATTTCAAACTGTATGTTTAAAACCTAAAAGTTGATTTTTTTCAATTGTTGCCTGCACCAGTGTCCTAAAATATTTTTTTTCTTTCATGACTTTTCCAAAATGAACACATCCGAAAGCAATCACGTTCTCAGGTCACCATCAATGGTCGCTTTAGAGGTTTTGCTGTGTTGTTTTCTGACTCAAAAATTATGTAGGTACTCAAAATCTGATTGGTATGTTAAGCAGGTTATTCAGGTAATGAGAATATTTAACAGTAATTTTTCCCGTTGTCAATTGTTTTTACTGATAATTATCTATCTACCATTAGCATTGTTGAACAACAATTAACCGTTCTATTAATTAATTTAAACAATATTTGTTGTAAAATAATTGTATTCATAACTGGCCAGTGACAAAGCCTACTTTAATACTTCTTGGAATTTTTATGTCATTGTAGAAGTTTATTCATATTTCGCTGAGGTACACGTGTCGTTTCTTTATCCTCTTCTTACTTAAGAACTCTGATATCCTAGTTCAGTGTTTGTTTTCCTTATATTAGTTCGTTGGATGTTCTACGGGGAATTTTCTTTTTATTGTAACATTATGAAACAATATCCTAGTTTTTCACCGTTAGTTCTCCTAGTTACTTTTAATCTTATTATACGTACTCATGTAATGTAAACATATAAACGTAATATGTTACTACCATAAATAATTCATAAAATTGTAGAAACGAATATTTTTATTTATTTATAAGATGGTAATATAGTTAACAAATCTTTGCCCTTATTGCTATATAGAGATTATACAATTTAGTAAAACTTGTTTCATTAGTCTGAAAATACATCTCTTGAAATGCCAATTTACTTATTTCTATGTTTGCATAATTCTGCACTAATTTTCGATTTTGAACAACCTTGCTTTTTGCATGTTTGCAAGGAATATGTAACTACGTGATTTTTTTGTTACTTAAGTTTAACCTGAAATTACTTTATAAAGATAACAAACAATTAATATTTTATGTAAAAACAAGGCACTTATCTGTGTTCCATATATCCAGTTTGTTTATTTGTTATAAATTATGTTTTATTAATATTTTAGATAAAAATAGCCTTTGGACTTTATTACGTACACTCTTCTAGCTTTTCGACTTAAAGTTAAGTTCAGTTAATTTTTTTTAAATCAACATTCTTTTAACAATCATTTGATGAATATTTGATAAACTAATACTTTAATTTATTCATTTACCTTAAATATTATTATAAACACATAGGTACCGGTAATAATTTTCAAAATACCTTTAAAAATAATAAAACAACTCATTTTATTAAAATTTGGAATAAATTTTTGTTTTAAATCGATAAAAATATTGTTCCAGCTGAACTGTTACAAATAGTATACCGTTGTAAACTTTATTAAACTAAAAAATTTCGGTATGTAAACACAAATAAGTTTTCTACATGATTAAACAGAAAACAACAATGGGTGGTCTTATGCCAAAATGAGCAAGTCAAATTTCTTTTTTCTGAAAAATCAGCTGTTTAGAGTTTATCAGTTCGAATAAGAATATCTCGTTTGTAGCTGTCAAAAAAAATCAGTACAGCTTTCATAAAACTCTATTATATGCTCAATATAAGTTTTTTAATTTAAAGCTAGCTAGTAACAGCTAGTAACAGCTAGCTAGTAAACAGATCACGTTGCAATTGTTGGAGATTTCAATGCAAGAGTCGGAAACATCCCTATTCCAGGTGTACTAGGTACTTTTGGAGAAGCAGTGATGAACCAGAATGGACAAGAACTAAGACAATTTGTTTCCTTCAATGACCTAAAGATAACGAATACATTTTATAGAAAGAAAGATATCCATAAGTTCACCTGGAGTGCTAGAGGCTCAAAATCCATCATCGACTACATCATTGTAAATAATAAAATGAAGAGTTTAGTACAAGATGTAAGAGTCTATAGGGGTTGTGATATTTATACCGACCACTACCTTCTAATGAGTAAGGTGCTGATCCTAAAGAAATGGAGAACTGTCAGGAGAAATAAAAAACAGGGAACCGAAGTCTTCAAGATTTCACTTCTGCAGGATGACAGCGTACGGGACTTGTACCAGAGAAGGTTGCAGGAGAATCTTTTGTTAGTTCCAACTGCAGATGATGTAGAGACAGAATGGAGAAATATAAAGTCGTGTATTCGAAAAGCTGCAACTGAAGCACTTGGTAAAAGGTTGAAGAGAAGGAATAATAGACGTCTGAGAATTTGGAACCCACAAATAGAAACTGCCATAAAAGAAAAGCAAAAGGCCTATCTTGTATTTTTGCAGAAGAAAACGCAAGAAGCTAGAGAATACTATATGCAAAAAAGGAATATTACAAAGCAAGTTGTGAGAAAGGCTCAACAGGAGTCCTGGGAAAAGTTTATTAGTGTTATAGAGAGAGATATTCATGGACGACAGCAATGCGCGTATAAAATAATGAGGTCTTTGAATAGGAGTGATAAAGACAATGCTGCATTAATGATGTAATGTATGATTTCGGATGATGACTGGATACGGCATTACAAAGATCTCTGGTATTCTGATAAGGAAAATGTAAATGTGCCTCAAAATCAAATCCGAAATAATTCAGTGGATTTAATAACAATGGCTGAATTACAACAAGCACTAAAGAGCATTAAAAACCGAAAAGCTGCAGGTTTGGATGGAATTAATGGTGAGCTTTTCAAGTACGGTGGTTTGTTACTAGAATTAAGGTTCTTACACCTGATAAATGAATGCTGGATGAAATGTCAAATTCCGAAAGAGTGGAGTAAAGCAGAAGTAATCTCTCTCTTCAAAAAAGGCAAACGAAATGACTGCAAAAATTATAGAGGTATCAGTCTTTTGAATGCAGGATATAAAATATACTCAAAAATAATCAATTCTAGAGTGAAAAGTATCGCTGAAGCAGTTTTAAATGAGGAGCAGTGTGGGTTCAGAAAAGGTCGTTCATGCACAGACAACATTTTCTCAGTTAAAAGACTGATAGAGAAAAGAAGAGAGTTCAACCTCGAAACGCATATGGCTTTTATTGATTTTGAAAAAGCATTTGATAGAGTGAATAGAAGTCTTATGTGGAGAATTCTGATGGAAAGAGGATATCCTTTACATCTTGTAAACGCAATACGATCTCTTTATCACAATACTCAAATAATAGTCAATACAGGTGATAAACGACTAGATGAAATCACGATCAACCAAGGTGTTAGACAAGGGTGTAGTTTATCGCCCACCTTATTTAATATATATGTGGACCACATTTTCCGAAAATGGAAATGTAGAGTAGATTTAGGAATCAATCTTGGTAAAGACGTTTACCTAAATGCACTGTTGTTTGCTGATGATTTGTGTGTGATACAGGAAAACGAAAATGACCTCCAAAAATCTGTACATATCCTCCACGAAATTTGTAAAGAATATAATCTCAAAATATCAAAGGAGAAAACAAAAATCATGGCTTTTAAAGGAAAGTACCCAATACGATCTAAAGTTGTGATAGACAACAAAGTATTGGAGCAAGTGTCTCAATTCACATATCTGGGCTGTGACATAAGTTACAAAGATGAAATGGATGTGGAGAAGAAAATAGGAAAGTTCCAAATGATTTGTGGAAGTATCAGTAGGACATTGGGGAAAAAAGCTACCACAAACACAATAATGAAATTTTATAAAACAATGGCAGCTCCAATACTCCTCTATGGTAGTGAATCTTGGGTCACATCAAAAACACTTGAGAGTAAAGTGCAGGCAGCGGAGATGAAATTTCTTCGCAGAACTAAGGGCTGTGCCAGGAGAGATCACATCAGGAATGAGGAAATAAGGAAGGAGCTGAACATCTTCTGCCTGAATGAGAGAGTTGCATCGTATCGCCAACAGTGGAAAGAACATGTTGAACGAATGTCAGCCGATAGGATTCCACTAAACATTTACAAGTATCAACCGGTAGGCAAAAGAGGTATAGGCAGGCCACGGAAAAGGTGACAATGATTATACCATAAGGAAAAAAAAACAAATGTTAAAATTATTAATATAAGCTGAATGTGAGTCGGAACAGGCCATGGCCTAATCCTTGTTTGAAAGAAGAAGAAGAAGAAGCTAGCTAGTATTAGTCTGCCCATAATTTAAAAAAAAACCGTACTTCATTCACTCTGGTACAAAATTTTTCTACAAGGAAAGAAATCAAAATTACCCTTCCAGGAGTTAAAATTCTCCTTACATTTTGCCAGAGAATCTTGTTCACTGTGGCATTAAAAAATTATATAATCTACAGTAAGAATACTCCATTACCAAGAAATTGTAAATTTGGTAGTTAGATCAATCTAGCATGAGACCTGTAGTTTGTATGATTTTTTGTTTCGATTTAGCCTAACTTATTTAAAGGCGTGTTGTTATAAAAGTTACACGGTTAGTACTCCAGAGAATTAAAGTTTTACTTGTTGTATACTATGGGTAGAACTGATCTAATATTACAAAATTTAATATTTTTACATTTTACTAAAAAGGACAAAACTTATGGTAGAATGACAGAATTAAGAAAACAATATTTCCAGTTATTCTTTTCTTACAACAATTCAATCGCAATTTAACTTCTCGATAACATTTACTTTACTCTTCTTTCTGTACTTCTCATCTGGATTTTACCTTCTATGACTTTTATTTAATGTATCTGATTTCCTTTTTTCGCTTCTTCCGAAAGCCCTGTATTTTTTTATTTTTTTTGTGTGATTTCTTTTTTCTTCTTAATATTTTACATATTTTCTAATCTGAACATTTTTCCTTCTTCTAAAAGCTGTCGATTGTCTTTGGTAGTTTTCTTAAAATCCGTTGGAATTACCAATTTGCTTCTGAACTTTGCTTTATCTAAACATTCAGTTAAGTTAAATTCTAGTTTTACCGTTTCCAGTTGTTTTTGGTTAGAGTTGTTTTTGTTTTTGTCGTTGCAAATATAGAAAATCCACGTGTTTGTAAAGGTTTTCGTTCATACGTGTCATATGTCCAAAAACCTTGCTCTTCCTTTCATGATTGTATCTTCCAAATTCTCAATATCTTCGTAAAGTTCTTTGTTGGATTTATTTCGTATTTAAGTATGTATTTATTTTATTTTAAATACGAAAAGTTTTTGTATGATGGTAGTCACCTACCCACCCGCTATAGTTATTATCCAACTTCACAGTTGGGTTAATTCTTATCTTATTTTACGAATATAAATAATTAATTTTAGTAACTCTCAAGTAAATACGAAAATATTATTTATAAAACAGTTTCACATCATTTTAAATTTTTTGATTCTTAAAAAAAGTCAAGAGGAATCAAAGTGAGACTAGGTTTGACACGTATGAATAATTAAAACAATGAACTTTATCATTATCAACTTTTGACCGATTATAAATTACATAAGTATGTCAGATGTTTGTAATAATTGTTTACACACGCGCAGCTATTACTAACAATTAAAAAAAGTACATTATAAGGAAAATGTTAGTAATTTAGTTCTAAAATATAAATGTATTATAGTGTTGAATATGATAATTATATTAACAAAAGTAGCTTTCGGAAAAATATCTTAGGTTTTTTCTTTAATGATCTGATTCAATTGTTGTAATTTATACTGATCAGTATAAACGAACGAATCAAAATTTTCCTATATTACGAATACAGATTTGAACACAAAGACCCGAATTCCGTAATTACTTTTCTTACAACTAAAAATGAACAAAATTATCGGTATTTTCTGGAGTTAATGCACTTAAAAAACAATTTGGTTAGTGTAGTGAGAACGCATTATTTTTAAATAAAAACTGCTGCTTAGCATTGGTGACTACAGGAGTAGTGCAACATTTTTTTTTTGTACCGGGATCCATGAAAATTTTCAGACCCTAGTCTGGAACCGAAATATAAACCTTCATTTTAGTAGTTGAGTATGTTACCGACTGCACTATAAAGGCGTTCAGAACATGTTAAACGTATATTTTTATACAATTAAAATTTGTAATTTGTTGTTTTTTTTCGTTGAATAACAGCGGGCACTGTATAACTGTTAATTACTACAGTAGTGTAGGCTGTAAGAAATAAGAACTTCGTTGTAGCTTATATCAGGGCGGATTCTTATAAGCCTAATTAGTTATTGAGTCGGTCCTGTTATTCCCCAGTAGCCATGTTAATTTAGTTAAAACAGCCAGAGAGGAAGATACAATGGAAGGAAACAATTAATTTGACCTTGCGTGATTAAATTCTTTTTAGTATAAAAAAAGATTATGTATTAAGTGAACTACAACATTCCTCATTAATACCTGGCAATTTTAGTCGGAAGGACTGATCGTTGACAACGGAATGCGAGAACAGCTCTCTGCAACCGCAACACAGTCAAAAGCACTCGCACGCGTCTTCTCAGGATTATTATAGGTTGCAGTGGGGTCTTGTGGTAAAGTACAATGATGATAGGGAGGGGGACAGGTGTTCAGACTGCAGCAGTATAACACAGCTGCGGGCTACTTCTATGTCTAGGAACTCCGATCACCTGGTCTGGTCAATGCAGTATTCTTTGAGACGTGGCCTTGCACTACGTCCTTGATCCCGACCTCATATATATTTTTACAAGAAATGGGAAACAAATTACTCTCCTTGTGTAACTATTTTAAGTAATTATTTAAAGCACTGCTCCACGATTTCGTTTTGATTTTTCATCGCAAGGGAAACATTCTCTTTTCTTTAACATTGCTTATCTTTCTCTCGTGTTGTTTGAATTATTACGATTATTTGAAAAAGCTTTATTTTGAATTCTGAAATGTATAAAAATGGGTATTTTCTGTTAAACCCCCCCCCCCCCAGCATAATTTGTCACAATTTGTGGTTATTTTGTTTGTAATCTTACAAGTTAACATTAAACTATTAATAGAAAGTTATTAAATTAATTACTAACATTTAATTTAATTATGTTAAATTTATTTAATGATTAGGCTAATTGATTAAATCATTAAATAAATTATCTAATGATTAAATAAACCATTACTATGTAAGAAATATTTTTTAATTTTATTGAACATTACTGTGTACTGAACATTAGTGTAACAAATGGAATGAAGATAAATGAGGCAAGTACTCAATGATTTTATATTTCATTATTACATACAGTAACAATATTTAAAAAAAACCCAACCTACCTATATATTAAACCTTAACTTGAAGAATATTGGCGTAGAATGTTTTTTTAAATATTTTTTTCGTTTTTATCGTTAAAATTACTATAAGATTAGGTACATACGAAATATCCACAAAATGTGATAAATTGTGCTGTGGGGGGGGGGGATAATAGAAAATACCCAAAAAACTTATGTTTACAAGATAATTATAATATATTGTCATCCTGAAACCATTGGAAAATATACAACACAAATCATGATTTCAGTGCAACCTCTATATTATAAATTAATTAGTTTGATATTTTTAAGTTTTCTAAAACAGCCATTCAAGTTATTCCTATGAATATCGTTCTGCTTTTCTTACGCACAGAAAGCCAAGTTTTATTTTATAGTTTGTACAGAAGTTTATATGATTCTTACGACAGATAGCTGTGTAAATATCCTGTAAAATAGGGGTACTTCTTTTTTATTACATCACTTGGAGACTGCTTACATGTGTTCAAAACTCTATTACCACACAGAAATTGGTTTTTTGTTTTAAATTTTTTCAGATTGTTTAAAAATATCCCTAACAGATTCACGCTACTAATGTTTTTAAAACACCAGATAATTGTTTTACGCTGCTGTATTTAGTTAAGCGTTTAGTTAATTGATCTACTTTAGATAACGCAGGTTTTCCATTAAGAAAAGATAACTTACTCAGTAAGTGATACCATCTTCTTAATTCTTAACAGGTGTAAAATTTAATTAGACGTTTTTTTTGTTAAATCTGGAGGAAAATTCTCTCTTTTTTCGTTTACTTATAGCAAGTCAATACCCATAAATAAATAATAATAAACAGTGTCAATTATCCGAACGTCAGTTATCCGAACTATCAATTATCCGAACCACCATCGATAGAAAACAATACATATTTACTATCAAAATACGGATATAACAATTCAATGAAAAATTTATACTACAGTTTAGTTTCCTTGTTCAATTTAGGGACAGTGGAGACTGTTTACAACAAAATTCAAGATTTTTTAAAAATTACTGTATAGTATGTACGAATGGGTTAAAACATATTTTATAAAGGATTTTACCGTGATATTTTTTGTTAATTTACTGTAATCAGTTTAGAGATTCTGTATTTTCCGTTTGTTTATATAATCTTTAGTAATCTACATTTTGCAATAAATGCAATAAATTAGTGTACTTTTTAATTTAAAGTTTATGGTAGCCTTTTACAACCCCGTTGGCGTAGTGGTTAGCGTAACTGGCTTATACGCTGGGGTCCTAGGTTCGATTCTCGGTCAAGTCTGACATTTTTTTATCTTTTTTCTTCATCTATCATCCTTCTCACCGTCTGCATTAGCAGCACTTGCAAAACAGTCAGACGTAAAAAAATTAATAATCTGTCAAACATATAGGTTATTGTATTAATATTACATTGTTACGGAACAGTGTATAAAATTACAATACTTAGCGTGGTTGATTATCCGGAGCATTTGATTATCAGAACCGCTCTGGTTCCAATTAGTTCGGATAACTTAAGCTCCAGTGTAATACGTAATGTTTGCTGTTATCATAAACCTATCCTTTTCTTTTTTATTAATCCTATTCTCAGTTCTCTCGATTTTAAGCCTATATTTATTAATATTATTTAATAATAATTAAGTACATTTTGCTAACAAATTTCAGCTCTTCTAAGTATTTCTTATTTATATAATTTATATTTCATACGTAGTTTTTTTTCTATCAGAAAATCAAGTGCATATATGCTCAACCTAAAATTTCACTATTTGGAACAGAAAATAATAATAGCAAAAAAAGAGACTGCAATATGTATTTTAATGTAAAGAAGAAAAGCGGAAACAAGCTGAATAAAATCTACAGAAGGAAGCACTTAAAACGAATGAAACTCTGGCAATATTTTTATGTTTGAGATATTGTTCAGATATAAACAAATCTTTTCAATTAAATTAAGAAAAGATGTTTATTATCTATTGTATTGATAAATTCATTTTTATTTGCCTCACAAAGTAAAATACATTTTTATACGTATTAAAGTCATAAATATTGAGAATTGTAAATGAAAAGGTAAGCTAGTCCAGTGTTAGCAAAAGAAACCGTTTCGGAATTCTCAGGATGGACAAGAAAAACTGAAAAAACATAATATTTGCACTTATTGCCTTAAATAAATTAATCAATAAACTTAATTGTTACGTAAAAACATCTACATTGTATATGACAAGTCAAAAAATTGGAATAGAAAATAGGAAAGTTACACTACTGCTCAGACCGTGAATTGGAAATTGACCAGGTAGTTATTTGGTTGGAGTGGCCATCGAAAAACTTGGCCAGGACAGCCGTAAATTTTACGAAAAATAATTGGTTGTAATTTATTCCTAACTTTTTTAGTGTTCATATTAACAAGTCAACTTATTAATTTTCCCTAAAAAGTTTGCATTTTCAGTAAAAACAAGACAATATTATTTGATGGAATAGTATAATGAATTTATACACAATTATAATCATAACAATCCATTAAAAATTGAACATAAATTGATAAACTTTTGATAAATTAAATTTTAATTAAAAAGTAAAAATTGGTTGATTTTGTATGACGCTCTTGCCACTTAGCCTGAAATCAATTACAATCGTTGATTTTGAAAAATTAAACAACAGGGGATTTTGATAAGTTTTATTTTTCAGGTACTTAACATAAAATAAATCTATTGTAATAGGCTTACTTATCATTGAATAAATATAATAATAATATCACTTTGTTTTTTGAGGTCGATCATTTTTAGGCTATTAGAGATAATTCCTATTAATCAATAATTTTATCACAGTGCATTTTGTAAAATATATAACAGTAAATAAAGAAACTTTATTTTGTGTTGTACAATAAAGAAATAGATTAATGGAATCTGGTTCTTAAGCCTTCGTTCGTTAGTAAGGATAATTTTGTTCTTAAATGTAAAAAAGCTTAAGCCGTAGCAGATTAAGTACGTTTGGTAACGACGTTCTTCTTTCCTCAGTATTTACTTCCTTTGCAAAAAAAGATTGATTCTTCCTAAAATAATTGCTGATTTCTTCAGGCTTTGAACATCATTCCTTATTCTGCTTGAACTATTTAAAAAAACGCGACTTTCTCTTGAAAATGTAAATAATAAACCATTAATATGTTTTATTATTTAAAACATATGTTAAATCACTAGTAAACAAAGTGAAATGAAAAACATAACCTAATTTTAATCATGAGTGAATGAAGCAAAATGAAAATTAACCTTTGGAGAAATTAAAAATGCGGAATATCACTAATTGACGCCGAATTGGCTCTGTAGAAAAATTGCTTAAATTAAAAGTTGTGGATTTTTAAATTTATGTAAGCCTAACTTTAATTACATACACTTTTGTCGTAAAATGCATACTAAGTCTGCAATATTAAAAAATCCCATTTTTTACCGATTTTTAAGAGCGAAATGTAGGAATTCACTAATTGGCGCTAGACTAAGCATTGAACAAAAATATTAATAAAAGTTAAGAGGTTTTTAAATGTTCTACATTTTCGATTACATACAACTTTACTCTAGAATGCACACAGTAGGCTACATTTAAAAAAAAATGTTTACCACGAGAATACAGACCCCTCAAGAATTTCAGCAGATATGGCGCTTACCTTATCGTTTACTGAATAAAAAATATAGTAAATAAGACAATTTTAAAAAAATTGTAGGAGCCGTTTTTGAGACAATCGCAAAAAAGTGAAAAATTGCACGAATTCTACTCGATTTTGATGAAAATATGAAATTATTTGATGGTCGTGTTGGATCTCAAAGTGGTAGGTACCTACCTAACTTAAGTTTTAAGTTTCAACTGTGTACGCTATTCCGTTTTTGAAATATTTTGTTCACAACACACAGACACAAACACACACCACAGGCCAAAGACCAATCACTAAAACCGTATTTTTGGGTTCAGGGGGCCTGAAAACGTGTATATCCAGTGAAAACTCGATTTTTAAAAATTGACAAGAAAACTACATTCCTTCCTTGTGATATTCATTCATACATGACAAAAGAATGAGTAAAAGATGTGTTCAAAACCTTTTGCCGCTTACTGACTGTTTCCTTAACAAAATTATAAGGTTTTTTACTGACAAAAACCTGAATTTTTGATTAAAAGTTTTGTCATTTTTTAAATATTTCTTGCATTCTCACGTACCTTTTTAAAATTTCATTTAAAAAATATTTTCACTTCAACATAAAAATTGCTTCAAAAGCTAATTTTCCCTCAAATAATTTTACTAAACTTATCGTTTCACATGTAATGTTAGTAACTGATATAATTCAAAGATTTTTTTATTTACTATTTAAAAACAAAAAAAAATAAAATCTGTGTTTATAAATTTATTTTTAATTTTTTATCCTAATAAAATATTAAGGCTAAGATAAAAAGTTTAGAGAAAAAAGTTAATTAAGTTGCAGCTTAGTATATTATACTGTTTTCTGTTGGTTATTTCTTATTCCTTCTTAATTAGAGTGAAACATAGTAGACTATACTTTTTATAGTTTGTACAGAAGTTCTCAAATTGCTCTTACTGGTTTGAAATGTTAATAAGTAAATTAGATACGCAAGTGAGTGTGTCTACAGTTAAGACAAAATTCGTTTTTAATCTCTCAAGTATTAAAACTTTTCTTCAAAGTATGCTAATTTGATCTCGTATGTTTGTAAAATGTTATACATTATGTAATTTTTTTCAATTAGTTTTATTTGATCGTATCAACACATATTTTATAATTCTCAGCGACCAAGGTACAAAATACAAGGCCAAACCAAATGAGTATTACCCAAAAAGATGACGTACAATAAATTCTGTTTACACTATTTTAAATCAATTATAGGCGAATTTGTTTAATAAAACTGTCTTTGAAAATTAAAAGTTTAAAAAGGGTTTCTGTATATTGGTGTATTGTGTCGTTCACCGCAATCCTTGTCTGGTAGTGAAATTGTCTCCGTATGATTTTCAGTGTTGGGGATTCAACAAGGATATGTTATGTAGTTAATTTTATATAGCAGTGATTTTACATTTATTCTATCACTGTTTATAACAATACATGACAATCTGTGGTGGAGTGGAAAGTTAGATTTACTCCTAGCTCTGATATTAGCTTTAAGTTTATATTTCCATATTTGTATGATTTTTGTGGCCTCTTTACAGCCTTTTATTATTCTTTGTGCTTGTGATGTTACTTTTTTTAATTTTTATTAAAGTGGTCCACAATCTGTTAGATACAATTAGTGAATATGATAACAAAAAATATGAAAAAAATTAACATGATAAAAAAACGTGTGTGGAGACACAGTCCAGTGACAGAACTCCGACGTGAATACATAAGTGCAGCGTTTTTACCACTGTAATGGTTAGTCAATTACAGTACTAAGTTAGTTGATAAGGTCTCGGCTCCATCGACGTTTTAGTCGTCTTATTGGATTGTTTGGAGCGTCTGCGTAGTCAGATTTGAGATCAGTGGGTTGTGGGTTCGTGAGTTTCTCCCTAAATTTTGTGTATAGTTTAAAGAATACGTTATTTACGTAAGGTACCCTACGTTTAGATCTGAGTGTAGCGTTTTATTGGTTACATAATAGGGGGCATTAACTATTGTTCGTAAAAGCCTTGATTGGAAACGCTGAATTTTTTCTAATACCGATGGTTTTGCACAGCCATAGAGCTGACTGAAGTCATTAGTTTGTAAGATTTTAATGTTGAAGAAAGCTTCGCTCTGCACTTGGGCCCTTTTTGTGTGAAGTAAAATGCGATGGGAACCACCCTGGTTTATCGCCTATAAAAAAATGTAAAATTGTGTCACTTCAGTGATAAATTCATATTCAGTCAGTTGGTCTTGTCTGTAGTCAAACATTTTTGGACGTTATGTTATACGTGTAGATGTCAGTCGTACTAACGTTAGTTTTTACTGTTTTCCACTTTTCATTCCAAAAATTTTAAATTCTTTTTGAACATCTTCCATTTTTTAAACGGGAAAATTTATTTATTTCGTTAATGTAATTCTTATTTGCCTCTAAAATAATAGATTTACGGTTAACGTACGTATTTTAATTGGCTATGTTTGTATATTTTATAACTAGTGAGTTTTGTAAAAATAATATTATAGTTTTGGGTAGTTCTCATTGATCGAGTGAAATACAAATTATTTAATAAAATGTTTGCATAAAAATATATATAGGCCTAATACTAAATCTGAAGTCCACTGTACCATAACTTATTGGCTAATGACCTAACGGTTGATGTAGGCCTAACTATAAATTAATAAAAATATAAAGAATTGAACTGTGTTTTCTATTGTATTTAAATTGAATTTTTCTGATCAGTAAATATTAATTTAAAACATGAATAGTGATAGGGGAATGGAGCGAACAATTTAATTGAATAACATATGAAATTGTATGACTGTGTTTGGTTTTGTTTTGTACAAAAGTGATTTTAAAGGTATCGAATAATTGTATTGTTTAATCGTATTGGAACGTGCCATTGTAAACCACTGAAGTGTGTTACGGGAGCCTTCCCCGTAAACCCGGGCCAAAATACTTGTATGAGAACATTGAAGTGTACCCCGGCTTCATTAACTTGCTAGAGGCGCTTCAGTTACAATCTGCACTGTTCTATAGTAATGTTTGATTGCTTCGGTGCTTAATAGTGCGTGTCTCGACTTTCGGTTGGCAATTCGAATTTGCATTTTATCGTTATTTTCCCGTTTATATTTATTTTGTTTCTCGCTTTTCCCTCTAAATTTATTGGATGCGGCAGTAAACTTTGCATAGGCTATATTTTAAGTGAGATCGTGGGTATTTTGCAAAAACTTTGTTCGCCCCTAAATGGTTTTAGTTGTTTGCAATATTTAGTTAAGCGTGGATCGATTCTTATTTAGTACCTATTGAAATGGAAATTTAGATCACCTTACCTTACCTTAATTAAATCTGTTATTTTGTTTTTTTTCTGTATAATTTACATTAATACTACTGCTGTGATCTGTCCTTGCAGTTTACAAATAATTCCGTTTTAATACTTAATAACTATGTTGTTGAATTTACCAATAACGCATTGCAGACTTCAATTCTTTTTTTAAAGGAAACATTACCTAATCAGAGCTAACGTACGTAGATTTCTTGCATCAGTGTTCAAAACAAACACACGCAGGGTACTAGTGGCGTAGGCTGTATTGGTTTTGATTTTGGGTGGCTACAGAACCGGAAAATTAAAAAAGATGGTTTCCAATATTCGTGTTTGAAACTGCTTTTGTTGTTATAAAATCTTATTGTTATGAACACTAAGTATTTTAGATTTTGGGCCTAGGCCATTCATTTCTTACGTCACTGACAAAACCGCATTTGCACCAAAATTAAACTTCTTATTTTTAAATGTATGTAAGTAACTTTATTAAAGTTTTAAATTCACTTTCATTAATCCTTAAAGACATTACAGTTAATTCTTCGCCATTCCTAACGTCTCTTGATGGAATTTTTTGTCTTGAAAATTAAGTGGTTTTCCCTTTTCTGTCATATGAATTATTAATTATCTAGTTCTAAATAATTATTTATTTGAATCTGTATTTACATATTAAACGACTCAACCTGTCAAAACTTGCACCGCAAACTTAATTAAGTCGATTTTACCCTAAACCTCTTAATAGTGAATACAAACTAACATATTTTCAGAAAACTCGGAAACATAACGGTTGTAAACAAAACTGTAAACATAATGTTTTAAACACTTACTATTTTTGTTGCAGTAGACTACATGTTTCTGAATTTTCTAAATATTTTCTAATAAAATTATCTCTGTATAAAACTCCAACTAATATATTTATTTTAATAAAATGTATTTAATATATATTTGTGTTGGTGTTTTAAACCCGATAAAGTCATTTACACATGAAGATACATTAAATTTTATACAATAAATGAAACTGAAGAAATTTAAAATTTTGTTACAGAATAGTAAAAGTAGTTATCTAAAGTGTTTCGCTGAAGTAAGACTAGATGTCTCAAGTTGTAGAAAAAGTCAACCAAGTATTGTGACAATCTTTACACTGTTAAAGTTTCTAAACATGGATTAGATTGCTGAAGTTATCTACTAACTTGTTGCGATCGAATAAAGAAAGTTTTGCAATTTAGTTGTCGTTCATTGACAGGCAGTGACAGTTTGAGCGTGGTCACCACCAAACACTTTTTCAGTGGTTTACTTTTTTGGCCTTTAATGAGATTATACTATTTGGAATCAACTTTTGGAGAAATAACCTTATGCGGCTAATACTTGATTATTATTTTTATTAGTTCTTAAAACATTTTAGCCGTCTCCGTTGAGTAGTGGTTAGAACGCTAGATTACAAAGCGGAAGCTCCGAGTTTGTTTCCCGATTAGGCTCTGGAAATCATTACTCATAAAAAGCCCTTATTTCATAACCCATAGTCGTCGCTTATGATTAAGCTGTTGATAGAATAAAGGATAAACAAAACAACTTTCAATTTTACTTGTTTTTAATTTGACGCATCAATTGATTTGTACCAAATACCATTAGTTGATTTGTACCTGGGTATCGAACATTAATTGTTTGGTAATGTTTTGATAATTGTAATTTTTTAATTGTAATTTTGGTAATTGTTTGATAGGTATAAAAAAATTAAAACCATAGCCAGGAACTTGCCGCCTACGTAACCCAGTGGTAACAGCACTAAACTACGCTTCACTTGAAGGCAGAAGGTACAGGATTCGATTTCCGAATCTGGAAAAGGTTGAATATGTAGTCTAAAAATTTAGACACTTCTAAACCTACTGACACCGTTCCTTGTACCACTTTAGTAGCTAATGCTTTTTTTATTTAACTACTAAATAGAATATTGTAAAACTTATTTAAAAACATCAACATTTATGTCCAATTTGTATCCACATTAGAGTTAATGTATATATGATGGTATTAACACCTTGGTTATTACAGCGCGGCAACTATGGGTTGTGTATCAGTGGGTTTAAATACATAAAACGTCCCAGACATAGTCGAGGAACCTGACCCCGGACCTTCCGCTTTGTTTCCTAGCACGCTAACCGCTACTAAAATCATTGGGTTTAAAAATGAGTTCATATTTACATTATCTGCTCTTCAAAACAGTTAAGGTAGGTCTATAAAAGTAAAAAAAATTATATTGTTTATTTTAGTACCCCTGAACAAGGCTACTCTGAGCGTATACCACACATTAAATGTGTAATCATGTCAATGAATTTGTTCAGTGTCACTCTGATGCAACAGATGGTTATAGGTTCCTGGTTCTTTGAGTTAATAATTTGAAAGTACAGATTTGTAGTCAATTATTATTATTACTATTGATGAATTGGTGCGTGCAGTTTGAATTTATTACGTACCACTGTGATTGTACATTTTTGTGAATAAATTTGTCAACTAATTAGAATCGCGGTCTTTACTGATAAACTGCAAACTTGAGATTATTTAAGGTTTCTTTAAAAACGTTCAAAAATTCTTTTGACCTTAACCGGAAATTTAACTTATTATTGTGAAGATTACGTAAATTTGTAGTTTATAATAATAATAATAATTATTATTATTATTATTATTATTGATGAATCGGTGCGTACAGTTTGAGTTTACAACCTTAGTGATTTTACGTTTTTGTGAATAAATTTGTCACCTATTTAGAATCGCTGTCTTTACTGATATACTGCCAACTTGGGATTTTTTAAGGTTTTTTAAAAGCTTTTAAAAATTCTTTTGACCTTAACTGGAAATTTAACTTATTATTGTGGAGATTACGTAAATTATTTTGCAGTTGTCTACTTTCTGTTTACAATACTGACGAAATATTTTGACTTGCTGTCTTCTTTTGTTGTTTATTATTATTTCTTACTTTACAATTGAACTATAGGTTACCTTCACCAGTAATATAATTAAAATGAACGCATTAGTACTGTAATAATATTCTCGAACGCAAAGCTATTTTTATGTTATGTTTAACTATATTATGTTTACAATGTTGGTCTAAATTGTCGTAATTTTTTTTATTGAATTTGTTGTAATTTTTCGTGTTATCATTCCGCAATGTAAAAAATACATATTACAATTACTGTAATAATAATACTTCGATTGTGTACATTGTAGAACTTAGTCGAACAAAGTTTTGGTTTCATAAGCTCATTACGTATGCTGATCCTATACACATCACAGATCACAGGCGGCTCCCGAAACTGAAACTATATTATTAAGTTCACTATTGTTTCAACCAAAACTTATGTTAATAATTATACTACTGTGGAAATCATACTCTCTCCCTACAATATGCTGAAGCATTTCTGTTATTCCTGAATTAGTCCAATTAAGTGTGGTTATGGGATAAGCTAATACCTCGGAAATCGTCAGCTATAAACTTCTGCGTGATCAACAATAATATTCGCTGTAATCAACGGATAACGTGGTTGTTGAAACATGTCTTGTTCATTAGATTTGGGAACTTCAGATATCGATTGCAATAAGTTAATTTATTCCTTAACGCATTCGTGTATGATGTATTCAACAAATTTGTGTTAAGCTTATCGAACGATTTTACTTTCAGTTAAATATGAGTCTGTCATATTTTACGCATACGTATATAAATTATTAAAATAAAAATTTAATGTTTCTGTATTTATTTATCTAAGTCTGACTTTTGATAAAAACTGACTTGGAGAACACATACAAAACGTTAATTACTGAAAAACGTTTAAAAACTAAGCTAAAACTTCTAAACTTAAACTTTTTTACTTCATTTTTTACTTATAAATTTTTTAAATTTCTAACGTTTAAAACTAACTAAATTTCGTTGAAAAACGTTTATTAATGAATTCCTGACTGAAACTTCCCTACTTTATAAACAATCAGAATTACCAGTGGCACAATAATTACGCATATTATTATCTTTTGAAACCTATATGGATTTACGGCTTCCAAATTTATGGTACAAACAACCTAATTACAACGCATTTAGGCATTCCAGTCAAACACATTACGCCTTATAGTACCGGTAGGCCTACCCGTTTACCCATTACGTTAGTAACAAAACCTTACACACAGATTTGCAAATCTCTTTTGTCCAAAATTCCATCGAACAGATGTACAAACGCTTTCGCAAGTCACAAGAACACGATAACCCAATTTTATGTTACTGTTCCTTACAGCTTTCCAGATATATGTAACCTGAAAATACCACAAGACACCTTAAAAGACGCCGGAGTGGAGACCTGTCAGTTTAATTAAATAACCTACTCCTCTCATGCCTATCATTTGTCATTTTAACACAATTATCAACATCATCACATTTAGGTACTAGTTGTATAATTATTGCAGTCATAAATAAAGCATTAAATAGAAAAAAGGTATATCTACATCCATTTATATACAAAAAAGAGCCTATGCAGTAGATGTACTGTGACACTTATCTCTAAGGTCCGTTTCGGGATCTGCGTAAATTAAATAATTCACACACTGAAGTTTAAAATTTTAAGTATTTATTACAACTAAGGATTACAATTTAATAATTGACTACAATCTACAAGCATATTACAATGTAACTACTTGATAATTAACAGACTATTTAGGCTATAATTAACTAATACAATAAATAACTTAACTAATTTACTTAATACTACTTACAAAAATGATACAGAATAAATAAAAGTTTAACAATAACCGTTATTCGCATTATCGTTGACCTATTCTAACGTACTGGCTACCTGTATGCACTATCGAATACGCTCACTCAATCACAGGCAAATGTAATCTAAATCTGGACCATAAACAACCTGGCGCTTTTATATGTGGGCTAATAGAAAGTTCGAGAATAGACAGAGATTTTTTAAATAATTATAAAATACAAAATCCTTCTGACGGCACCTGGATAAATCTTAACAGCCGTAAGCAAACTATGATTGAATAGAAGGTGTTATTAAAAGGTCAATTATCTAAATAGGTACCCACCCGGCTCTCACAATACCGAATGACAACAAAAGCCAGGCTTACCTTTACTGTAAAATACTTTTTATATAACACATAATATTTGACTACTTCTTGGAAAACGCTGTTTATTACTCTTGTTATTTACGTTAACCTTTTTAATCTCTCGGTCTTCCTCGAACGTTCTCGAACCCATATTACCTTTTCAGATATATGTGTGTGTTGTGAGATATATGTTAGTTGCGGACAGTGATACAATATATGAATTTATGTGATCGTTTAGTTTTGTATAAAAACGTGTTCATAGGTTTTTTTACTGTTACTTACACCATTTTGATGTTAAGGTCTTCATGTAGTGTTTTTTACTTACTAACATACGTTTAACAACCTGTGATTACACGTAACGTTCTATTCTGAAATGTCTGAATACGTTTAAGTTAAATCGTAAAGCCGATCCGTTTCAAAATAGATTGAAGAAGTAACATGTAAGAATAATTTTTTTTAAAGTAGTTTAATTATATAGACTTAAGTTTGTTAATTCTTAATTTTTTGTGTTTTAGAAATATTTAAAGTGCAATAAAATCAATACCTTTACTTTTAATTTCCATGTAATCAATAAAGAGAATAAACTGTCTATAAATTAAAATTATTCCTTTACTCGTATTTGCTGGACTACCAATTGCTGACGTAAAAGTTGAGTCTCTATGGACCTACGGAGTTTTCACCAATTTTCGAAGCTCTATGCATTTGCTTTCTACATAGGTAGCATTACATATTTAAAATCATCGTGTACCTTTGGGAAATCTGTTGTAAATAGTAAAAATAAAATAAAGCTGATATTATTGATTCGATCTCAAATAAGGAAAATATTTAATATTCATTTTATTTTAGAATCACCATTATGGTAATATAAAAGTTAAACAACACGTTCATATTTACTTGCAGTAATTAAATCTTCCTAGAACTTCAAAATTTTCAGTAGTATACAGGATAGGGTCTCAAAGTGAGGGGCGCGAGCCCCAAGGGGGGCGCAAAGCTTAGTTTTAAAAAAATAAATGAAGTCTTGTGTAGACCAAATAAATAAAGCGAAATATTCATTATTTAGAAATTTTAGTGAAATGTTCTTTAGGCAATGTTCGCTCACCCCTTCTAGATCAGTGTCCAAAAAGAGTACTCTTTTTGAGTGAAAGTGCCTTAAAAGTACTCATTCCTTTGCTACTTCATATTCTTATCAAACTGGGTTTTCTATTACTGCCATGAAGAGCAAATATCGTTCTAACTTAGATCTAACAAGAGACTTTAAAAGATGTATTGTCGGAACTAACCCTACTTTTCGGAAACCTTTTTGCCGAGAAAAAACAGGTTCATCTATCACATTAGTAGTCTTAATTTTTGTTTTGAATTATATTTAGAAGTATGTACTTATTAAAAATACATGTCCTGATCTATTTGCAATTATGTTTTTAATTATTTCAACATTGAACACATTGGCCCAATAAGAATGGGCTTTAAATAACTTAACTAAGAATTGCCAGTAAAAGTGTTGTAAAACATACACATTTATGTACATTATATAAGGGGGAAATGTTACAGTTAAACCATATAGGAAGAGGGAATTGAAATAAAACGTTTGAGAACCGTGGGTGTACATCATAGGTACTCATCCCTCAAAAAACGTTCTCTCTAAATGTTTGTTTAAGTGAAGTAAAGACCACTTGTCCACAATTAACTTTTTTTGAGATTAGTTTATTAAAATCGCTTTGTATTGATTTCATAAATTTAGATTGTAAGGGCCGTATGTTATTTGCTACTATTTAATATTGATTACATTATTAAATGCTCCGTAGAGCAATAGGCTAACCATGACTTTTTGGGTTTTCTTAATTAGTTATTTGTCATGATTTATTTTCCCTACTTTTTTAGTATAATAGTTTTTATGTCTGTGATAACTACGTATCAGTGATATACCTTGTGTATTATCCGACGTATAATTCTGTCCGCTAATAATGTAAATGTAAATTTGTTGACCTACAGTAATTTAGTTAACTATAATATCTCTCAAACGGTTCATTAATTTTGTAAATTGAAATTAAAGTTATTCGTTAATTATTTATTCTGTTAGAAAAATTCAATATTTTACATTACAATTAATTTCTTAAATTTTTTTTAATAGTTGGTGATTAAATTAATTTTCTTTAACATTAGAATTTTACCTATTGCGTTGCTTTGTTACTGATAAGAATCAACAAAACATCTTCTAGAATTTGAATAATTTGTAAGAGAATTAATCTTGGTACGAAACAGCAAATTCTAAATTCAGCATTTGAGAAACTGTGATATTATGTCTGTCTTAACTTAACGAGGTCCTGTGTCAAGAATGAGATCTACTTACTAAATCAGCACATATAGTTTCATATTTTCCGTTTTAATGATTCTATATGTCGACGTTTTGAATAATATTCATCCTGTACTGCAATGGATTGGTTAAGTAAATATTATAAATCATTTATCTTTTATTGTTAAAGTAAAAAGTTCAATGAATAAATCATTGAATACTGTTCCTGTTTGAATAAAAATGTATTACACATTAGTAATAGGATTTACCTTTCTCATCTTTATTTCGTAAGAGCTGTATCGTAATAGTTACCTAAATTAAATAGAACAAAATATAAATCTGATCCTGAGGGTAGTGTTTAAAATAAATGAGTGGCATTTCGTGTTGTAGAATATTTGTACTTTATTATTGTGTTTACTCGTAGTATGTGATATGGTAAACGATTATCACGTAGTTTATTGTGTTTAAAAAAACGGTTGTGTATATCATTAAGCATTCTTTTCGCTTCGTAAGATTCTTAATTTGCGATAAAATTTCCGAACTTTGAACACTATAAAGTCAATGATTATAAATTTACAATAATTTTCAGATTTTATATCCATGATGCACTCTCCAAGAAATATTACAAAATGTAAACCCATTATAAAGAATCGACCTCTTATTTTTTGGAAATTTTTTTAAACGTTTCGAATAAATTTAATTAGTATACGTTTAATAAATTAATGGCTTGTATGTTGCATCATAAACTTCATCCACAGGCACCCTTGTACACCTGAAATTGAAATGAAAATTCTACATAGACTTTGGGATTCCCCTTATCAAAGTCTCGTGACTTTGTTTTTATAGCAGTGCCTTAAATTTGGTAGATTCGGCGAGAAACTAGAAGACAAGACTAGCAATCACTAAAATCAATTATAAGCTTTTTAAATTATGAATAATCTTTCTTTGGTAAGGATTAACACGATTAATGTTAATATTTGGACGTAAGCACACCACCATGTTATCTAGGAGGAAATACCTGTAGCCGAAGAAGTTCCTTCTATTACATGTAATCGTACCACCAAAGCTAATAGTAACGCCGCTTTCTATAGTACTTCATAGGAAATAAAGGCAAAAACGTTTTAAAATTTCAGCAATATTTATATATTTGTATTTAAAAATAATTTATGTATTTTTGTACTGTTCTCTTTGAAGTCATTCTCGTCATATTTTCACGTAAAAAGCAATCCTCAAATTTACTTGTATTTAATACGTACATTAATAAATAACAGGTAAATAGGTAACATTAATAAAGTAAAAAATATATAAAATATGTATTACTTTAGCCTTAGTTACATTATTTAGAATTTTTAGTTGTACATATTTATGAAATTAATATTTCCAAAAACTTTTGAAATAGAGTAAAAATTGTAATTTTTTATTTATTATTAAAAATTTATTTCAATCGCGTCTATGCATTTCAATATAAGATTGTATTTCTAAAAATACTAGAATATTCTACGTTTTCATTCAACAAAAATGTTATATTTACGCACTATGAATTGTTCTGTTTTTATTCATTTTAAATATAAATCTATACCAGCGGTTTTTGAAAAGAACAACAAAATTTATTTACATAAATTATTTTGTATGCGTATTCAATATCGGTATTTTTTTCTTCAATGAGAATTAAATGTATAAAAAAATTTGATTGTTAAATTTACGGTTTCTCTTATTGTAATTTTTACAATAGAATTTGTTACTTTTCTTAGTATTTATAACAAACATATTACGTAATAACACCATGAACAACGTGTGTAAATCTGTGACGAGTTCAGGTTTACTGCATATTAAAATAGTAATTACGTTCTGTTCTTGGCTTTCTTTGTTGAATTTTTATTTGAAATTTCAAAAGTCATGGTCATGTTAATAGACGTAGGAATTATTTTATTATAGTATAGCGATCAAAGTATCTTGTGGTACTCATCATAAAGATCATGTAACGTACGTAACTGTTATAATTAATTTAGATGTTTTTATTACTCTGTTTGCGGTGATTAACTGTCCGAACAATCGTAAATCAGTCTAAAGTTTAGTACATTAAGTTAGTACGTTTGTTAGAACTTATGACTTGTTTCAAATAGTTACATAAATTTATAGGTATTGTAAATATTTTTGAAACGCTTATTTCAGTATTGACTGGTACATGAATACAAATTGATGTATTTTTCGGTTGTGATTTTACCACAAGTGTAGGCTACATTGAGTAACAGTACATTATTTGAATTCAGTTGTTTAAAATTAAATTCATTTCTATAACCCTCCTACTAAATTTAAATTACGTGACTTACATTTTGTTAACTTTTAAAAAATGAAATATTTATTTTTTTTACTGAAATTATTGATAATTGAATGAAAAATGTGCAATGTAGAGGTGCTAAAATTGGGTTAGCAAACACAACGTGAAAAATTTACTACAATAAATGGGACAATGAAAGCGGCTACTGAATGATGTTTACAGGTGTAATTCATCACCTATCGCCTACCGACTAGTTCATTTTTGACTTGTTAATTTGGCTGATATAAAGTGGAATGTTTTAGTAGGTTCTATTATGTTTCTTCTGTTGTTAATTACTCTACATTATTGTTATTTCTTTTGCGTATTTATTTATCTTCAATATTCTTTTGGTCTTTTAAAAAGCTTTAAATATTTTATAATAAATTTAGTATCTTGTTATGTTAAGTAGTTAATTGCAAATTACTAGAAATTATAACTGTAATAATTAAATGTAAGAAATTAATTTGTTAATAAATACTTGTTTTTATTTAAAAGGGAGTTTTATTATTTTGAAATAACCAGATCCTGAACGAATCTGAAATTAACGTTACAATATTTTGTAGAACGTTGTATTATTTCCAGTAACGAGTTTTACCTTTACCAAAAGTTCTCGTAACTTACACCTGCAATATTTTTCACCTCTCTTATTCTTTCACGCGATGAACAGTTTCGGCATTTATATAATAAGTTATAAATTATATCATATAATATCGAATTCTAATTATAATATCACAGGGTTGTTGGTTTTACTGACGATATTACATATCAATTAGTCATTAATTTATTTATCACATAATATATAAACTTTCCAGCCTGCCCAACCGGTGAAATGGTAGAAGGTGGCTATAAATTGTAAAGTAACACTGGTTAGGAGAGGCTACTTTCTATGATGACCGCCGTATATGAGCAAACTTATACATTATGATTTACTTTGGTTGGTTTTCTATGACAAAAGCATTCACTTCGTAATTTTATGTCTGTTAGTACACTATTATTTTGCATTAATGTCTTGATAGCCACTAACGACGCTTACGTGTTTTACTTGGCAACAGGTCGTCAGAAATAAATTAAAAATTAAAAAACTTTTTAATGAGTTGTTTCATTCTTTTATTTTTCTATTTTGTTTTATTCGACTTACTTTCAATCCTATATTCAGTGTACTATAAAGGTTATTTTCTAGTTCCATCAACTAAATAAATGATTTTTTTTAACTTCTGGGAAGTACAGTAAAGACCTTGAATTTGTCTGACTGTTTAAACAGTTACAAAGAAATTACGTTGATTTTATTATAATGTCTATGGTGGTCTGTTAAAAACAAACAATTACCATAAATTAACATTCCTTTAATACTTAATTCGTAATTTTACTTTAAAATTAGTTTCATAATTTAATGCTTAATTAAAAAAGTAGCAGATTCAAAAAATGTATTATTTTCTTTTGAAAATTTAATATTTGTTCAATTTGCTGAAAAATTTTATTAGCCTTTTTTTGTAGTAATAGTTTAAATTTTTCAAAGAGATTTGATTCACTTTTACAAAATAAATGTCGTAAGTTATATTAGAACAGAACAACTTTAAAAATACATTATAATTGAAATACCATTTTGTATAAATTGTTCTTATTGTTGACAAATGTTCATTATTCATAATTTTTGTATATTCGAGTATATAGAGTATGGAGCGCCATCGATCACAAATGTAACATCTGTTGTCTTTATTGAACACTTACGGTTAAACTTTTTCAACAAATTGACAATATTAAGACAAATGCATTCAACGCTCTTCTCTTTGAACCTTTTGAAGTAAGTCAAAAATTATTTTTTCCTTAAAGAGTTACCGAATTTTTAACAAAATGTATTCATTCATAACTGCAATAGCATTCTGTTAAATTCATTTCATTTATGAAAATTGCTGTCAGTACATTTTAATGTTTTTGTTTTAAATTCATTGTTGATTTTAACCTAACACAATTTTTTTAAATAAGCTTTTTAAATCTCCTTTTTTTGTTTTAATAGTTGTAAAAATTAAATTATTTAGTTATTATGCACCAATGGAATGTGAAGATTGCTATCGTAACGGTATAGTAATAGCATAATTTTAGATTTTTAAATTTTTTGTTGTAAAATATGTTAATATAAAGGAGTTCTAAAATTGGTGTCTTAACTTTATATAAAAAATTAATATGTAGGCCTATATAATAATCCAGATGAATTAAAATTTGTAAAGTAGGCTACGGTACTCTTAATTTTTTATCATTAAAAATGAATTATAAATAGCGTGGTAAAATATTATTGCCGATATTTCAACTACTCATTGCAAATGGTTGATTGTTTGGCGGATTCAATGTCAGAATTAAATTCAAAAACAAAGATTAAGGTAGTTCGAATTAGTAAAACATAAATTGAATTGATAAAGACTTGACAGAAACAAAAGGAAGGGCAAGTTGGGTGAAAATCATCGGGAACAGAACAGTTGTTTGGGGAGAGTTTGCCAACTAATGAAATGACTGATTAGAAACAGACAAACCGAAGTAACCCATTACATGATTGGCCATTTTAAGATTGCTTTTCAGTCTCCTCTACTTTGTACTGACGTTCACATCAACTGCAGCTGTCAGACTGTCTGTCATATCATATTCTTCATATTACGAAATGTATACTTACATTAATTACTGTTATTTTTGTAATTGTGTTTCTAGAAATTCAGAGCAGTAGATTTTTGTTAGGAATTAATTTTGAAAAAAATTTCTCTTCTGCAGTACAAAACATAACCGGTTTCTTTTATTTGAATCTTTAATATGTTGTTCAGGCAGAATCCTACTAACAGATAATTGTGTTTACTAAAAATTTTGTTGTAATAATTTTCTTCTATCTGTGCAAAAAGTCTCAGAACTTTATGTACGTGTATTTGTGCATTTTAGGGTAAAACCAAGGAGGTATGATACGGGTCTCCAGTGAAATCTCGTGGCATTACGTGCAATATAATATACTTGATCTATCACTAGTGAAAGTTAATTTCTTTACGTGTAGAGTACATGTTATATTTTACTGTAATAACAATTATTTGTGTACAATAAATAATATTAACATTTATGAAATAATATGAGAGTAAAACTTGTTCATCCAAAATCTTACTTCTGAACTAAAGGATAATTTTATTTTACGTATGTTTCTCCTCCGAAATCCTTCTTGAAGTAAGATCATGCCAGTACTTTAGAGCGTACATTTTCTACTACAATTTCATTTCTTTGTAGTGTAATTGAGACTCTAATCAAGTAAAATTACTTAGCTGTTATACTAGAAATACTAGAATACTAGAAATATTTTGATTGCATATGAAGTGTAAAAACATGTGACAATGAATTGTTCGATCCTATGTTTGAAAAATGCTTGGAAAAGGTCCTTAACTATGTTCAGCCTCATATAGTACTTTTTTTAGTGCTTGGTCACATAAATTTGGTATTTACTGCTTAATCTACAAAAATATTAAGTTGTTCGTTAATGTGTTAAGTTGTACGAGTATAAATGTGTACTACCTCGCTAACTGACTGGCTTATCACTAATCTTTAAACTCACCAATATTCTAGGCTGCTGAAATTCGGTGCATTTGTTCCTTAAGATTGAGTATGAAAACTAAATATTTTATATTTGACCTCTTGCGCTTAAGAGGTAACAATGGGGTAATTATCCTTAAGCAGTATATATTAATTTTATACCTTCCCAAAGAGCTAAAATTTTGAAAATTGGCACGAAAATATGACACCTCTATAAGAGATACAGTGAAAAAAATAATTTAATTTCGATCACTTGCTTCTACTGAGTAGGAAAGGGGTAGATGTTTAAAACAATAAATATTATGTACACTATACCTTCCTAAAGAACGACGGTTCTGTAAAATCTGATGTCCATTCTGCAAATTAGAAAAAATAAAATGTTGCATTTAACCGGGAAACCCGACTAACCAATTTATTTAGTGAAAGCACTGAACCCATGGCCACAATTTTTATTACTAAATAGCTCGATTTAATTAAAAAAATTAAAGAAACACGAAGGAATGATCTGTTACTTCGTATCGTTTACGACGTTTGTTTACAACGGTTTATAATCACGTTTGTGATTTTAATTTATAATGCAAAAACGAATCTGTATATCAATATAAAACGATATAAGCATCAAACAATTACTAAAACAAATTTCTTTTGTACATCAATATATTCGTATGTCTACTCCAACATTTAACGTGAGTTATGCAGTACTTATTTTAAATTTATGCTATCTACATAGAACTTTTTTATTTAACGTTCATTTTTCAAAAAGAATACAAAATTATATTGCGTTCTCTAGAACTCTCTGATAACAAAAGATACTTATAATTCATGTCGCTTTGGCAGAGCGTTTATCTAATACCGTGCTGATAAAGCTGTAGAGTTCACCTGGTTTCCTGCAAAAAATCATCACACAAGAGCTTAGTGTTTATGCGGTATCTTTGCATACGGTACTTTAAATATAAGATAACAATGAAAGGGAATTACGCCTTGTTACCGTTATTTTAGGATTAACAGTGTAATGCTAAATTTCACGTAAAACATATATACATGCGCATCGTAAACTTTTTTTACTTTTATCTGAAATCAACAGAATTTTTTAGTTTCTAACAGATATATTTTAATTTTGTAAAGGTAGACGACCTTTTGGTTTTTAGCACAAGTAGTTTGTTTCTCGTACAGTTTCGTTTTTGTTTAAATACAAAAAGTTACTTTTGTGTTAGCTATTATAACTGGAAGTTTGTTGAAGTTTAGTTTCAGAATTCCAATTCTGAATCAGTTCATTTCAGAAAAAAACTCGTAACAACTACCAAATTAACCTAAAATCGTTACGACTAATTGTAAAATAGGAGAGAATTATAAAAGTTATTTTTAATCTTAAAAAAAATATTTCCATTATAAATTTTTTATTGTCGCGCGTCTACAATTATTCACAACTCGCTTGACAATTGTAACCACGAATTTAATTTTGAGAAAGCTAAAACAGGAGAAATCAATAGTTGTTTTTTTAGGGACAAAATCATAAAAAACATGGATGAAAATCATGTATAGTTGTAGTTGTAAAAAAAGTTGTATGCAATTACTTAAATCGATTTGGTATAACTTAAAATTATCGGCCATATCCCTTTTTAATATCTAAGTGTAAAGAATTTATTTTTTACCTGTGGGGCGTGACATTTGTTGCATTAGTAGCTACAAAAACGTTCATAAAGAAACATTTGTCATTTCAACGTTTTTATTTCAGATAATTTGTTTCAGAATTAAGTTGTTAAAATTTTCTTTTAGTTTATATGTCATAAATATTTACAGATACTAGTAGATGGAAGCCCGTAAAGTTTTATACTGGTGCAATTTACAATATTCTCAACTTTTCTTTCGCCTATGGAAATTTTCGGCACGGGCTTAGGCCTACTGACTTGTTATGTCCTTTCCCTCCAATGGATGTACATTACTTAAGTTATTGATGAGTACGCATAATATTATACCTCAGTGACGTAACATGGTGATTTGAGAAGGGTGGTATGCAAACGAGGGAGATTTGGCTGGAGATCGACATCAGATATGCATTAAAGGGTTGTTCCTTATGATAGCCGGTGGAAGGATGAAGGATATTTTTATTCAGAATAGTTGTAACGAAAGAAATGCTTAGAAAGCGAGGCGAAATTCTACCCACGGGCATAGTTAAATATTGCCGCGGCTAACTTTTACCCTCCTATTCTGCTGATGCATTTTACTGGCAGTGGAACCCTCGGGAAAATCAATATTATAAAGCATTCATGTTGAATTATCTCTTCTTATTTGTATATTTGTTTGTTTTTTCTGAATACAAATAGCAAATTAGTGAAGAGATGGAGGAACGACTTGAAAGCATTAGATGTTTTTAGGGTATCAGTTTATGTGTTGGTGGATCTCTCGTGAATTTCTCCTGTTTACAACGCTTTTGTATCAAATATTTTTGACATTATTTTATTTATTTATTTATTGTGTTTCCGTTTATGGTAAATATATTTCGTTTTTTGGAGTTTATTTTTAAATGTGCCAGATTCCATCTTCATCTCAATCCTTGTAAATGCGGTTATCATCAACAAATTATCTGTATATTTTAACTTGATTAATTCAAACTCTAAGGAAATACTAGTCAATTTGACAGTTTACTTGAGAGTAAATTCTGAATAGGAATTACTGTTCTTTGTCATGTTTCTTGGGTTAAATTGGAAAATCAAAATAATTAACATAACTTAATAGTGAGTAAATAAATAATATTTTTTTTCTGTTAGTGTTTTGTAACTAGCTAAAGGTTTCTGATACTACTGGCCTCCAGAACAATCATATCTTTTCGAACAATTCCCCTTCAAATTGTCCACTCCAAGCGAATGCCTGGTCAGACCCTTATTCGCGTTCTCTACAGTCGTACGAAGCACTAGTTTCCTACTACAAATCTTTTGACTTGTCATTATAAAATAAAAATTATTTTACGTGGTAATAGAGTTTATTTATTTTATTTAGTAGTATTTGGTATTTGAATTTCAGAAAGCCCATAAGTCAAAAAGCTAACTTTTGAAAAAATTAAAAACTGGTAATTTATTACGTTTCAATAAAAAAACAATATTAAAAAAATGTAATTTGTTCAGAGGGCTTTCCACTTTAATATAAAATTTATACTTTTTTGTCTTTTTAAATACAAACTACGTGTTCAAAAAAGTTAAAACATTTAGAGTCAAGGTGTTTCTGAAATAAATTGGAGTACTCGTAAAATGCTAACTTAGGCCTACATTTTTTCTGTAAGATACGTTGTTAGACCAGGAAAGATTGTGTTGTACAATAGTATCCATTTATTTATTTATTTCACTCGTTTGGATTAGTGAATTAAAATAGCATTTTTGCAATAATAAAAATTAAAATTCTGAACTTTAAGAAAAAAAAAAGTTGGTTTTCAGGACTGCTTACTTTCTTCGTCGTCGTCACAAACAGTAGTAATTTCCCTTAAAAAGATTTTTGCTTAGAAACTTTGTTTAGTCTCTTCCATTAGAAAGTAGAGCTTAGGCCTCATAAGATCATCCACTTTCAGTTTTTAATTAGAAGTAAACACTTCGATATCCACAAGGAAAAGCATGTTCTTAGTGTTTTAGTACTTAAGGAAAGCCAGATTTATGTGAGTTTTATTTGGATGGTGTGTTTACGTCTAGTTAGTCCTAAAATGCACTAAAGAAAAAATGTAAAATTTTGACTTATGGGCTTTCTGAAATATCTGATTCATTTATACGATAGTTCTATAATAGAAACATTGCAGAGCTACTTCATTTAATTTTATTCTTTTCTGTTTCCCTTTTGCAACTTATCACGAAAAAACAGGGTTTTACCCTGTTTAACAAACAAAATGGCAGTTCAAACTTATTGAAAATTAATTTGTTTAAGATTGAGAAAATAGCTTATGCTAAACTGTAGTCTTCGTGTAGAATCAAATATTTAGCTTTAAAAACCATTGAATTTAAAATAAAGTTTATCGCTTTTCAAAACAATTACATTATATTTTCAGGTTTATTTTTTGATTATTAACCTAGGAAGAAATCTTTTCATTCGACTACGTAAAGTTTTAAAAGGAAACACTAAATTTGATTTTAATACCATTGACATTTCTTTTAACACTTCCATTTCTGGAATAACGGAATTTATTTGGTACCCAGGAAATCGGTTCGGATATACTTTAACTAAAATATTGTACCGATAAGGTACGCTATTTTATTATCAGTACCCTTCGAGTATTTTCAAATTCTTGAATATTATGATAGTAACACTAACATTAATTATTATAATACTAGTAGTAGTAAATATGTCTGGTTATTTTATTTTTTTACTGTATAACCGTTATAAGTATCGGTCAGTCAATTTTAAAATAACTTCTCGATTTCATAAGTCATCCTTCCACATCAGAAAGAGTAAAAATCTAAATTACATAAATAGGTATTTTTCATTACTGCTAGTGTATGTTCCGGATGTAAAAATGATTTTTTCTTCTAGCCAACTTGTATTGTCTCATTGTTAGTTTCTTTACAGTTCGTTTATTTAAAGATTATCTACTAGTACTAACTTTTTCTGGGCGTTAAGAATTTTAAACTAATACTGTTTGTTTTCAGCTTGATATTCTTTACTTAACTCTTCAAATTTTTAATTTTCCCCAGTTTAAGAAATTATTCTATGTATATTTTTTGATCAGTAGTCTGATCAAATCATGATTAACTTACTTAGGTAATAATAATTAATCTTAATCTTGAAGAAATGTAAATCTAACATTACCTTTTCTTTGTTGCAGGTAATTTAAATAATTCTCTCAAATCGTTCAATGGCAGATTTCTGTAAGTTGTGAGTTTAACTAATTTATGTAGTGTAGACTCCTTGATCAAAAATTTAAATCTAAGAATGTATGTATTATTACCTTTTCTTTTCCAGGTATAATAATTTCCTCCTTTCGAGGTATAGGTAGGCCCCATGGGTTCGTCATTCCGATCAACAAAAACTTTTGAAAACATTTGTTTTTATCTTCGCTTTAATATTTAGTGTTATTTCAGTTCAGTAAACTAAACGTAGACGCATACACAAAACCGGGTAAATAAAGGTTTTGTTTGCAGCGAGAAGCTGGTTTTGTGCTAAGCTGAATTTTGTTAGGCTGAATTGTTAATACAAACGAAAGTCGGTGCCAAACATCTGCCTCCTCTTAATAACCCTTAGATGTCAAAACTACACCTTTCTAGTTTATAACTGGAAACCACTGTACAAACTCGCCTACAGTGATCAGATTTATTTTATGTTAACGTTAATACTTTCACGATATATTTTGCTATTTTTCTAATCAACTATTTACTGGAGGGAAGCTATTAACAGAAAATTTTTATTCAGCCAATCAATTTTTGCTCTATTAGAAACCGTTCATAAAAACCTTACAAATTGTTGTTGAAGAAAATCGAAAGAAGAATAAACAAACAAATACGTATTAATCGACTGAGCTTATGGCAATAGCCTTAGTCAAAAAAGAAAATACATAAAAATTCTCTTTTTGTTTAGGTCATAAGCCGAAAGGCTGGTTTGAACCTCTAGACGCTTCACTAAGTAAAATGAAGCGTGAGATGGTTTACAATAGCCTTCCTTACTGAGTGTAAAATATGTTTATCAGCATGACAGTTACTCCGAAAACCATCTTCTGCAAATGACACCTTTACTTCATTGACCACAGGGTCTGGCTGTATAATAAAATTCATTACTCGCAGAAGAGATAATTGTGACTAGTGTCTCTTACATCTCACCTCTTCTGTTCTTAAATGCTTCAGTCATATAATTGGCTGAATGTGTGATAAGAAACAGAATTATTTTTTGTAGCCCTGTAACTAGCAGATCAAGTGCAAAATTATAATACCTGCCTGCCTGTTATGGACAAACAGAAAAAGTTAACGTAAACGAATTATCTGAAATTGATTGCTATGTACATTGTGATTTATTAATTTTTTTAATGCTTTAAAACTTATGTTCGTTAGTAATACTCAGCAAGTAGCACTAATTTAGGACTACGTAATTTGCTTATTTAAGAACTTTAAGCTGCGCTTACTTTTAATTAATAGTAACTTCATTTTAAAAATAGAACGAAATCATTTATTCCTAATATTTTAGTAGCTTATATATTTTAGTGGTATACTTACTTGTATAATATTGTAACATACTACTTACTTCTTCTATTTTTACTATACTTTACTAAGTCAAGTGTATGTATTTAAGCAGAAAAAGGCTTTCTTAAAATTAATTAACGAATTCTGATACGATTTTGATGCGAAAATTATGTAATGACCTTGCAGGAGTCTGTAATTGAATTTATATTACATTTTGCTTGTTTAGTTAAGTAAATTTACCGAATCTAGTACAGTACACTCTCATGTTTGTAGTGTGCACACAAATAATTTTGGTAATAAATTTAAGTCTATGGTTAGAGTAGTGAATCTGCTGGAGAGAGTGAATTACAAACCGTGTGACACTATCCCCAACCAAGCATGTTGTCTCTCTTTTAAAGCATTCTAAACTAAAAGCACGTAGATCTTCTGTTTTAGTAACTCGTTCTAGTACCTCAATTGAGTCGTCGTTTCTACAAAAGCTACTTTGATGTTAGAGAACGTTTTCTGTATTAAGTCTCTTTCCGATTACCTAAATTTTGGTAATGGTTACCTAGTGAAATAAAGGATCATTGTTCAATTCTAAAAAAAAAAATAAGCGAATGTATGCCTCGTGTATGTACCCAGAAAATTACGGAAACCAAGATGCGCGTTGTAAAAAAATATATACGGCGATATTCTGATACTCTTCTAAAGCCTTTCATTACTTGGATGAAGTGCGTGTGTCAAAACTTTACAAATTTTAAGACAATCTCAGAATATTCTTTTAGAATTAGGATGTGCGTCATGATGACACCTGTCAGTTATACTCTCCTGAGACCAGGTGCTACAATAAAAATTTTAGTCAAGTTATGACCCAGTAAAAATTTTACATGTTTAAAGGATTTCACGTGGATAACCGTTTCAGCCAATGACTGTGAGCATTGTTCGTGTAACCGATTGGCTGCTGCCGCGTACCTGTGTACATGTAAAATTTATTCACAGGGTTTAGTTAATATAGTATTTACTACTTAAATTACATAAAGTAAATACTCCGTATTGCATAGCATATAAATTAAGGGCTATACAAATGGATTTTCAAATCATTAGATTCAAGAAAAGATAATCATTATAGGGGAGTGAAACGTGGGTGATAGAGGCTGCGAAAGGAAGAGAACTGAAGCTTTTGAAATGTGGTGTTGTTGGAAAATGTAATGATTAGTTGGGTGGACAAAATAAGTAATTTAGAGGTTCTTAGACGAGTGAATGAAAGAAGTATATGGAAACATCTTACCTAAAGAAGGGATAAGCTAGTGGCTCATATCATAAGATATCCAGGTATTGATTTATCAATAATGAAGGGTAATATTGAGGGAGTGAATTGTAGAGGTAGACAATTGTTAGAATATTTAAAGCAAATGACAAAAGATTTAGGGGGTTGCAGGTAATGTAGATATGAAACGACTTGGGCAGGATAAAAAAGTTTGGAGAACTGCATCAAACCAGTTTTGAGACTGATGAAAAAAACAAATGGATTTTTCATTTAACTCAGACGCCTTTGAACCGGTACTCTCGTTCTAAAGCAACCGCTTACATTACTATCATATCTGGTTGAATGAATTACAGGTATTGCAACACATATCTCTAAGGTCCGTTTCGCCACACTAAAGTTTAAAATTACAATTATTTATTACTACTAAAAAATTACAAAATAAAGTGACTAAAATCTACAAGTGAATTACAATTAAATTACTTAAATGAATAACAAACTAATTATAATAACTAATAACAATAAACAACTTAACCAATTTACTAAAAGTACTACTTACAAAAGATACAGAAATAACGTTTAACAATACACAGTAATTCACAGTAACGTCGACCTTTTCAAACGCACTGTTACAATTCACTCACTGGTTCACAGACAAAAACGTAACTGAACTCACTAAACAACTCGCGTCGCTTATAACGTAGGTAGATCAATGGAGAATTCGAGAGAGACAGAGAATTTCGACATAGCAATAAAAATACAAACTCCTTCTGATGGCTTCTAGATAAATCGTAGAAATTGTAAACAAATTAGGATTGAATAGAAGATTTTACAAAAAAAGGCCAATTATCTAAATAGTACCCGACTCAACTGTTTCACAATAGTCTTACAACAAACGGCAGGTCTACCCGTACTATAAAAACAGTTTATAACTATTTCTTGGAAACCTTTTATTACTCTATTATTATCATATTATTTACGTTAACATTTTTCAAGTCTCAGTCCTTCCGGAAATTCTCGAACACTCTTGCCGTTTCGATATTGTCACAATATTTTAGACGTTCACAAGTAAAGTAACATTATAATAAAAGAGTTAATGCTGCAGTACTTAAATCAAGTACGTGCAGTCATTCCCCCATCGATAGGTTCATTGGCGGGAATATCTTACTTTACGACAGCTGCGATAGTTTACGCTCTACGGTACGCACAAGGCTGCGTCTTCCCTCCTGTTCATTTTTTCAGACCAACCAAGTTGTTGGGTACTGTACTTGAATGGAAAGATATTATAAATGTAGCGAATGGGTCAACGTAGGCTACCGTTTGGTTATAGTTTGTTTTTTCTTGAACTACACTGTATTAATTTCTACCTTTATGCTACCTTTACGATGATCGTAATACGTACGGTTAAGGAGAAAATGCTGAGGTCACGAAATTTGACCTCATAATTCTGAGTCCGTTTATGAGCGACTCCATTGTTCAATTGCTTACGGTTTAACAAAAAAGTCGAAGTTCAAGGACGGATTCAAAGGGGGTGGTGCCCTCCGCCCAAAGACAATGCTTTGTCGTTATATTTTATAAAAAATTTTATTCCGCTTATATATTGAATCAAATCTAATTTATGTAGGATACGTAATGTAAATATAATCCGACTTTTTCGATATTTACCCTTAGATTTTTTTTGAAATTTACTGCTAATCTACAAGCTGTACTTAAATCTACAACATTTAGTATACGAGTTATTCTGTAGTGTCTCTTGAGTGAAGTAATCCCTCTGCGGAGATACCTTTTAATTATTTTTATTTTGTTATAATTTAATTAGCCTGTATAATTATAATTGTTGATAATATTAGTGATTTTATGTTACGTGTAAGTGTAATTTTGGGTTAGAGATGGACATTCCACGATAGAAGAAGTGATACGAATTGTATACAACATTAATAAAGTTCTGGAAGAGAAGAAATTTTGAACGGTAGCCTTTCTTGATATAAGATAAACTTTCCATAAATTGTGGCATACCGGTTTACAAATTAAATTAAAACAAAATCTTTCTCATTTTCTATTTTCATTAAAATAATCTTATTTAATCGTCAGACTTCTCAATTAAGTTCCAATCGGCAGAAAAAATGTACATCCTATCTACGCATTAGTTCCATCCGGTAGTATTCTGGCCCATTCTTGTACCGAACGCCGATTTCCCCTTTTTCACAAACACCACAAGCCACTTTTGCGGGCGATTCTGCCTTACGATCAATTCGTGAAGATCTAGATTTAGCGTCTAAGCAACTGCAACGATACCTGGACAAAGAATAAGACTGGCAGACTAAATGGAGAATACAAATGAAACGAAAAGTACGCACGTGACATACACACTAAAAAAGATCCAGGCCCGCTAGTTTACATAAACTAAATGCATCTACCTGAACCAGACTCCCCTAAATACCTTGGTATTCATATTGACAAACGCCTGAACTGTAAATTACATGTACATGTACTAAACAAAAGTAAACAGTGAACAAACAATTTAAACAATTTTATTGGATTCTACGTAAACGATCTACACTTACATTGAACAATAAATAACTATTATAAAAAACTATTTTAACCAATTTAAACTTATGTGATCCATTTGTAGGAGATGGCACCACTCCAACGTTGAAATCTTTCAAAGATTGATCTTTCAATCTAAACTACTCAGAACAATCACAGCTTCACCTTGGTACACCAAAGAACATACTACATATTATGTCACAGAGATTTAAACATTCCTGCAACTAAACAAGAAAACCGCACTAAAAAACATATCTATTGAATTTTCTTTTCCTTACTAAACAGATAAAATAATACACAAATTTTTCCAGTCATGATATTATTATGTTAGGTTTCTTAATAAAACTATGTGAACGGAATATTTCTTGATGTTGCCCAAGCATTCCACCATATTAAAATAAATGAATCATTATGCATTAAGAATTGTGAATATCTCATTTATTAAGTTATATTAAATAACTGTAAATGAATTAAATATTTTTTGCCGTATAAAAAGTATATAAGTTGGTATTACCTTAAATTAATTAATTACTAAGCAATTAATTCGACGGTTCGTCTTGCCTTCAGCAATAATTTACCTCCACAATTATTTACACAAACTTTCAAAAGTCACAAAAACTGCAGTTAATTAATAATTATTATGATAGGCCTACATTAATCAACGCAAGTAAACTAATTAATCAACCTTTCCTAACATTTAAATTTTTCTTCTGGATAATACAAAAGTAAAATTAAAAAGGCCGTATTTTCAGCCATACATATTTATTTAAAAAATACCTTTGAGGTTTTCGAGTTTTGGTTTGAAAAGTATTCTAGACTGTGCGAGGCTCTTCGTTAGTAAATTTCAAGCTGTACCAACAAACCCAGTTATATTATTGCACAGCCTAGTATTAATCTGATGAATTTTTTTTTAAATTATGAACTACATCAGAGTTATTTTTTAAATATGAATTTTGTATGCCTATTAATTATTTTTTTTGTTATAATTGTTTCGCATATCATTCGTGCAAATGATTATTTTCTTCTAATTTGGTATTATTAGGTGCAAATGATTATTTTCTTCTAATTTGGTATTATTAGATCTAAATAAAGTAGTAGTAAAGAACGGCAGTTCAAGCTAGTTTACTATAAAGCATTTAACTTTTAGAGCTAATAAAGCTAGTTTACTACATTGTTTTTAATTTATTTTGAAATTATTAGTTTTTGCCTTATCTTCTGAGCCGCCGTTTACAATACATACAACAGTCTTTAATACAATAAGCCCCGATTTGTATTAAGCGATATGTTAGAAAACAAGCTACTGATTTTACCCTAACCGTGTTTCCAATGAGTTTTGATTTCCGTAGTGTTATTGTACTGTTTTAGTTGTTTTTAAACTAGTATCTTTGCATTAGGATTTCCTAAACATTAAAGTACAGAAGTTATCATGTCACTCGTTGATACAAAATCCGATTTTCAGTACCTTTAAATAGTGTAACTACATAAGATCTTATCTACATAGAATGGTGTTTTATGACGCGAAATAATTTTTTGTAGGCGGGAATGTGAGTGATTTGAAGTCTTCAGTGCTTATCATTAAAAATTTCTTTGAATAAGAAATAAGAATAAGAAGATTCTAATGTGTTATTATTGCCTGTTTAGAACTGTGCTAGAGGCATCATGAAGAGTCCAAATGTAAGAAGTTTCTGTTGTTCTAACACGGCTTGAGGGTTTCTAGGATTTTTACTTTATATATATCTCATTAAATTTTCTTATGTGAGTTCTGGCATATATGTGTTAATTTTATATTCTGGGTTTGATTTCCTGCCGCAGTCTGAAAACGTGTAACACATATACACCTTCTGATATTATACACTAACTCACTGTCATCTGTCATGGCAAAGCAGTGAATTCGATTTAAATTTATTACAAAATTGTTTATATTATTAACGCCCACCTGGGGTTGTCAATATTGTTTTGTATTATTATAGTGGTCAGTGCAACTGGCTTACGTGCCAGGGGTTTCACGTTAAATATCCATTCAGGCCAGGAATTTTTTACTCTTATAATTTTCTACAATTAACCCAAAACTTATGTAATTATCTGGTATCTAAGAAACAAAAAAAAACTATTTGCATTTGTAGTTACTCTGTACACAAGTATTCAAGTGTAAATAAAAAAAGCTCTATGGACATCGATGATATGAACTGCCATACTGGTACCAAGTTCTGTTTCAATGACCGATTAATACTGAATAATTTGAACCACTTTTTTCGTGTTATTGTGTGTTTAAGAAAAATTATTCAAATTTAGCTAAAACCGCTCTACAAGCTTTATCTGTGCAAAGTACGTAGTAATTTTTATGGTTATTGAAAGGAATTTTGCAATTTTGTATTCATATAAATCGTGCATTATTATGTGCGTACTGGAAAATAACACTGTGCCTACTTTGTTAGGGGGATAACCTTTGGAATAAGTGAAGTGTAACCAATAATAGTTTAAATTTTTTATTGAAATTATTTTCAAAAAACTGGTATAACTTTACTTCATTTGTAACTACGGTGTTTTATTCACGTGCATTTAAGCTGATTATTAATTGGAGAACCAACAGTAAGTTCATAAAACTAAGTACAGCTTTAATTGATAAAGTTTCTAAAATGTTGTGGTTGCTAAACAATTTCCACTAGTTTTTGAATAATTTTGTGAAGAGCTGGAATAATTTTTGAGAGCTTACAATATAGTACTCTAAAACTTCCCGTTAACTACCATTAATTTATCAAATTAACGAACACTGTTGTGAGTTAATGCATTGTTGTAACTTCTTAACATATTTGTAATTAAAACTTTGTTACGTAGAATTACATTGATTATGAGTTCAGTATTGAAGTTTATGATTGTTTTCTACTTATGCTGTTATACTGAAAAAAAACTGCTTACACTTTCAAAATCCGTTCTATTACAAATTCATAGTGGAAGAGTAGATACGACACTTTCAATGTCCTACTTGATAAATCAATTTGAATCCCCAAAAATTACCTCTGTATTCCTGTTTGTCACACAGCTGCTTTTTCATTCATTTCAGAATTTGTTTTATCGTCTACTTACATAGGTACTAAATTTCTTTTTGGAATCCTTGCCTATATCTACTTGAAATTATTGTGTTCACGAAACCTTTTTAATTATCAAAAATTTATATACAGTTGTTCCCATTTTAGGCTGAAAAACTGGTAAATTTTGAATCATCCCAATCTGTTTCCTTTACTGACAAAATTTAAAAAAAATGAAAGCTGTTTCTACATTAGTTGACTGGATATTATATAGATCCGGACACCTCGCCCTACGTATGTTTCTAATCATTTTGACATATAATGTAAAAAATCAAAACGTATTCATTCGTTTATATTTCGATTTTAAGAAAATTTGTAATAAAAAGCATTCTAATAGTATACGAGGAAATACACAAAAGTTTTACCAGTTATGGATTATTTTCTATAAAGTGTTAATAAAGTAATAAACGTTAATTCGGTAGATCGTAGAACCTGGCTGTGACGGTTTTTATTTTTATTTTCACATGAAGCAACAATTTCAATGTAAGTCATGCACCATGGTTTGCTGTACTGTACTGGTAATATCGATATTCACTATCCACATACATGAAAAACAGAGTAAGCATACAGCTATTTTTATTTTCTAATTTATTTATTTAATTTTTTTTTCTAACAGTAAGAAATTATTTACAAACAGTTTAACAAAAACTTTCAGTAAATGTGTTGATGAATATAACTTGAAGAAAACAGCATTCAGCAGCGTTGCTTCCGTGTGATCGTTTGGTTATAGTTGATGAAGGGTTTCTTCTTGGTTCTGGTGACGTACAATTTTTTTTTTATACGGATGAAGTGAATGAAGGTGTGAAAAGGAGCGAATGAAGACGTGATACTGATGATCTGTGTAACTGACGATAGAAAATTTATTAGATGATTAATTTTAGATTAATGAGAGTTATCAAGATTTAGTTTATTGATAAATAAGAGTTGACCATCCGCAATATAATTTTGTGTTTTTAATCTTAAAAGGATGGTTAAACATTTTTGATCAGGTGAAACGGAATGGAAAATCTAATATTCTCGCCTTCTTAAGTCTTTGATTTTCAATATTGTCATCGAGAAGATTTATAGCCAAATGATTAGAATGAGTGTCCAACTTGGTTAAATACTTTTCATTTATTTAATAAACTATTTTTTATTTCCTAATGCGGCCATTCTATTAGGCCTATACTTAGTATATCCATTTTTTAAATAACAATCCTTTTCATAGTTGGTCTTTTAGTTCACATTGGCCCACCTGGTTGGTCTAGAGGTAAAGCGTCGCCGCGAGTCAGTTGTTTAACACCTGATTTTCGGAGACAAAAGTTCCTGGTTCAAATCCTAGTTAAGGTAGTTACTTTTATACGGATTTGAATACTAGACAGTGGTTACCGGTGTACGTTGATAGTTGGGTTTCATTTAACCATACTCTCTCAGGAATTGACGGCCTGGGTCTGTAGGCTACAAGACTACTTCTCATTTACACGTCATACACATCATCTTCATCTCACTGGGTCATGGGGTTGCTTATTGTTCTGAATTGAACAGATTGCAACGTACACACATTAGGAATAAAAAAAGTTTAGATTAGCAGATAGGTACAGTGATTATAGACTGACTGCATTTATTGTGTGAACCAGATTTCTTGTTCATCTAAATTTTCCTTTATCCCGAAAGGGCCTACTCCAATCAAGGCCGGTTGAACAAGAAATTACATTCTATAAACATTTCTTAGATATGGCATTTAACAACAAAGGTTTTACAGATTTTGTGCAATTATTATTTTAAATTGCACTTTTGTGCTGACTTTTATTATTCTTACATTGAAGTCTTAATTAATTTAATGCATAAGATAACATTTTAAATTTTATTTTGAATATTTTGTCCTAAAATTGTAATTAGGTTTAGTATTATTTACGGCATAAAATTGATGCCGCAGACCTGAAACATTATAAGGTAAACCAGTTCTTACAACAAATAAAAAATAAGTACTATTTGATCAGCATTTATTTTATCATATAAGATTTTTGTACCGCTTTAAACTATTTTTTATCGTTTCCGGTCCCAATAATTCATATAGATATTATTTATATTTGTTTAGGAGAACTCTATGTAAATTATTACAGCTTTAAGTTACGATTCGAGGAACTGTTATTGGCCCTGTATCCACTTTATAACAGTTTCTTGTAACGTATAAATTACTTTTCCCTTATGTAAGTTAGTATCTCTTTCAACTTTCATTGTGAAGACCACATAAAAGCAAAATATTTTGTAAAGTTTCTAGAAGATTATGTCTTTCTTTTGAGATTTACGGTCATAAACGTTAACACCTTTATTATTGTTTTTAATTTAATATCGATAATAACAGGTTGATGAATTTTATTTCACAATGTAGCGTCGATAACAACTTTTGAAAAACCACCGCTTACTATTTCTTTAGTATAGGTACGCTACAACAGATCTGTTGTGTGTACGATTTTCAGATTGTACATCTCTTGAAGTCTTAATAAGAAATTTTATTAGTTTTCTTTTTCGAGTTCTACTTATCATTTTTATTGCTTTCCTTTTACGATATCGTTTTAACGGTTTTATTGTTAGTATGTAATTACATTATCACGGACCATGGAAATTAAAATTGTTTTATTACTCTAGAATAGTCTAAATTTTTATGAATACTATCTATGCTTAATATACATGTATATTTTCCTATAAAATTTTGTTAATAACATCGCGAAATTGTATTCTCTTTTTATTTTCCTTTTTTATTAATTTATTAAATTGTCATAAATCAGTGTAATTTTTTTATGAATTATTCACTACTCAAGGGTTGTTTTTTTAGTATTAAGTTGTATGAAAGTTTATGATTATAATTAAGCTACTTTAAATTGCTTCTAACTAATTTTATTTTTACTTTTGTTTTAATTTTTGAAGGGTTACAATTAAATCCTCATTCGATTTCCATGAAAACTGAGATAACACCAGGAAATTGTGTGGTAATTAAATTATACTACAAAAAACGCGTTAGTAACGCTTCACGGTTTTTTGTTAACTTAATATAGGTTGTTATTCGTACCTACTGTTCTTTTTGTGTGCATATACTGTATATAGGTATTAATACTGTAGAAGAACAAAATATATTACATTATTTGAACTTTAGCTTGAATTTTTACGCTGAATTTACAAAGCAGCTGGTGTAGGAGTAAGCAATGCTATTTGACGCGTGACAAAAATAGAGAGAACGTTAACCGATAGTAATTCTTATATAATTCTGGTTTAGGAAATTTAGTCCGGTTTTCATTACTTATAATCAGCAAGACTGTTCTGTTCGTGCCATTATTCACTGTATTGAAAAATCTTCTCCCAAGTAACCCATTTTGTCAATTTTATGATAGTTTTTCCGTTGTATAAATGACTGTAAATTAAACTGTTTGGATTGTTTATTTTAAGTCGGAACTTTTAATTAGTTAAGTTTCAATTTTAATTAATCAGAAAGAAATGTTACAAATGGCACATGTTATGGCTCTCGTTTGTACTTTAGTCTTGCTTTTTTAGTAGAAAATTTAATAGTTGAGCGTTAAGGTTACTTTACTGTGTCTTATTGTAACCTTTTTGTTAATAAGCCTAGAAGAATGGCAGGGAAACCCAGAACTTATGAAATTTTTGTAGCAGGAATTATGCAGTCCAAAAATTTTTTGCTTGTTGACTGCTCATACTAATATTGTTTTAAAATACTGAATCTAGTAAACGATTAGTACCACCAAAATATCCTTTTCAAAATTTAAACTATCTAATTTTTTCTATTTTTTGCATGAAATGGCGGAGAATAAAAGTACATAAACCATTCACTGCACTACAAGATTCACTAACATAAAATTTATTAACTTAACAGAAGAAGCCACTACATGGTTTTATTCATTTGCACTGCAGCCGACAAATGGTGCAACGTTTTTCTCCAGAAAAGAGTATTTGCATGCTTATGTAGTTTTTGCCGGAAACCAGAATCCTAAGTATTACTTTTATCAGACCCGGACGTTTTTTAATCCACGGCAATTAATTCCCCAAACAGGCTGAGAAAACAAGGAAAACATGAACGTACGGTAACTCTACTCTGGCTGCTTCTGATTGGCGCAATTCCTATCAATTTGTATCTCTTTGGATTACTTACCGTTATGTGGCACTTTTCATAAAAGAAAATTCTTATCGCATATAAAATGTCGTCTGCTATCTGCTCTTCTATGGATTTGTGTAGAAGATCGGTTGATTGATCTCCGCCCGAATTGATATTGAGCACCTGTTTCTTTTTATGATTTTTGTAGAGTTCGTACGTAGAAAGAATATGAAATATTTTGTACTTTATTATTTGGTTTACGTCTGCCTATTAATTCATTTCTGCATTTCCTTTATGGTGTTGCAGATAGTATGCAACTTGTCGGAATGTGATTGGTTGTGATTATGTCAAACTACGTAATTGTTTTTCTTTTCAAAGGTGTACTTTATGTATCTTGAGATATTGTGTTATCTTCATGTATTGAATTAATTCTGAGAATAAGGCAATTATAACCGGTCGTTTTTGTATTAGGCTTTCAAATTCACGCCGTATTTTCATGATATTTATTTTACACAATCTGAATACTGTTTAATAAGTACCTACTTAAATTAAATTTTTAGTTTTATATAAAAGTTGCTCGTTTTTGTAAAGTTTTTGGAGCAAATACCCAATTCTAATGTATATTTTTTTTATACAGCGTAAACCTTCTTTAATGGATTTACGCAATTGTAAAAAATAAATTAGAACTCAGGAAAGCAGAATACTATTTTCCATTTTATGTCATAAATGGGTAAAGAGAAAAATGCAGACTCTAATAAAATTAATCTTAAAAAAACTGCAAATTTTTTTATATTCACGAATTATGTCCAGGAAGCAGGCTCGTTGCCAACAGTTTCGCTCAGGATGCCCTCCCCTCCCTCGCAACCAAATGTATACTTTACCCTAAAGCACTGTAAAGTGTATAACGCATTAAATTCTACGATTCGTTTTTAGTTTACTGCTATCAATTCCTTTTTCTTCCTGTTAGTAAGCAACGCACTAAAGAAGAGAATGGTTATTGGCCTACATAGAAGTTTAGATACTTCAGAATAAAATCTTTATGTACTATAATATTTCTAATAAATTACGATAACCTATCTCACAATGAAAGGTAAAACGTCCGCAGACGTTTATCCCCGCGAATCGCGTGGTCATGTGCAACTGGAAATCATATTCTATTTTCTTTATTTCCAAGTGCGAACAAGTATTTTTCAACCGATTTAAAAACTTTAAATAATATGTTTTATTCCTTCAGAATGTTTTAATTTGATTATGTTGACTAAGATTTCTGAAGGCATGGGTTCACTTTAATTGGAACCGTGGTTACAAATCCTGTGGATCCTAACCAAACATTTCATGTTCCTATGTAAAATTTTGAGAAATGGCAGGGTACAAGCTGTGCCAATTCTTTATTCAAAGGTAACTGACCCCTTGATCGAACAGAAATTTTAAAAAAATCCTTTTACTCAACTAAAATAATGCGGTAACTAAATCCTCTTTTCACTCTTTTTAGTCTTTACCGTTTCGTCTTCTTTTATCGTGTCAGGCTACTTTGAAGTGATTTTGTCTTTTACCTGATGTTTTTACCCGTATAAAAATGTTTCGTCTTTCCCAAGATTTTTAATTTTCTTATTAATTTTTTTCTTTCTTCTGGATATTTCTTGTTGCCATTAGTGGTCTTCTATTTCTCTTAAAACCTCTAAATTCTTTAATCTTCTTCTAAATTTATTTCTGTCCTCTATCCTATCTTACTTTTTCATGTCGTTTTAAGTTTCTATGAGTTATCTGTGTTTTTAAATTTTACATGTATCAAAAAAGGGTCTTTTCTCGTAGTCCTCCGCCAGCATGTTTTTTTTACATTTTATGGGTATTTCGTATGTAATCTTATAGTATTTTGAACGATAAAAACGGGAAAATAGTTTTAAAAATTCTACATTAATATTTTACAAATTAATTATATCATTAAATCTACCCACAGCAAGTATGACTGAATTAATAGTTAACTCACCACTTACTGTTTCTACTGCACATTACTGTTTCCAGTGGATAAAACACCCTAATATATTAATTACGTTATGGTATATTCTTTACACCAACAGTAAATTAACTAAAAAATTTTCTCTAGGGGTAATCTACTACCTTCGAGCCATGTACCTATTCCTAATCTCATTTTATATTACAGAGTACAATACATTAAGATAGGATACTACAATTGAATAGAACAATTAAGATAAGATATGACACTAAAATTCAGTTGTTCTACTGTGGCGGGGGACTAAGACAAAAGAACCCAAAAAATACACAAAATTAAAGTAAAACGAAATATTTTGTGTTTATTATATTTTCGACATAATTCTTTATTATTTCTTCACCTATTGTATTCTCTTATGGAAGAAACATTCTGATGCACATGGGGCATAGTATTTTGTATTACTACTGTAATGATTTTTAATATTAAATTTTATTAGGTTTCCGTTATTAAAATGACTCGGTTAGGTTACTTAGGATACGTCGTAGGCCTACAATTATTTGTAGATTGATCATAAGATCATGCTTTGTATTTCTAATAGGTATTATTTACAGAAGTTAATTTGAGTGGAAAAATAATAAATCACTTCAGAGATCACGGAGTCACTTCAGGTATTTTAAAACAGAATGACAAAAAGATGTTAACAAAATTATATTAAAAAGTTCGTGTTATTAGTACTGGTGAATTAGTAACTTAAATCTTTTGGTAGGCCTAAATCACTGTTGGCAAGCATCGTAATACTAGTACTTACAGATAACTGTTACTGTGCTAATTAAATCATTTTTAATTACAGTAATTTTTACTTATTTATAAGTAGCCTACCTTAGCGATGTTTATTAAAAAATATGTAGGCCTAATGTGTAGTTTTTGCTACACTGAGTCTTTCATGTACTCAAGAAGCAGTTAAATATTACCGTAGGTCAGAATATCCATTATCGGATTGTGAAATTTAAAGAGCTAAATTTTATCTAAATAAACATTGTTAATAATTTGTTCAGTTTTTCTGAAAATAAGTTTTCTAGTTTAATTGTGTATGATGCCATCGTATTTATTACATACGTTTTTCATATTTTAATTGTAACCGAGCAATCTACAAAAATTACAAGCCTTTCAGTCAAAATGCCTACGTTTAATCACCTGCGCACCTTTTTATGTCAACAACAAAATTCTACATGACGACCTTAATATTCCGTTCATAAGTGAAGTAGTTAAGTCCAGCTACAGTGTTTTTCACAGAAAATTGCATGATCACCCCAACGAATTAATCACCAAACTATCGGATGCATCACTACCAGGAAATCCGCAGCGCAGGTTGAAACGTCAATGGGCCAGAGATCTTCTATAAAGTGATTTATTTTATTTTTCTTTCTTCTTTTTTTTCTCATGTTGTTATTTATCATTCATGTATCATGAACTTTATTTCATAGAACATATACCAATGGGTATCACTGTTCTTTTTCATTTATTTATTTTTATTTATTTTTTTTTTTATTTTTTTTTCCTTGTCATCCTTTGTTTACTGTCATCTAATTTGCTCGTTGTATCGTAGTATATAGTTGCAAATAAAGTTATTAAAGTTAAAAAAAAAAAAAAAAAAATTGTAGTTCTTCTGTTAGGAATACACTCCTAAGTGTTTTAAATGCTGAGAATATGAGCTGCAGTAAAATCATTCAGAAATGTTTTGACCTAAATTTAGTCTACTTGACTGGGGTCTAACATAGCTCTCTACATGGCTATAGATAACTCTTCATGGGAAGATAATTTTTAATATCAAGAAATAAATATTAATCAATTTTTTTGTTCTGTTACCATAAAATTATTTTTATTATAACCGATATTACTGTCAGGAATCTAGTCTTTTCTGTTGAAGGGTTTAGCCAATTAGCTTGGAAATACTTGCGGTGGCCAATTTTATTTGATTTTAATTTTAAAGATGCTCTAAATTAGAGTCGTTTAGATTAACAATGAAAATATGTTTGGGGGACCGAAATTGAGATTTTTATGCTTAAAAAGATTAAATTAATTGTCAACTACATTACGTATACTTTTTGTGACTCATTTTAAAATTTCGTTTTTATTTATAATTTAATTTTTCTACTGGTCGATGAAACTAGTAAAAATATGACAAAAGAATCGCAATATTTTTTAAATAACAAAAACAAATTTAAAAAAAATTATATCACTTTTGAATTAAAAACTTATTTTACGTATAGGCTATACAAAGTATAGATGAATACTTTTTTTTTTAGTTGTTCGTTTTGCTTTGTGTCCGTCTAAAACAGACAGAATTTTTTAAAACATTAAGAATTCAATTTTAAAACATTTTACCTACAGATATTCGAAATTTTTTGGTCCAATCCTTAGCGTTTATACCTTGTGCATAATTTAACCTACTGCCAATTTCGAATGTTATACTGAAGTGTGTTTTAAATTTTTATGTAAACTTTTGCAAAATTATTTTAAATGTGTTTAAATGTTTCTCCTTTTCAAAAAGAACAGGAAGGAATCATGCGAATGTATTGGACTGACCCAGGTATATATTCTGCTATACGTTTTCACAACTTCGTTACTATTTAATAAACTTTTCTGCAAAATCGCAATTCAGAATGGGATGCATTCAGTCGACATTTCACGGCTACTGTCACTAACCAAACCTCTGCTAAATAATTAGCAAATTTTGAAAATTCACTTCCTCTTTTGTTCGTGATTTATTTATTCGTTTAGTTCATTTAAAGTCGCATAAATAGTTTGGTTGGTCATACTGGCTATAGTGGGAGCCGGGAATCGAAGTGGGGACTTTCCGCTTTTTGGGCTAGCGTGCTAGCCACTACGTCACGAAGGCAGCCGGAACTAATTTTATGCTGGTATATGTAGCTATACATCATTCGTGTATTTCTCCTCATTGTGTAGTCTATTTTTTCATTTTTTTCACTTTCTCATTTAATTTTTCCCAATTCTGTTTTGACTACATTTCGTGTCATAATTCTGATCATGGATGTTGAGGAAACAGCGTAAAGTAAGATTGGAACCGATGGCTATGTGGGTATGTAGGTGAATCCAGAACATTAATTGTAGCTACTGAGAAAAAAATAGATGTTTTAAAATTTTTAATTAGATGTTTTAATGATGTTTTACTGGAAGTACGATGCGAGAAAGAATGCATTGCAAGGTTGAAGTAAGGTGAAATGTATCGAGCACATAGTGATTTCATTGTTAGTATAGCTGATGGTAAGATACTGAGTAAAAGAGGAAAGGGAACACGGATAAATTATAGCTTAGAAGAATTAATGAAATTATGAAATTTGGTAATTACTTCATAGACACGAAAAGAGTAGTTACTGACGGTAACTCATTGTTGAAATAACAAAGCGAAGCCTTTGGAGTATGAAAGAATGAATTGTAATCTTAAATGTAAATTTTCGAAACGTCTTAATGTTATTTGTACTATCCTGTTTAAATACAAGGGTGTTGTGAATCCAAAATCATATCACACTAGCAGTGTATGTGGAGTAAGACAATGAATGTTTTTCAACTTCTATGATTACTACTTACTGGCAGTTAAATTATTTAACTATAAGTAAATTTTATAATGAAAAGAAACGATTATAAATGATTTCGTGTGTGTATTCTCTTAGTCGTACCGGTCTATTTCTTTACTGTTAAGCATGATGACCTATGATAAAATATTTAAGTTGTAATTTATTAATGAGTTTCGATTCAAATTATATCGGTTGCTGTGATTAGGTTTACTATTAATGAGCTTGGATATAACAATCATATGCGTAGAGCACAGTTTGAATTTAATTTTGGACGCCCTCAGGTCTTACTGACAGGTTTACAACAACCATTTCCCAGAATGACCAAATTCTGTTGCAAATAATTGATTTTATCGGTAGAATTGCATAGCGTTATGACTGTATGCACTCCCAACATGAACGCTGAACTAACAAATTAATCTATTCTTGATTAGTTTAACACCGTATATTTTATTCCATTATACAATAATTTTTTTTTTCAAGTGATTGATGAAGTTATTATATATTACTTTGTTTGTTTTAGATAAGATGTCTTCTGAGTTTTAATTTGATATTAATAATAAATGTTAATTATTTAAGTGTTAACAAGTACGTATCATATTTTACACGATAACATTGTAATAAAGTAATAAATTAATTTTTTACATTATATTTTATCTATTCTTTTAAAAGAATAAATCATCAAAAGTATCCAATTGTATAAACATCAGTGCGTTACTGAAATTTCGACTACGGCTAACTAATTTAAAAATATTAATTTATTTATCACCGGAAAGTTGGGCCTCGATCACTGAACCCCAGCAATTGTAAATTATAATTTTACGAGATTTCATACATTCTAGTAAATGTTTGACAGCAACCACACTTTTGTAGACGTGAAAAATTTAAAATCATATTCCAACGGAAAACTAAGAAATTTTCTTGCTTTCTTTTTAAGTTTATTAAGCTGGATCAACGATGCGGTTATTAGAGATTTCTTTGATTTAACAAACGCTGGGTTTGATGTGTAATCATTTTCTAGACTGTAGCCGGAAATCAAATCCAAGACCTTCCGCTTTGCAGTACGGTTCGCTGCACTATGCTGGGCCAAAAATCGGTCCTAACAGATCTTATATAATTAACATATTTTGTAGTACATATACTGTATTTATATTTTAGTACAGATGTTAGTATTTTTTATGGAAATATCTTTTTTAAAACTGATAACTTATTTTATGTAAACAGTTTAAAAATTATGCAGATTTTCTCAATTCACTGTATTTACTGTAGGCCTACTTACGTATTTAGCTTTACATCATAATTTTTATTTATGGAAACTATACCTACTTTTTATTCCAGTATATTTAGTTTTTTGACATTTTGAAAAATGAATAAAACCCAAACTCTAATCTCTCATATAGGAAAACTGTTGTGGATATCGTGTGTATTTAATCAATATCCCTAAGAAGGTGCTGATTTAGAAGAATCACTCAATAAGGCAGATTGCCAAAGGAAAGAAAATCTTACAAAAACTACTGAAAATAAATCTATTTTCATTTTTGACTCAATAGATCAAGATAAAATGTATCTATTTGTAGCTAAAATTCTTAGTACCTTCTACAAATATAAAACAGTATTGAAGTGGTTAAGAAAAAGTAGTTGAATGAAAAAAGTGACATTTTTACAAACATTTTAAATTTATTTAGTCCTTTGTGTTAGTAACTAAGTCTTACACACGGATTTGGAAACAACTTTCGTCCAAAATTCCATCGAATTGGTAAAAACGCATTTACATGTCACAAAACTCAGAAGATTTTTAATAATTCTTGGGTAGGCACCCCTCTCATCCTTATAATGTCATTTTAACACAATTATCATAATCACATTTACTAGTTGTATAATTTTTACAGCCGTAAACAAAGTATTAAAGGAATAAATAAAAGTACATTTTTGTAACGTCATTTTGATGACGCGTTTATAAACCTAGTTTACAGTTTGTATATTCAATACACTGTAGTGTACAGAATAAATATTGGTCAACGTAATTTTTCAGAGAAGTCATAAAATAATGCATTATTGTTTTGTTTACTTTTGGATTTATCCCATATTGTTTTATTATAAACATATCAGGCTACAATGGGACGGATCTTATGCCTATAAGATGTTTTTAGAAACGTTTGTACATTTTGTAAACCCACAGATTGAAAGAAGCACACTTAACCATCCTGTGTAGTTTTAATGTGGTGAATTCAATTTTTATTTATTTTGATTATTTGCCACGGCAATTAAACGTAATAATTTTGACTCGATTTTTTTTGACTATATTTGAAAAGGCATCAAATAGATTTTTGATGATGGCGCTTTTATAAGTTCGTATCATTTGTATGGTTAAATTTGTTCCGAGTTATTCGCAGTAATTTTCTGACGAAATATAAGCATTCTTTCAACGGGAAGACTTGAAAAGCGGTCATGAATAAAATAGTACCACCACTCTACAGAACGTGAACGTCTGAAATAATTTTGTGAATATTTGGACTGAATTTATTAGATATAATAACTAAGCAAACAGTAGTCAATATGTGAGAAAGAAAGTAGTATACATTTTGAAATCTAATGTTTTGAAGACGTCTGGAAGTTGGATGTTTAGACTGAATATGAAATGACGTGACACATGGGGGAAACTGAATTATGTAAAATTCTTATATGTACAGGAAAAACAGGCTTGTCGGAATACATTTTAAAATATCCATACAATGAGGGGATTCTGAGCTCAAGATGAAAATATTTACAGGAAGGCATATTATTAATAAAAGAAGAAGCCTATGAAGAAGTTTTTTTTATGCGATCGTACTACTTTAAATGTAATTACTGTATTTCAGACCTTACAAAACTGTTGTTTTAAGATATGTTTGGGCCGCCTTTTGGCCCTATGTTTAGCCCTATGCTGCAAAGCGGAATCTCAGGTTCGATTCCCGGCTACGGTCTGGAATCTTATTGTACATTCAAACCCTCCGTTCCTTAACCCAATACAGTCGCTAATAAACTTATTTAATGTTAATGTGAACTTAAGTATACTGAAAAAACAAACTTTTTGATTAACTGAATAATGTAAATAATATTAATAGTAAATTGCTAATGTTCAATGCATTTCATTTGTGTAAGCAGGTTTAGACAATATTTTGTGAAATTTTTGTTAATTTCAATCTCTCATAAATATAACCTCATCTATGTATGCATAGCCTATGTGTTGAGGATTTTTTAAATGTTTAGATAATATAATTTCTTCAAATAGACTTTTCTTTTAAGCCTTCATTAACATTTAATACAGTCTACAAATTGTTTTGAGATTGTAAATTTAAAAAAAATCACAGACTTTTATTGGTGAATTCGTTACTTTCTTATACATTTATTAAATATTATATTACATAATTTATTAAAAAATACTGAATACTGTACTGAATGATTTTATTATGTGACATTAATTCCAGGTTCTTTTAGGATCTGATTATTTATAAATAATAAAACTACTTTTCAAATGCATAAAAAAAATCTATTACAATTTAATTACTCATTACAACTAGGAAATTACAATAAACTACTTAACTAAATTTAATACAAATTTATCTAAAATTTACCCAAGACGTAAGCTAACTTATTATTTTTTTAATGTGGCCATTTACATTTAAACAATTGTTGAGATTTTACCTAATAATGAACAATTTTGAGCTGTACAAAACTGGTTTTGACATAAACTTATACACTTTTGTAATACTGGGTTCACTAATTTACTACTGACTGAATGAATGGAGAGTCGGCTGCTTTATATTTGAGTAAATAAACTTTGTCGAAAAGTAGTGAATAAAATAAAAAAAGAACATTAGAATTCTACTCTAATCTATCGTTTTGTAGGAGATAATAATGAAACATCAATAAATTCCACATGTCAAACCCCATACAAAAACTATTGTTGTCAAAACACTTCTGTCTTTCCTGCCGATATGCCACAATAAATAACTATTTATGTAATACATTTATAATATGCATGAAAAAATATGTTTATTAAAAATGTATAGCGTTCATGTTCATCAGTAAATGAGTTTCAGACCCTGGCCAGAAACTTTAAACTAAGGTCGTCGGCATTTCATCATTTATTTAACCATATAAAATATAAATTTATAAATAAATGTTTTTTTACTTGTTAATAATTTTTTTTATTTTACGTGAAAAACACATTGTTTGTTAGCTTTTTTTTATATAAAATCAGTACTGTTATAAACTTTAACCAACAGTTTTACTGGAGATGAAAACGTAGGTATGTCGTTCAACTAATAATGTTTTATAAATGGATCGTTCTATTACATTAACTAATCATTATTGTAACAATAATTTTACGCTTCATTTGATTTTATACGTACAATGAACAGTAATTATTCCCTTTTGAATTGTTGGTAGAAATTTAAACAATAAATTATCATTCGTAATTTAATGTATAAATTAATGATACACTTACTATTGTTGAGTAAGGTATAATATTTGTTTCGTATAATCATTGTTTCATGACCTACAATATTGTTTCAAAACGAACTGATTGTATGTGTAATTATTTAGTCATCAAACGGACTCAAACATTTGACATTTGTTGCAAAAATCTAGTGTTAAAATCCGCAGAATATTTAATCACGTCTTACGTATTTAGTAGACTATTGGAAACAGGACTAAGACACTACTCGTAAATTCTCTACTTTTATGACTATCTAAATCGAACATTTTTATGACTATCGACCTAAAATAAACAGTTAATAAAAATTTTGTAAAACCTATCTGAATGTTGTTGTTTTTCACGTCATCAGCCAGTAGGCCGGTTTGAATCTCTAGAGGCTTTACTAAGTAAACGAGGAGTGAGGTGGTTTGCATTGCCTTTCTCTCTGAGTGAAAAAGTATGCTTATCAACATGCCAGGCTCACTGAAAAGCATCTACTTTCCACCCTGCAAATTCTACCTTTACTTCTTTCACCACAGGCCGTGTAATGAAATTCATTACTCTCAGAGGAGAAAACTCAGACTACAAAAGCCTAACGAACTAGAGACTGCAGATGAAGGCGGAGCATGGTGACCTAGATCACAGCACAGAGCCAATTGACTTCCGTTAATCGTATCGTGCGTTGTCACGTTGTGATCCCGCTGTGGATGACAGCCTAACAAAAAATCAGCTGGAGTTCGGTGGAACAGAGTGTGACTTAGCAAAGGGGCAATCTCACACCCGACCTTGGCTGTTATTGGCCAGATCTCAACTGCAGTTTTTAGTTCGTTGCGGTTTTTTTATAGTGTCCTTTACACCTCTACTTCTTCTGTTCTTAAACGCTTCAGTCGTATATTTGGCTGACTATGTGATAAGAAACATTTTTTGTAGCCCTGGAACTAGCAGATCGAGTGCTAATTATAGAGACTGCAGATGAAGATGAATAACACTCCAACTGTCTGATATGGTCACTGAATGTACATGAGTCAAATATATGGCTTTGCCCTTAATAAATAACAAAGAATGCAGTACAAAACAATTGCACTCTCTCCCATTCATGTAACTTACGCGACCCTGAATTATCATTTACGAATACTATTCGTAAATGATACTTTCCGATGACTGTACAAACTTTACAGGAAGAGCTCACACAATTCTAACTGATTGATACATAACTTGTCAATTAGATACCCAACGATCCCAGTGTTCGTCGACGTTCCTAGAGCAGTGGCAAAAGTTTTTGGTAAATAAATAAATCTATAATGTCCTAATCAGGAGTTATAATTAACATACTATCTGTAAAATTCCTTCGGAATACTATTATAGGTATTCTCTAGTAGAGCTTAACAGACGGCTTGAGTCAGCTGGATTGTGAATGAAAGTAGCCTCTTATTTCTTCCCGTATCCATTCTACACAGTCCTTTCGTTATGATATTGTGACAATTATCGCTAAGGTCCGTTTAAGGGATCTGGGTAAATAAATAATTTACAAACTATCGTTTAAAATTACAGGTATTTATTACATACTATAAATGTTACTTAAATGTACAAATAAATTACAATTACTAAAATTAAATTGCTAATTATAATAAATAATAAATTAATGTTGAACTTAACCAGTAACTAGATTAGATTATCTCGCAATTAATTTAACTAAATCCTTTCTGACAAACGATTGTGCGACGTCTGCAATATAAGCTGGACCTTTTCAACAAAGGTATCTGTTATACGGTATATCTCACTCAATGAATGACGGATTCAAGACTATAGGCATACTGTAAGGAAATTTCAATGCGAGCGTTCCAGGCGGCAACCTTGGCGAGAAGCATTAACCCCACCTTAGTTGTATTTCGTAGTAGAAACTTTTGGCAACAGAATGTTTTATATTTACGTAGTGAGACTATTCTGTAGTGGGGATATCTCCAACTTCCTGACGCATGCGCACTGGACTGCAACATCCTACCAGTATAGCTATAACTATCTAACCATATCGGTCTGCGCTTATATACCAAAGTTAATGGAAATTATGAGAACAAAGATTTTTACGTAATAGTTAAAAAAATACAAAATCTTTCTGGGGGATTCTGGAAGTAAACACGTTAGGATTGAATAGAGGGTTACAAAAGAGCCAGTTATCTAAATAGATACACCGATCCCTCTCAGGTAGCTAGCCGTCCCGCCACAACAGTAGGCCTGTATTAACTATTTGTACACAATATTTCAAACCATTTCTTGGAACTAACCCGATTTAACAACTTTTATTATTTACACTAACACTTTTAAAATCTTAGTCTTCCTAGAGAATTCTGGAACAACACTTTCCCTTTGAATATTTTCACAATATACATAGACTAGTTTATTCCTGAATTAAGTTTCTACCATGAAACTATTGTTTTTTTGAACGGTTACAACTCTCATTTTATAAACGGTTGTTGTCTCTGCGTCATTATGGTTTTTTGAGAATTCTCCCTATTATCTGGTCTGAACAAAGTTATGAGGTTGTTGGAAGTGTTTAAGATAGTTTTATTGTTTTGTCTAGTCTTTTTGCTGGTCAGTCTTTTTCGTTAGATGCCTTATCCTAGGAGAAGATTAATTATAGGTGAATTAAAGCCACTTGAGTCTTATCTATTGCCTGACAAAAAAGAGCAACCTAACTCACACCTTACCACCAGTCACAAAGATTCCTCAACCACGACATTCTACGTCGATCTGGACGGCGTTTATTCTCTATTTTCAGTGCAGATGACTGGAGCTATTAGACCAGCTCTATGTAGGTGTTAAAATATAAAAGGTGTTCTCCTCTAACCCGTAATGTCAATTATTAAAATGGAAAAAGTAGGCTATATTTTTTTATTATTATTTTTTTAGTTTATTTATATTTTGTTTATGTTTAACCATTTTCCTTCCGTATGTTGAAAGTGATTTCACGGCACACTATAAAAGTATATTAAAATACAATTTAAAGAATTTAGTGGGAATTTAATTATTGGTGAATCAAATCACGTTTAGGTAATAAAATATTTAATTTATAATTTAGTTTTATGATTACACGTTTCTTCTTTTTAAATTCAGAATAGATTGAAGAATGTGTGATCATTTATGAACGTTCAATGACTTCACTTTTTACGTATAAGCGGCAAATTGTTTCTTGCTTAGTAAACATGAACTCTTGTTATAAAAATGAAGTTAATTAAAAAAAAAATTAATCACAAAATATTTTAAGCAATACGTAGAGCTTTCCATGGGGCTGAAATAAATCGAGAAGTTCTGACTGGCTTAAAATTTTTATGCAGTATTTATATACATGAGAATTGCATTACAGAGACGAATAATTTATGATTTTCTTCTGAGTCATAAAGAGAATTTTTTTGCTAAATTTTTCTTATTTAATTTCTACAATAATTAGTATTCTTACAATGTTATTACATTAATGGTATGCCATTAAAGACATGTATTTGACATTAATGTAATGTCGGATTAAAACATTTTTCTACTCTGTATTTGCTACAATAGTCCTAATATTTTGTAACAGTGTTAGTAATTAGTTTTTTACGGGTAGAAATTCAATTTTTTTATATGATTTCTTAAAAGTGTAAATTTTCCAAATCCCTTATTAATAACTGATCCAATATGTTTCCTTCGTTTGGAAACAGAGCTTATCTTCTGATCCCGTTCCAAAATTCGTTCGGCTAAAGTTTATCAGTAAACTGAATATTATTTACAAAACGTATAATTTTGGCAAGCGGTCCAAAAGTTCTTCGGATTGTATAAATGTATTTCATGATTGTCTGATTGCTAAACACTATTCAGAAATGTAGCTCGTTCACCTTCATTCATGATATTTAGTCTCGATTGCTCTTGTATAGATACTTCTTTGTTTGTACACGTTATTATAATTGTGTGGAGCAATTTTCCGGTATACATAAATGATTTTTAGCTTGACAAAACTATTGTGCCTAATTAATAAGTTATTTTCATCTTCTGCATTAGCATGTATGTGCAAAACAGTCGGTTGTCAAGAAAGGAAAACAAACAAAATTATCCTTTTCTCTATAATGATGATTGAAAAAGCTATAGTAATAATAAAAATCCCTGTAGCTTACAAATATGTGTAACGTAATGAATATAATTCGTTTTTAAAAATTTAGTTGAACGAAAACTTATTTATAATTATTAAATTTGTTGCTGATAAAATGTTATTTAGTCTTTTAAACTGAAACGTAAATTCTGGGCGCAGTTCTATTTATTTTATACAATGTTAAAGGCATTTTCAAAGAATTTTCATTTTTTTCTGTAGAATCCAAACGGTAACTGCATATTGCATTGCTTTCTTTACAGACGTTAGTGACTGTTGAAGTAATGTAATGAGTTTTCGATAAAGAGTACGTACAGGGTAGGGTGACTATTTCGACTTCTTGTTACAGTACATTTGGTATTTAGATTTTCAAACTACAATTCTTTAAACGATGAATAACGAGCTGAAAACGCGTTTAACTGTAACACTCAACTATATTGTTTATCAGCATTTTACGACAAAATTTTCATGGATTGAAAATTTTAAGAAATAATATTTAACCGCTTAAAATTCAGTTCGTATTGTTGGAATATTAAAGTACCAGAATCACTAAAATTTACTTTTGAAGGAGTATTGTTTTCATATTCGTATTCTCCCTTCGGCAGATTGATTTAAGTTTGGGTATCACGTATTTTATTTTAACATTGAATGAATAACTTCTCATTCACAGACTCCGACTAAACGAGTAAAGTTTTTACGAGTAAGCCGAGTTAAAAGCCAGAGCATGCTTTCCGCTTCGTTATGTTATGTTAAAGTTACCAGATTATGTACAGGAATAAGAACTACTGTAGTCTGCTAGGTTCTTTTATTTACTTCCATTCGTACGAATGGCGTGATCGTTGAAAAGCGCTATTGGTCCGCTAAGTCACGCACGAACTGTCGTAAGCTTCTACTAGTTTCCTTTATAGGTCTACCTTGCGGTTACGATTGAAAAAGTCAATTTACGATAATATTGGTGTTTTATTAGTTGATAGCAAATTGTATCATTAACACTTGATTACGTTCTTCTTAAAGATTATTATCTTATAATACATTTTACTTATTATACTAATTATTTTATGTAGGAAACCAGTAAAACAAGTTGAAACAATTTAAAATAAAACACTGAGATTTTTAAATTTTATACAACTTCTCTAAAAAATTTACTTCATACGAATCACCCGTTCACCACTGAGTTCAACTTTATTTATTATACAAAAAATCGTGTTTTCCCAGCCTTCCGAATACTCTGAGATTTCCACTGCTTGGGCAATCTGCTCATGAAGCAGAGTGAGATGGCTTTGTTGAACGTTTTATGTCAAAGATCGTTATTTATTTAATTAAAATCACATACACTGCTTGATAATTACCGATTAAAGTAGGTTAAAAAAATGTATATCAGCGTGTTTTATAATGCTAACGATTCCGGTTTTAATTTAATATTTTATTCCGGGTGCTAGCTGGGAATTCGATTTGGAGTAGACCTTATAGCAAATTACCACTGCTTCACGGAAGTAACCACTTGAATTTTTATTATACAGTAAAACCTCACTAATTCGGACTTCACTAATTCGGAATTCGCGATATTTTGGACTACTCCAAGAAGAGCAGCTTTTTTAATTTTTTTAGAAGTTTTTTAGTTAAAAATTAATAAAGTGCTACTTCAAAAAATAATAGCTTTTAACTGTCTAATAAAAATTGTTTCATCCTGTAATACATTATTGGTTACTCGGGTTTCACAGAAAGTGTGTTATGAAAAAACTTACAAGGCCTACTGTACACAAATGAATGCTACCACATTTTGGATATCTTTCCTATGGTCATTGCAGAAAACAGTGTAGCAAAGAATCACAGAAAAAAATAACAAGTTTTTTTTCTAAGGAACCTCAAATGATCCCTGAGGATATTTGTCAACCCTCTACTTCAACAAGTGCAAATAACCGGTACGTAAGTACAGTGTTTTAATTAAATATCATTTTACACTGGACATTTATTATTTAACAATATGTTTACTGCCGTAAATATTTTTATTTCTATACTTTTAACTTTGTTGTTTTTCAATATACTGTACTGTAAATTCATTAAACATCGATATTTCAGACAAGTAACGTTTATTTTTTAATTTTAATTGCCTAAATTATTCAATTTTTAGATGTAAACAAATATTCGCGATAATTCGGACTTTCAATAATTCGGACTTCACTTCCCCCCAATTAGTCCGAATTAGTGAGGTTTAACTGTATTTTCGTCAAATTTGGACTTGTTAATTTCAGTGCTTGAAGGAAACAGTTCAGAGGCAAACAAAAAAATCATGAATCTTTTACTGCTCACAATGTCTTAGCATTACTGTTCAGATAGGAGGATAGTATTGGTTAATATAATTTCCTTCCTCATCTATAATGTGATCTCTGTGGGTTTATGATAATTTGTATTATTTACAGCTTTCTCTCTGTTTCTGCTTTTATATTTGATGGAAAGTTTTTACGAAGCGGTTGACTATATCGTATATCGTATATTTTAATTTTTTAGTAGGTGCATGGCTGTAGTAAATTTTTAAATATTGTAACCAGTGAGCTTAATTGAATAAAAATAGAGAGAGAATTTATTTTGAAAAACGAAAACATGATTATTTATGTGTTTCACTTGAATATTTATAAAACTAGTAGCTACACCGGTACCTACACTCCGTGATGTGGGAGTATAAACATTGTACTTTAATTAAATCTCAATTTAAAAATACAATAAATTTTAGAAACAATGTAAATTATTCGCTATTCCATTTTTTTAATTTTTTACCTCTTATGTATTCTGCATACAACGTCTGTAAGATTAAATATGTAAGCAGGTATGTAAGATGGAAACTAGTTACACCTGTTACACGAGTTGAATTGCACTACAGTTCTGAAATTATTAAGCGACTACTGGACAATGAATTCTGCCACTAGTGCGTGTATTGTGTGCCTCCTAAGTCAACCTACACGTTTACAAACTGTTATAGGTTTATCCCTTCGTATTGTATGTCAAAAGCACCATTTCTCCCTTGGGGAACACTTTGTTATATTGTCGCACTTAAGTTGTCTGAAATAGGTCTCAGCTCTCTATGTGCGTTGATTTCTCTAGTCAGCCCAACACAACGCTCAATCGATTTTCAGTTGTAATTACTATAGGCCTACTATACGATTAATCTTTATTAACTTATAATATCCTTTATTACTTTAATACATTACGAATTGGATTAATGAAGTTTAAAATTCAATCAAGCTACCGTTATTTATAAATATAATATAATGTATTTTTCTTTTCTCATGAAGTAATTTTGAAAATAAAATTGAAAATTATCGTATAGACTGTGAATGAAATTTTTTGCTATTACTATAAATTACGGAAAACGTAAATAATTGAGCAAGTATTTTTGTATTCAATTAACAGAATGTAATTTCATTAATTAAAAAAACACGTCTTACTAAATAAAATATTATCAAACCTTTATGTTATTTTACTTTGTCTTTGCAGTAAGCTACGAGAGTTGTTATTTTTGGGTAATTATATTATTCCCTTCAAGATAATTTTTATTCATTTTTTTTAACAATTTTTGTATGGTGGTTACTATTAAAAATTTATTATAAAAAGCAATTATATCATAGCCATTATATCAGAAATAAACTTTTTCTTATAGTCTTTTGTCCAATCAACTAATAGATAACCGGTTGATAAATAGGAAAGATTTATATACAATATTACAATTATTTGCCCATAACAGGCAGGTAGAGTGTTAAATTATTTGCACTCAATCTGCTAGCTCCAGGACTACAAAAAAAATAGTTCTGTTTCTTATCACATGGCCAGCCAATTATATGACTGAAACATTTAGGAACATAGAGGTAGAGGTGTAAAAGACACTAGTCAGAGTTATCTCCTCTGAGAGAAATGAATTTCATTACATAGGCAGACCTTGTGGTGAATGAAGTGACGGTGTCATTTGCAGGGTTGAAAGTAGATGCTTATCGGAGGGCCTGGCGGGCAGATAAGCATACTTTTCCACTTAGTGAGAAAGGCATGGTAAACCACCTCACTCCTCGTTTTATTTAGTGAAGCGTCTAGAAGTTCAAACTTTAACAACAACATTACACTTAGTCTTTTCAGAAAAAAAACATTTTGTGAAATCATCGTAACGAATAAGTAGATTGTAAGTTCATTTCAGTGAAATCGGCAAATTCTGTATTACGAGCAGTAGTTCAGTGCAAAATAACAATGGAAAGGGTGTACTATGGTTTCTGAAAACACGCATCAGCTAATATAGTCTCAACGTCGAAAATCATTAGTGAGAGTCGTGTTTTTTTAAGTTAATGATTTTGTGTGTCTTTTGAAACTAAACTCCAGATAACCTATAATTTGCAGGTATTCGGCCAGTACATAATGCTATGAAAAAGGATTACTTCATGAAAATTAATAAGAACACAACGAAAGTGTTGTGCAGCAGCAAGAGTGGTTTAAGAGATGGAAATATAAAATTAGGCAACGAAAATATCCAGGAAGTTGGGAAATTCTGCTATCTAAGAAGTAAAGTAACAAAGGATGGTAGAAGCCCGAGTGATATCAAAAGCAGAATTGCTCAAGCTAGGAAAGCCTTTGAAATAAAAAATAGCTTACTGACTACAAACATTGATTTACAGATTAGGAAAAATTTCTTAAAGCGTTATGTTTGGAGTGTAGGTGCATTGTACGGGAGTGAAAGGTGGTTGTAAAAAAGAAGAAGATAGAAGCATTTGAAATATGGTGTTATAAATTTTTTTTAAAGATTAAGTGGGTGGACAAAATAAGTAATTTAGAGGTTCTTAGGCGAGTGGATAAAAAAAGAAGTATATGGAAGCATCTTACCAGAAGAGGGATAGGCTAGTGGGGCATATCTTAAGACATCCAGGTATTGAGTTATCAATAATGGAGGGTAATATTGAGGAAGTAAATTGTAGGGGGAGGCAATGATTAGAATATATAAAGCAAATTACAAAAGATGTAGGGTGTTACAGGTATGTAGATATGAGCCGACTTGCGCTAAATAGAAAAGCTTGGAGAACTGCATCAAACCAGTCGAGAGACTGATGACAAAAAAAAGAAGATATTACCGGAAAAATACAAATAATTTTTTTTAAATTATTCATTTTAATTCTAAAATTAATATTTTTAGGTAATGTTTATCTTCGAAAAATATTTATACTCGTAGTTTCGTTTTGGTTAAATATAGATTTAAGGATGGAATTTTGCAAATTTTTCATCTGTTCCCACAGTAGGAAGCAGTTCTATACTATTTGTCTTAATTATTATAATAATTACTATTTAAAAGGTATTGAAATTTATTGATTTCTTGTAACCAGTTTCTTTATTATTTGCATTTTTTAAATACTTTTATTTTTATTCGTGGGAATCTTTGTACGTAAATTAATTTATTAGTTTTATGTTAGAATATATTTTTATTTATTTTATTTAAATCTGATCGTGTGTTAGTTTGACTAAAAATAAAAATTTTCTTGAATTTCTTTTTAAGGCAGAATCACTGTTATATTTTTTTAACATATTTTTATATCGGCGTTTTATCACGCTATATTTTATATAAATTAACTTTCATTTTATGTATTTTATTTGTTAATTTATTTACCTCAGTTTTAACAGCTATATAGGGTTTTACTTATAAAATTGTTTTCTTTTAAATTTTCTCATAATTTTAGTATTAAGCTGTAAAGATTTTTGTTTGAGTTTTCAGGCTTCTCAATTCACTTAACCTTCTGAGAAAAATGGATTAGAAAATTCTTAAAAACAAAGATCTATTGTTTATACCAGCATATTTTTTTATTACTACAGTATACTGAAATAAGAAAGCAATTACGGTGTATTTTTATGCTATCATGCAATACGTCTAAAAACAAATATTGTAAAATTATAAAAATATTTTTATTTAAATATCTATTTTTTTTATTAATTTGAAATACTTTACATCAGAAAGGATAGGGATTGTTGTAAGCTTCCAATTAACTACTCCAAAGTTTACTTAGAGGAGCCCTAGGAAATAGATAATAATTTATACTGGACGTACCTAAGTACTAAAATTGTTTTCTGTTAAAAATAAATATAGAACATGTAATCGTAATCCTCCTGATGTTGGAGTTTGATTGTTTGTATAGACAAGGAAACCTATATTCACAAGTTATGCAATCAATTCGGTAAGTTAATCATACGTATTAGATTTTATTGAAAGTCACATCACCTTCTTTGATTATTATAAGCACGATAAATTTAGGCGGGTGGGAGTTTGCTGTGTACTTCTACGCTTCCTCACCTCGCCGTTCCGACCAGTCGAACAATTTCTTCTCTCCTACTGCTCCTGAAAATTATACCTTAATTTAAAGTTTATTTCATCCTTCACGCTCTAAAAATGTACTCGGCCTATAATATCTAATACACATCAAGTGATAAATTTATTATATTTGCGACGTATGTGTTAAATAAAGTAAATTTAAAAAAAGAAAAATTTCAAACTGTTCCATTTTCGTGTTTAAAAATTAGCTTATTTGATTGTACAGGACTACTGCACGTATGTTTTATTACCTGTAAAGTTTATATATCGTACGAAAATTAAAACAAGATGTAAATTACATTACAATTTATATGTAAATACATTAAAATTCTATTTATACTTTATTTATATTAATAATATATTATCCAATTGCAGTAAATAATACAATAAATAACGAATACAGTAATTGAAAAAGTACAGTGAATAAACTAACACGTCAAAACAAAGTACTTCTTGTAACACTGCAGAGAGCGTAAGGGGAGTACTATGAGTACATAGGAGGTTGTAGAAGGGATGGACGAGCGAGAAATTGACCCGCCTGAATCTTTCGTTCTTCGTATAGTGACTACTGTGGCTTATAATACGGAACCGATGAGTTTTAATGTGCAATTATTTTCAGGCTTATTGATAACTACAGCGGCATACTCTGTTCACTTACGACCTGCAAAAATGAGATTGTTTAAGTCTGTTTACAATATGCAAATAAAGTAGGCCTAACATTAGAATAATTATTTTTATTCCAATTTTTAATGCTAATTTTAATGTTATTTACATCGAAAGAAGAGTCTGTTCCTTGTCCTGGGGAAAATTAAGAACTAATTTGATCCAAATACTTATAGAAAATTCATAGTTTATATATGTGGTGATTCAAAATTCTACAGCAATCTCTCAGTATCTTGTACAGGTAAAACCATAAGCAGGAGAGACTTTCAAGAATTCTTATCCCGTAATGGTTCGCACTAGAAAAAAATGGAATTCTCGAGCGAAATTATGCGTTGATCTAAACGGAACCTGTTTTAAGCCTCTGTTTAGGTAATGCCCAACACCTTCAGTTTTTTAATTTCATTTTTAAGTGTTTATAGAACTGAATTAAATAGTTGATAAGCTGTAATTACCAACATATGAAAGAAATTACTTCATACTGTTGAAAAACAGTAATTTCTGTACTAATTTAGTCTGATTTTCTTATTAACAAAAGTTACCAATTCACTCAGTTTTTTTTTAATTAGAAAAATCAATGACTTAATAAAGTTATAACCTAAATATTGTTATTTTCGACCCCTAATTATTAGGGTTTATGTCGAATACCTTTAAAATTATTAGGAAGCACTGTTCTGGGACCTGTTTTATTTAATTTTGAAGTTACAAACCTCAGGATTCCATTAAGTCTGTCCCTTAATTCAGGCTTTGAAATTTCAGTATGACCTCATTTCACTGAGGTAACTGAGTTTCGGGCGAAATCTATTGCTAGTCGTTGATAGCAAAACATTTTTTTCGGACTTATATTTCTACCCTGTATGATTTTTAAAAATACATTTGCCTTCATTGTATTTGAGTGGATGAAAAGATGGTTCTTCATGGTTTAATGTAGGTAAAGCTAGCTGCTTTAATTCTGATTAATTATTTTAAAGAGAATCTCTTTCGAAAATTTGTTCAAAAGTCGAGAAAATATCCTGGAATCGACATTGAAAATGAAGTTGTGTGTTGAACAAATGTTTATGAACTCACACTTAAGTTAACTGAGCGAAATAATAAAGTATCGCACTTTTTTCATTTCAGTCGTTTCTATTTGTAGATTATAATTCGCAACCATTAAATTTTATCTCGTAACATAAAATTTGAGTAAAGGTAAGATTATGGTAATAGTTTGTTGCGTAGGTAATAATGTTTTATGCACTTCTATGTTGTTTTACAATCTGCGGTTTACTGATGTTACTATGTCTAAACAGTAGGTGCTCCTTGAGTTTTTATTTAATGTATTTTGCAGACCTTGAAATAATAATATTTATTAGCAATTATGACGGAAAGAAATGCATAATTCAGTATTCCTCAAATGTGTAATGCAAAGCCTCCAGCGTTAAAATATGTGCAATTACCTTGGTGTGCTAGTAGCTATTAAAATTACTTCAGTAAGTATAAATACATACTTTAAGTAGCAAGTATAAATGGAATTTACTGGATTGATGTTGTTATAAAGATTTTGCAATATTCTTGTTTCCACTATTACTTGTTTGTCTGTTGAGTGTTGTTTTCAGCTAATGTTTCACATTTCAATCACATTACTTTTAACCGTAACGTTAAGTTAAGAACAATCATACCAATACATTCAATTAGTCATATTTCGATTAAAATTTTCGTTTGATTAGACCAGAGTTGCACAACTGGAAATTTATAGTGAAATATGTACAGTTTTATAAAATAAAAGTAATCTTCTGCTCGCTGCGCTTCCCGAAAAATTGTTTTAAGGGTTTAAGGGAAAATTGTTTTTAAGGGTTTAATTTCTCACAAAAATGTACACGTTCAAAGCAAAATCACCACTGAACAAAATAATAAGGAAATGACAAAAGAAAAGTAAACGTAAAGGTTTAATTTCTCACAAAAATTTACACGTTGAAAGCAAAAATCATCACTGAACTAATTAAACAAGAAATTGACTACATGAAACAGAATTTCGTTTTCATCAGTATGAATCGGTATCTTTAGTTTAGAAATAGTACCTGAGAATAACTGAATATTATGTTAATTGTAAAAAGTAGGTAAAATGTATTTCTTAAAAAATGGTGCGAACTCTTTGATTTTTGAAAAGTTTCCATAATTTTCTACGCAGAAATCGAATGTTAATTTTTTTTTGATATCTACTTCTTTCGGTTCCGTCCTCTATCTGAGATTGGAATTATCATAGCGATCTGGATCCTTTCGACCATGACTCTGAACAGCTCCACCGAACTACACCCGTACCATTCCCTTAGATTTCGCAGCCAGGAAAGTTTTCTACCCTAACATTTCTTTTCCCGGTAATCTTTCCGTAGACAATTAGCCTTAGTAATGGGTAAGCCTACTTATCTCCTTCCATAACATGGCCCAGAAACTCCAATTTTCTTCTTTTTATAGTCCTCACCAATTCACGCTCCTTACCCATTCCCAACAATACATTCATATTTGTCACTCTCTCTGTCCATGCCACTCTCCTCATTCTCCTACAGCACCACTCCTCGAATGCCTCAATATTCCTGATGTTTCCCTGTTTAAGAGTCCATGTCTCCACACTGTACAGCAACACGAAAAAACATAACGACGTAACATTCCCACTCTCAGATTCAAATCAACGTCTCGGCAGCAAGGAACCGATTCATTTTACTTCTTAAATTAACTTTTTAATTTTAATGATGAAAGAATAAATGATTTCATATTTTAGGGCAGTATTGTATAATATCTTGCTGCAACTAACCCTCCCAAACGACCTTATAGCAATTGAATGAAGTAAAAGATGACTTCATTTTACCAATACATTATTTTGTTTAATTTAAAAATTCCAAAACGCAATGTATCCTGTGTTATTCAGGAAGTTCTCAGTAAGCTTTCCAACAGTAAAACAATCTTTTAAATCAGTTGGGTAGTTTAAAATTCTCTGTTAAGAGCTTGTTTAAAAATCCATTAAAATTACATTCACAGTTTTTTAAGATTCTATTTCTAACGGGTGATTCAAAAAGAGCGCCGGTTTTTAAACGGCTGGTAAATTTTTGTTTATCGGTTGGCAACATTGTTAGACCTCATTTCTATTTCGGAGAACATTCCGATTGACGATTCAGTTGTAGTTTCTCTTGTTCGCAGTGTAGTACTCTCGCAGTCTGTGTCTAACCATGGAGAAGTTTACTATTGCACAACGAGTGTTAATCATCAAAACATTTTACCAGAGTGGAGAGAGTTATGCGGCTACTGTCAGGCGACTTCGCGGTGCTCTAGGACGTAATGAAGCACCGAATGAATCAGCAGTTCGCAGGCTCATGAAAAAGTTTTTTTGAGACGGGTTCAACAGTCGACCTTAAAAGTTCTGGACGTCGTCGTTCTGGCCGAACTGAGCAGAACGTTGCGTTGGTTCGTGACAGTGTGGCTGTTAGCCCAGCAAAATCAATACGTCGCCGTTCTCAACAATTGGGTTTACGATGTTCTTCTGTACGGAGAATTCTTCGGTATGATCTCCAATATCACCCGTATAAAATTCAGTTTCTGCACGAGAAACAATGTTGTTGCTCCGTGAACGGTTCCAGGATCGCATCATTTCTCGTAATTCCGACCATCAATGGCCACCAAGGTCGTGTGACTTGACGCCTTGTGACTTTCATCTTTGGGGTCATCTGAAGTCATTGGTGTATGCCAATAAACCCCGAAACATCAATGACTTGAAGGAGGAAATTTGACGGGTTATCAGGCAAATGGAAGTCGAAACTTGTCGTGCAATAATATCCAATTTCATGGACAGAGTTGATGCGTGCCAGCGCAGTAGAGGAGGACACATGCATGACATCATTTTTCATACATGAAATCGGAAGGTAAGACGAACTTGTTGATGTATTTATTTTCAGTTTTTCAATAAAATAAATCTCTTAATTTGATATATCAAAACCGGCGCTCTTTTTGAATCACCCTATATTACTGTGCACTATATATTATGCAGTCATTATTCTGTGTACATCAATGTACTTAATTGAAAAATACTTTTTAATGTATTTATAATGCTCTATTCAGTACATATATTTACAATTTTTATTGGCGTTCATTTAATAGTTTATTACATTAAATACGCTGTTGAACGAGATGTACGTAAACGAAACACATTATCTTTTTTTAGTTGTATTTTTTTATCAGTCATGTAACTTCTTGTCCGCTTCTCGTTAAAAGTTAAAAAACGGAACATTAAAATTTTAGTTTATAAAGTGAATATTTAATTTAACAGAAAAAGTTCGTTTGATTAAACGTGAATTCAAACTACGGTTGATATGGGTAAAGTCTGATAATTACTTCGTAACTTCACTGTTCTTTTCGTTTAGAATCATTAGAAAAACGAGGTTTCTTTTTCGTCTGCAATCATTGAACGAGTATTAATTGAAAATACAGTTTGAGTAACATTCTGTTGATACGTTTGAATTATTGAACCGTAATGAAATTGATATTTTTTTATGGTATTGCATTATGCGTTTCATACGTGTGAATAAATGAAACGCCTCCCTTTCAACTATAAGAATTCGTTTACGTAATGACCCTTGCACCAAATATTAGATAGCATTATCTACTCTATATTTCTCTGTTGAGCTCAGAAATAAAGAGATCAATGTTAGTATCAATAATACATATTTATCTATTAAAGTAATTGGTCAGTAAAGTAAACATTTATTCATTGTTTAAAAAAGAATTATGTTAATTTGTGTTAAAAGAAGAACATTGTGTTACGAATTTTAGCTGAAATTAAACTTTGTATTCGCAATTTAATTTTTCTGCTTTGTTCTATTATACTAATCATTCTTTTTAATCTACTACGTAAAAATTTGATAAGTTATTCGTTCATGAAAATCGGAGAATTATTGTCTGCTTTGTTAATACGAGTGCCACATAATTTAAATATATTTTTAAGCCTTTTCAACGTTTATAAACATCAGCACGCATAGTTATTTAATTTACCGTCCCATCGTTAAACGCACGCTATATTGTTCCCAGAATTCCTTTTCAACGCTGTTTATGACTTGTAGAAAATGACAGACCCTTCAAAATATGTTATGTGGATGTGCTGCACCATTGTGGGGCTTCCGATTCATCCATAAATTATTGCGTTAACAATGTACTGAATGTGCGCCAGTTACAGAAGTTTGCATATTCATGTACCACAATACAGTAACTGGATGGATGTACTGTATGATATTGGAGGATCTAGTCTATTATTTGTTACTCGAATGTGCTGTGATATTTTTAAGTATAATAATTTGTTACAATTGGTTATCAGAATATTTTGAAAATATCCATTATTCTCTATGAAATTCTAAACTTCTACTAAGTTTTTTTGTTATAAAATTTAAATTACTGTTATTCTTGATTTTCCTCAGACCCCAGGAGTCTGAAGAAGATACATACATTTACATGATACATGTAAATGATACGTACATGATACTTTGACTCATCTCACTGTTCAGAGTTTGGATTAAAAATTGGCAGATCAGCAAAATAACGGTTTTTTATAGTTGATTGGTTGTTTACGACTGATTACAGACTGCCCTCCTTGTGTGAGTAACGATACACATCACAGACACTTACTCGTCGAGACAGTTGATAAAACGACGAATTTTTACAGTTGCTAACAATTTAAATTAACAGAGCACACTAATCCCATAATATTCTCAGTTCACTTCTTTTTTCTCTTTCACTTCCATACTTACCACATAATCCACGTAAAGACTAAAGAGATGTTGGAATAGGGACCTCTTATGAAGTCATAACTTTAGGGTTCCCAATTGATGATGTCTCCACACATGACAGTTCAAGCCATCAAACATTTAAATATAACTTAATTGCTTGTTGTGCTCTGGTACAGTTGCAATTTTTGCATAAGTAAAGTAAAAAGAAGTTGTTTATTATATTATCTTCTATCCAAGATTAAGACTGTGAGTTATCAGATTAAGTCTAGAGTAAGTTCTAGAATGTTACCAATCAAGATAGTTTTTGTTTGCTGTCCTTTACGTTGTAAATGTTTGGTTCATATCCTTTTTATAGGTTTTATACCGTTGACACAGTCTAGTGAATTCCATTCGACCGAGTGCGGCAGACTCATTATTGTTCTTATATCTACGCCTGTAAACGTGTAACAGGATAAACTCAGGACATAACTACTTGGCTAACGTTATAGATTTTTTTTGTTTTTGTTGGTTTTCTTCGTGGAAGCAAGCGATAAGATTGTTTCTTTCGTTTACACAGAAATCTGGAATATAATTTCTGGCCTTTTTTTAAAAGTAGTTTTACATTATTACTCTTATTATGAATATTTTATTTTGTTATATTTTACAGAATTTAAAACGAAATTAAAAAGGATTTAATTATTTTCTATTTACTTAATTTGTGATACGACGTTATATTATAATAGTTTATAAAACGGAATTATTTCAAAGGCTCTTCAATACCTAACTTATGTTTCTTTCGTATTGGTAAAATAAAAACACTGAAAAATGGTTGGAAGTACTCCGTGAAGAAAAAAAAGAAATTCTGTTTAAAACCTTATACAAGAATATTGAATTGCCTAAAAAAGCATACACAAATTCAAATTTTGCGTAAAGGTCTACTGATCGAAGATAAGCATCTTCTGTGTTCAGAAATTCACTGGGTATTGTTCGACTTTTAATCAAAATTTTACCTTCTAATTTGGTTGTTTGCATGCCTACCTACGATTGTTTTGAAACAAAATATTTCTTATAAAAAATTACAAAAAACAAAATTAACCGCAGTTTTTGATTAAATTACTTTACCAAACCACAATTCGGTGTCAGATTTTACACTTATTTTTTAATCAATATGAACTGTTTTTAATTTTAAATTTTTTATCTGAAATAAATGAAGGTATGAAATCTTCTTAAATATAAAAAATTTATTATTATATTAATTTATGTATTATTTTGATACATTTTTTCGTATCTTATCCTTATCTTGAATATTATTCATCTACCGTAAGCAACTTACTTTAGCCAAGAAACGAACGTTTTACTTTAATATAAATTTTGGAATATAAAAATATACAAAGGCAAGATATGGTGTCATTAACCAGAAAGATATTCGTGTAAGTTATTGCGTAAACAAAGTCCAGCTAAAAAAGTTACATAAATATAACAAATTGAAATTTGGTTCCAACAGTAAGCAGACAACTTCCCCATTCTTTTATCAAAATAATTAGGTCTACACGTGGCACGAAACCGTAGTATTTCAAAAAGATATTCTTTAATAGCTACTACTTTAAGCTATACCTACACAAGAGTTAACTTTATTTTTAGAAAACAGTTGAGCTTTGTTATAAATCGGCTGGAATTTTGCCATACTCATTTAAAGTAAACGGTCTACACACCTTTTTAATTGATAGCTTTAAAAAAAATTAATTATTCACAACCAACGTCTTAGTTTTAGATATTAAAATGTTTTCATGTTTATATTTTAAAAGATAGGTTTATCATTTTTATAACAAATATAGTTTATTTTTTCAATTATCCGCTCATGTGATATCAAGTTTGTTGATTTGTTTGTTTTACTGATATTTCTAATTAAAAATATTAACTTTTTGTTAGTACAAGTTATTTTGTAGACAACGTTTAAGCCTACTCACTTTTAAATAAGTTTGCAATATTAAGAAATAAAGCCAAGATGAAATTTACTAAATTAAAGTCGTTGAGATGATCGTATGATCTAAGTGACCGCCTCTGTTTGGCGCACCATACTATTACGGAGTACTTTTGTAGCTTTTGACATAATAATAATTACCACATATTAAATATTACTTGCTACAGAGTGATTTTTTTAGTCATGTTACCCAATTATTAATATCTGGTAATTTTTTTCTAAGAAAAGGAAATTTTGTTTTGTGACACGAAGTTGGTATCCCTATTCAACCGGTAGCCTATAGATACGGCAGTGTGATCTGATTCTCCTTTAGCTGTGTAAAACTTTGTGCCGTTTCCGGTCGTGTTACGAACAGAATGTCTTTTACCCTAGAACAATCGCTTGTTTAAATCTGGAGGTTGAATCTTTTGGACTAATCGTACGCGATACGGATACAGTTTCAATTTTTTAGCAGCTTTCTAAACACTCAAATATGACAAACCAACTTGCGAGGAAAGGTTTCGTAAACTTTTCTGTGAAGAATTGAGCATCTTGTTTTCACATTTCTAAAACGTCATCTGTCAAGAGAGTTGGTTGATCACTACGTTTTCTGTCGTAAACACTTTAACTGTCTCTCAAAATCGGTTTCTTAGCCTAGAAATTGACATTTTTTCTGGTGGAGGAACACCAACAAATTTAATTAGAAATGATTTTTTTACACTCGCGTACGATTTCGTAGCAAAATATTGTTCAAGAATGAAAACCCGTTGTTCTAGAGTAGGCCTAAAAGACATTAACACGACCGGAAACGGCGCAAAATTTTACACAGCTCAAGGAGAATCAACTCACACTGCCGTATTTATTAGGGCTACCGACTTCGTTTCACAAAAAAAATTTCCCTTTCTTTGCAAACAATTACCAGATATTAGCCTAACAATTAGGTAACAGGACTAAAAATCACTCTGTAGTTTCTCTTTTATAGATTTGTGTAGCAATTTGGCTATGGTCATTGCCAACTGATTTTATATACTCTAAAGTAAAAACGTTAACACTTGCAGTTAAATTTATATTAGTTTCTAAAAACCAAGCTGTTGATGCGACTTTAAAGAAACTAAAAAATATAACTTTGAGAGAATTTAAATTTATTAGTAGGCTAATATTTCAGATAAAATCACGTGTTACAAAATGTTAATCGTGAAATTTTATGGTTTAATTTGTATAATTTCCGTTGGTTCGTGATTTCTCCCCAATTCATTACACGTGAAAAAATATTTTCGTTCTAGTAACTAACATATTTGTTTTTAGACGTATCCATTTTAAGACACATCAGCATCTGGGTAGGAACCACAGAAGAAAAACAATTGCATCAATGCAAAAATCATAGTTATTAAAATAAAATTAGCTTTTAAGTTATTTGCAATAACTGTGTGAATTCAGTATAAATGAACATCAATAACAATTTCAATTAAATATTAATCGTAAAGTTTTACTTAATTTTAAGTTTCACCCTGTTACTAAATTTTTTTTAGATTTTAGCAAGTTATAAACTTTAACACCTTTTGAAAATCTTTAGGTCTCTTTCGTGGTGTAACGGTTAGCACGCTAGCCGACTGAAGGGTAGGTCCCGGTTCGTTCCCAGCTAGGGTCTAAAGATAATTTATTGCTTGTAAAAACCCACCTTTCCGGGTCCTTAACCCATAGTAATTGAACTAATCAATGATGAGACTTTAAATAAACTAAAAAAATTGTGTTGGTGTAAACTTACTCAACTGCTAATAGGACGATTCGGGTTTTAATGCTAGCTACGGTAAGGTACCAACAAATTTGTTTTAAAATTATTCTGAAAGCATTTTATAGTAACCCGAGTACTGCAATTGATAAGATGTAGTAAATTTCAAAAACGCAAAACTTAAACTACTATTTGAACCTATGTTTTTTAAATACAGTGTCATACAATGTTACGATTTTGTTTTTACAGAATTTTGACTGAAAAGAATTTACTGTTTCGTATTATGCCCTTTTCAAGAATTAGTTTTGTTAGTTTTCCAGCGTTGCTGGAAAATGTTTTGATTTTTGAGTTAATTGTTATTTTAGGGTGCGTAGTAAATTCAATTTTGAATTTACTTCCGTCATAATTTATTAATTAAACACAGTAATAATGAAATTTGTTAAAATTAAACAAAATTTAAAATTTTTGAACCAAATTAATGTTTTTGTACAGTAAAATTTCGTGAAACAAAAGTTGGTGCAGATGTATATAGAAGTTAAAACTCGTACGTTTGGATTATCTAGTAGAGATTTGAATTGAGTTTAGCTTATCGCTGATTGGTCGATTGAACATAAAATAAACTATAATTCTGTGAATGCATTATGTCATCCTGTACGTCAAATCCCTGAGGAAATCAGATTTGTTGACGATAGAGAACAATGCGGTACTTTTACTCATAAATTTTAGGTTTTCATTTAATGTTGTCACAATTCTGTAATATTGAAAACATGTTTGTATAAGTTATAACCGTAGATAAAACATTTGATTGTTTTGCATTTGAAAGTTAGGCCCAATAAATTAGCACGTTATATATTACTGTTCCGGCAGTCTAATAATATTCTTATAAAATTTGTTTATTTTAACCACGTGCAATATATATATTACCTATACCTATAAAAATATTTAAAAAAAATAAAAAATAATGTATTTTATGGTTATACCTGTTAAAATTTACACATTATTTTATCTTTCATTTGATGTTTTCCTGAATGTGATAACTTCACACTAATTTTAGCTGTTAATTGTTCATGCTCAGATTGTTGTCACAGAAAGTACCATTCTTTTAGAAAAAATTACTTTTTCTTTATTAAGATATATATAGCCTTACTATTTTTTAAATGTTTTCATAAATTTATAATTATATTTTGTAGTTTTATAATTCAAATTATGTTTCTCGTTAGATTAATTTTTGAGTTATCCAGCTATACCACTAGACTGACTTGCTGTCATTCTAGAACAGTGAATTATCAACCTCTGGGGGTCGTGGTGATATTATAGGGGGGTCGCGAACAATAATGGAATCATTTAATCATTTTATGAGAAAAAATCATTTTTTATAAACTTACTTATAAAAACTTTACATGCAATAAGTATACTTACTTGTAAAGAAAAGAAATTAATCATTAATTAATTATTAATGTGATGGTTGAATTTGTTTTTCATTTAAAATTTTCTTGAAACGTAAATCTTCGTTAGAAACATATATGAGTAAATTATTGTTCTCAAGTGATAAGATACGATTCCTATATTTAGTTTTTAGTTTAGAGCAACCATAGAGGAAAACCCCTTTTCACAGAGATTAGACGTGGAAAAAGGTATTAATATTTTCAATGCCTCTGTGACTAAATTTCCATATTCATGTCGTCGAGTAAGCCAAAACGTATTTAAATTTTCAGATGCAAATCGCAGTTGTAGCGTTTTGTCGGCAGGCATTTCGATGAGCTCGTCGTGAATCTCAACTGGTAACTTAGCTGCGGCAACAACGTTTTCACTAAACGGATTCAGTACCCATCTCTTGAGAAATCATTTTTATCTTCCGGGAAATTGTCTGTCAACTGAGTTTTTAGCCACGCAAATGCATAGTCATACAACCCAAACTGTGTTGAATAATAGTGTCTTGTTCATTCAAATTTTTCTCAATATAATCCGAAGTGAGTGGGAACGAATCAAAAAGGCCTAAAATAAGTGCAATCTGATTATATAATATTAAAAAACATTTTACATTTATAATTACAGTCAAAATTAAATTATTAATAGTTAGGCTTATCATTATTATCGAGGAGGGGTCGCGAAATAATTTTATTTACTTTTACTATTTGGGGGGGTCGCGGAGCAAAAAAGGTTGAGAATCAGTGGTCTGGAACATTCAAAATGTGAAATTATGTATTCTGTCAACTATAAAATTCGCTGCATCACACGGTTTATCTGATCATCGTGTAAGGTTTTTGAATGTATTACGTATGAGATCCCAATATAGAATAGTAGTATGCTAATTTTTATAGAAATTTAAATAATCCTTTTTATAATAATTTATTTACACTGTTTAAACTAAATAAACCACACAGTATTACGTTCGTAATGATCATAAAACTAAAATTTTATTTGTTTCAAGTATTCACACGTACATTGGTAAAAATTTACATATTTATTCGTGTTCCATTTATATTTATACAAATAAAGATACCAACATAATACCATAATATTTTTCAGAACTGTATACAAAACGAATTTATTATAATCGAATCGGAAATATAAACCGCATTATTCATATTTGTTGTCAAGTAATGACATAAAAATCAAATTTATTTTATCCATGTAAATATTCAGACATTCAAATTTATCACATTCATTAAAATTGACTTAAAAACAAGATAGTGAGGTAATGTTTAAACCGGAAGTAAGTCACTGAATTTCTTCTCCTCTTTGTAATCCCAGTTTTTCTTGTTTTATTTCAAGTTTAAGATAAGTGATAACTTCTAAGTTTTCTCTGAAAGTAAAAAGTGATTTTATCAGTAACACTTACTGGAATGTTTTGTTGGTGTTTGTTTAGTGATCGTCTTAAGAAGTTGTATAGGCTAGCAAACTTGTCTATTGTTCGGAAACTTCTCTCTACTAAATGGTTTGAGCTGGGCCCAAAACTAAGTAAACTTAGTAAAAATTTGCCTAGAAAACTGTAGGATACACTAGAAAATCGACCGAAAACATTTGACTTTTCTTAACTTTCAAACGCACTTAAAAGTTTTTCTTCAACTAAACAAACATATTAACTTCTGAACACACTATATGAAGTATTATTACAGCTTTTAATACCAGTACGAAAGTGTAGTAAAGTTAATGGTTTTTACTTTCTCTTGCCTATACGAATATAATAGGAAGAAAAGTATTGTGTTTGCGATTGATCTGTGTGTGTGTGTACGCGCGCGCGCGCGTGTGTGTGCAGAATATCTCAAGAACGGAACATCGTACGAACTTGAAACTCCAGTTAGATACCACTACCGGACCCGACACGAACATTTTTATTAAAATCGGTCAACCGGAAGTAGTACCTAGTTTATTCGTGTCATTTTTTGCGATTTTCTCAAAAACGGATCTTATGATTTTTTTTTAAATCGTCTCATTTACTACACTTTTTATGCTCTACAAAATAGGGTAGGCGCCATGTCCGCTGAAATTCTTGGAAAGGCTGTTTTCTCGTAAAAAAATTGTTTTTTCAGATTGCTACTTTAATACGCACTTAAGCGCAAAAAATGTATAATACAAAAAATGTAGAAAATTTAAAATTCCACAACTTTTATTTCTAACATTTTTTTGTATAATGCTTAGTTTATCGGTAATTAGTGATTGTCTGTGTTTTTTCACGAAATCGTGTAAAAAATTAACTTTTTTTTAAGATTTCAGCCTTAGTATACATTTTACGACAAAAGTGTATAATCAGATTTGTAGGAAATTAAAATATCTACTACTTTTATTCAGAACAATTTTCTCTACACAGCCTAGTTTAGCGTGGAAAAGTGATTTGCCGTATTATTAAGCCAAACTAAGGTTGATTTTCATTTTGCATCATTCACTCGTAATTAAAATTAGGTTATGTTTTTGAGGTTAGTTTTTTGTTTGTTTCTAAAGTTATATTACTAATGTTAGGTTGTATTTTTCTTTATTCGCCTTGGCAATAGAAGTTGTGTGAGTGTGTTTCACACCAGAGTTTTTGTCTTGTCATCAGACCGGTTTGAACCATAGATGCTAAGTAAAAAGAGGAAACTTGGTTTACCAATGGCCTTCCTCGCTAGATTAATAAGTACGAGTATGAGATCCATATTTTTAGAGAAGATAACTCTAATTTAGTGTACCCGTACCTCTACTTTTCTTGAATACTTTGTCGTTTATTTGACTAATCTCACTGTAAAGCTCTGAAGGAAACAAATGAAGTGCAGTTAAATTAAAAACTTTATATTATAGTTTATTCATTCATTCTAATCGTTTGGCTATAAATCTTCTCGACGACAATATTGAAAATCAAAGACTCAAAAAGGCGAGAATATTAGATCTTCCATTCCGGTTCACCTGATCAAAAATGTTTAACAATCCTTTAAAGATTAAAAAACAAAATTATATTTTAAATGGTCAACTCTTATTTCTCTATAAATTTAATCTTATTAACATTCATTCATCTAAAAAGTCAAACATCAAACTAATATTCAACCATCAGTTAAACAGATCATCAGTATCACATCTTCATTCTCTCCTTTTCACACCTTCTATCACCTCGCCCATTAATTTTAAAACTTCAACTTCTAGTACATCTTTCTCCGTATATAGAAACGTTTTACATTACCAGAACTCAAGAAGATACCCTTCATCACTCATAACCAAACGATCACACGGAAGCAACATTGCTGAGTGCTCTCTTCCTTCAAGATATATTCAAAATTTTTTAAAACATGTACTGAAAGTTTTTGTTAACTGTTTATAAATAATTCTTAACTGTTAAAAAAATATTATAGTTTGGTTTACTATATTTTTTCTGTAAGTTTGATTATCTTTTTTGTTTACTTTAATTCAGTTTAATAATCTTGGTGGGTCAGTGTGTTGGGTCGTACTGCTAACAACTGAAAGCTATGTAATTATTGCATTATTGATACATTTTTGTTAGTTAAGTATTTTTATTGATTTTTGGGTTATTTTTTTTTATGGAATATCAACAGGTAGTTCAATTTGAATTATTTTTTTAGGGTTTTGTTAATGATTTATTGACGGTATACTAAGAAGTTAATTTTTTATTACATACATTTTAATTGCTAAAAACAAATCATACATATAGACACTGAATATAGTCATAGAATTCAACTTGGTTTACTGTAAATTGGGAATGAAATTTCTCTTTTAAGAGATAATGTAAAAATCTGATTAACCTTGCTAGAAAATAAAGTAACGAGATAGAAAACAACACAGCCTTACGCAAACTAAAAAACTCATTTCTTTGGTTGTACATTAGACCGTCCCTTGTAGATCCATTTGCATAAACGTGTAAAGCTACGTGACGGCTGGGCAATGTTCGTGTATGTTGTTTATACGTGATATTACTGAGAATAACGTAAAAAGATATTAAACTAAAAATATTTACAAGCTAGGCTCAACACAAAAGACAAACCATTACAACCAAATAATAAAATAAGTCCGGCAAAATGGCGGTTGTATTTCTGCCCACTGGTTATTTTTTACAATATAAGTGAAGCAAAATCTAGCAGTAGGTACTCTTAAATGCGTTACTTTCCTAAATATAAGCCTACATAATATTTTATCCTAATTCTACATATTATGGATTGTGACAACTCGTTTTAAAATCAGAAAATTAAAAATCAGAAATAAATAAAATTTGACAATTATTTTAGTATTAATTGCGTTATTTTCCTAATTATAATTATTATATAATATTTTATCCTGATTCTACACATTATCGATTCTGACAACTCTTTTTAAATTCAGAAAAATTAAAAATCAGAGAGATATGAAAATTGCTAATTATGTTAGAATGTTTGTAATTAAAAACGTAAATTTAATTATTATTCTTTGTTTTCAATAAAGATTTTGGGTAGTTTTGCTTCAAATCCCTATTCTTTTACCTCTTTTGTTACGTTTTCCGTTTTTTAGCTGTACAGTATAAATAGAGAAAATCATTTAAGAATCCTTTATAAAACAGAATTCATACATCTTTAAATTTATGAATTTATTTAATTTTGTTTCTAAACATACCTACTGCTATAATTTTTAATTAATTATTTTATTAATTATTGTTTCTTGAGTTTTCACCGAAAATGCAGGTTTTCAGGTCCCCTGAGCACAAAAATTTGTGTTATTAAAATTTGAAAAGAAAGTTATTCGGTGTATGGAGCTAACCAGCTCATCTCATGCAGGGCCACTATTTAACAAGGTTAAATTACTTAGTGTTCCCCCACTCTACATTTTTCACGTGATAATGTTAGGCAAAATTACAATTTCCACAATCAAAGATAAAAAACCGAAACAGGTATGTGGCTAACCACAACACTATTGTTAGAACAAAAACCTACTTATAATATTATTTGCATTCCTTTGAAGAAAATCTGAAAAATTACTTGATGAAACGTTTTTATAGTGTACAAGAATTTTTGCTAAATAATATTACTTACATAAAAATAAAAAAGAGAGGTAACTCAAAATAAATAAACACCCGAAGCATTGAAGTGAATGCTAAGAAAACTGTGTGCTATTGTGTAAATATTAGATGACACACTTATTGTAGTAAGTAAGTTTGAAGTTACTTAGTACGTCAACCTCCTCCTCCTCCTCTTTCTCTTCTCGGGTTAGGCATTTCTACTTGTTCCGGCACCCATCTTTTCGTTGGCCTGCCAATGTCTCTACTTCCCACTGGTTTGTATCTCCTACCTAAACTAGGCAAGCGGCTTTCTGGCATTCTATTTAAATGGCCGACCCATTGGGCATGATACAATTTTATTTTTTCGTTGAGTGGAAAAATTCCCAATTCTTCCCTTCTATCTTCATTTCTGATCCTATCTTGTCTTGTACAACCCTTGACAGACATTTCATTCCTACAGTTTGGATGTTTCTTTCCTCCCTTCTCCTCATTACCCATGCTTCACTGGCGTATGTCAAGGCTGGAACTGCCACCGCCTTATAAAACTTTAACCTGGTTTTGGGCCTTTTTTCTTGCCTCAGAACTCTATATGAACACTCTAAATCGCCTCTGAAATAGAACTGGCAACAATGGGAAATACAATAGTTTGCAATGTGTGATTAAAATAATATGTAATTATTCAGGTGTTTTGCATTAACTTATAAGTTCTTGTCATGCCCTAAACTTCCTCGGGATTTTCCTGGACGCAATTTTAAAAAAACCCCGTGTTTATCGTTTGGTCTGTGTGACTAAACAAAAGACTCAAAAACGGAAAATCTTACGTAGCTGAAAGTTGAAATTTTTAAACCTAAGATAAGTATCACGTGAAGACCCGACACAAATATATTCATCAAAATCGGTCAATTTTTTCCGTCCGAATTCTCACGTTTTGCAATTTTCCAAAAAATTGCAATTTTGATATAAATCGCCTCATTAACTACAATTTTGCTCTCATTGTAACGTTTTTCTAGATTGAAGCGTTTAATATGCATTTTTGGGGAACCGTGTTTAATGTATTCAAAAATTCACAACTTTTTTAAGCATTTTCCTACAGAACTTAGTTTAGCATTTATTTCTTTTTTCTTTCTTTTTTTATTGTTTTATAATTTTCAAATTTCCATATTTTGCTTATCATAATCATATCCACAGAGGTTGTTTTTCATTTTAGGTCATCTGCTGATTATTAAAATTAGGTTAAGTTTTACGTTTTACATTAGCTATTCATGATCATAGGTTATGTATAGGAAATATAGGTTAGGTTATGTTTTTCGTTACTACTTTCTCTTGCTCTACATGACGTATAGGTTGGGAAAGTTATGTTTTGTCAGATTTTCAAAATTAGTCAAAAGTGGGCCATTTTACACTGGGAAGAGAAAGTCGTGTGAGTATTTCACACCAGATATTTAACCGTTCTTTTTCAATAGGTTTATTTAATAATGTGATTACCCAAAATATTCAGTGGGGTTTTAAATGGTAATTCTGTTTCTTACATTTTTTATTTCATCGATAAATTTAGCTTTATAATTACATAATTAATTTATTGACGAGTGTAAAGAGAATTGCGGCTATTAATATAACTGTTAACATTTTTTATGTAATTCCTCTGTTGTGAATTTTAAATGAAGTTATACTGTCTAATTTATTCATCTAATAATCCACTTAAACGGATCTAAGAAATCACTGATTAGGATAGTAAACATGTTATTTTTTAAATTTTATGCAGGGTAAGATTCCAGTTGTGTTTTTTACTCGTAAAATTATTCACCGTTAAATGTTACACGATACAATGTACTTATTCCGGTTTTAAACACGTAATTATAAACATTAAAATTCTTCCTACCATGTTAAAGCGTATTCCATTCTTCTGATACTGTTTTCAAGTTGAATCTCAACATCTTGTTTTCGTTAACGTAACAGAATAAAAAACGTGTAGTCTGTTTAAGAAATGCTTTATTATCGTCTGAAAAAAATGTTGATGATTCGTACGGTTTTTTTAAATATTTTCTTCAATTTATCTCAGTTTTAAATTACTTTATGTTACAGTTGTTACAAGATTTTTTCCCTGAAATGCAAACATCTTGTAAGCCTCCTGTTTTAGACATTTACAAATTAAATTTAACCACCCAAATTGTAAATATCCGATAATATTTTCATTTTGTATCAACATCAGAACATACTTTTTTACGGTCAAGTAAACATTTTGTTTATACCTAATAGTTTTTATGGTTTGTTCGGTAATGTAACTATTGCGAATCGAAATTTTTGTTGGCAGTTCCATGTGTATTTATTGACAATTTCATTCATTTTTTAATGGTGACCGTTTTAGTGGCAATTTTTATTTTGGCTTAGATACAAACCTCTCATGTAAGCGGACGGTGGTCATTAATATTAAGTAAAATGTATCTAGTAAAATAATTTGTACATTGATTTCAATAATATCTTACATATAAATTCCAAAATACTACATGCATAAAACTGAAAATTATTTTGTATCATGTAGTTATGATTTTCCAAGATAATGATACAAATTCATCTTTGAATAACTTCTTTTTTTTAGCTTTTATTTGTTATCGGGAACTGTACATTATTGACAACTACCCAATTTGATCGCTGCTTTTGGCTGTATTATTTTGACGTGGATGAGGCGAGTTTGAACAGGGACCCCCTGTACAGTTTGTTCACGGAAGGCTGTCAACTGGTCACCATACAAAGTCGCTTGCCCAATCGGTAGTACTTAACAAATAATAGCGACTTTCTATCAGCTGACTGTCTGGGCTGGCCCGAAGGCCTTAAATAACTTAAATAAATAATAAATAATGTAAGAACCACCTTATATTATCGTGATACTGTCCCAGGTTCGTACAGATCAATAAATTTGAAAGCCTTTTGTTTTTGAAAGTTAATTTGTTTATTTCACAATTTGGAGATAGAATTTTGAACACTTTTAAAACACAATTAAAAACTTTAAAATCCTTTAAAACTTATTTAAAATATTAAATTCTTTTCTTTTCGCAAATCTTCCAAAAGTATTATTTACAAATATTAATACAATTATCACTAAATTAGTATATTACCAAATTATCAAAAGTATTTGTTTTTTAAAATAACTTGTATATAACGTCTCTCCTTTAAAGGTTTAAAATGGAGTGAGTTCAACAATCCAAATTATGAATTTCATAAAATTGTTCTTTTTTTTTTTGTTTTTTACTTCCTCTTACATCTTTTAGATCAAAATTAAAATTTTCCTTTTACATCTGCAGTTGAGATCATCTGATGTGTGTGTGTTGATGCTGTAAAGTTATGTTTATGTTTACGTTAGAATGTTATGATTGTGTTTATACTGTTTGTTGTGTGTCTGTGGAGATGTCTCATATTACAATCATTACAATCTTCCCCCCCCCCCCCCGGAGAGTAAACTGAAGTACAAAGGTATGTGTATACAAAATAATGGGGGTGAGTGCTTAAATGAAAAAGAGAAGGTGAGTATGTAGCAGTCGTCGGCCTGAGATGGTAATACTCATTCATTCGGGGCCCCTTTCAATAAAACATTCAAATAACATGCAAACAGCACAGTTTACATTTTTGTTACAATCATCTCAAGCTCGAGTATCGCAACAGACATCACCAAAATAAATCCTTATGAAAATAAATTATGTAAATTATGAATAAATTATGTAACTTTTTTAAGGTTAGAGATATGTTCTTTAGTTATTTCTCCTCCAATAGTCTTACGGAGTAAGGCTGTAACTGGAGTAGAGAAACCAATGATATACAAAGGTTCAGACCATCGATATGCCATTTTCGCACAAATGTTTTTCCGTTTCGAACTTACGGGGTGAGTTTTAAGTAAAACTTTGTCTCCCACCGAAAACGGATTGGGGTGGCGTGTAGCATTATACCGGCGTGCCATATCATGATGAGATTTAATTAGTTTTCTTCTAATATCACACATCATGTTACTGGAACGTATAGGATTTCTATGGAGGATATCTTGGATATTCCATGCTCTATCCAACGGTGTTTGAGCTGAAAAAGTATGTAATATGTCAAATGGGCATTTCCCATGAGCATTATGTCGAGCCATATTAAAGGCTAATTGAAACCAAAAGAGAGATTTGTCCCAAGTTGTTTGAGTCGTTGCATGATACGCAATAAGGATAGATCTAAGATTTCGATTTAATCGTTCGGCATGAGATGGTTGAGGATGATATGGTGAGAGGGTGGTTCGTTTTATGCCTAGATTGAAACAAAAGTTTTTAAACATTATGGAATTAAAATTTTTAGCGTTATCTGTGACAATTAACCTTGGAATGGAGTAATTTTGGAAAATACGTTTTAATTCATTGACAATGGAGGATGTATTAGTATTTCTTAATGGAGCTAGCCATGTAAATTTTGAAAAACTATCCACTACTACTAGAATATATTTATAACCTTGGTTGGTTTTTGGCAGACTACCTACAGTATCAATAAACAAAGTGTCAAATGGCACTGTTGGAACTCTGGAACTAAGATTTCCCCATTTATAATTTATTCCAGGTTTACTACGTTGGCAGATTGTACAAGCATTCACTTTTAAAGGAATTTCTCGATATATAGCTGGCCAATAAAAATACCGTGTAATTTTGTGTATGGTTTTATCAACACCTAAATGTCCACCGATTTCGGACTGATGGAAGTATTTAAATACTAAATCTTTTAAGGATTCGGGAAGAACGATTTTGGTTGGGTTATTATTTTTATCTTTTAGGCATAGGACACCTTTAGATAAACAAAATTTATTATTCATTTGTTGTTTTTGTTGAAGGATAAAGGTATCCTGTTCTTGATGTTGTCTTAGATCTGTAAAAGATAGGGGGAATTGAGATAATAAAGTATTAATATAAGATATATCTTTTGAGATATCTTCGTTATTTAAATCATACATCCTCGATAATGCGTCAGCCACATTATTATCTGAACCACGGATGTGATTAATTTTAAATTTAAAAACAGATAATCTAAGTAACCATCTAGCGAGTCTACCTAATTGCTTTGGTCTGGAAAGAAGCCAGGCTAAGGCTTGGTTATCGGTTTCCAAAAGAAATTCTCGATGTGTTAAATAAGTTCTAAAATGATCTGTTGCAAAAACAACTGCAAGACACTCTCGTTCATATGTAGAAAATTTTCGTTCTGCTTCTGTTAATGTTTTGGAAGCGTATGCTATGGGTTTTCTAAATCCTTCATGTTCCTGAAGTAAGACAGCTCCTAAACCTGTATCAGACGCATCCGTCTGTAAAATGAAAGCCTTAGAAAAATCTGGTATTGCCAATACCGGGGGATTAGCAATTGCCTGTTTGAGATCTTCAAACGCAATTTTTTGTGAGTCTCCCCAGATAAACTGAGTGTTTTTACGACGTAACTTATTTAAGGGTTCTATTCTATCAGCGTAATTTTTAATAAATTTAGAGAAATAATTAATCATACCACAATATCGATGCACTTGTTTTACCGAGGTCGGTTGTGGATACTGTAATATTTTTTGCGTCCTCGCCGGATCTATAGAAACTCCTTTGTATGATAAGGTATGCCCAAGGAACGGTATCTCATTTACAGCAAATGTTACCTTATCGGGATTAACTGTAATACCAGCTTTCCGCAGAATTGTCAATACTATTTTAATATGTTTGACATGCTCTGTAAAACTTTTAGAATATATTAATATATCGTCCATGTAATTAAATACAAATTTATGTTTAATATTTTTGAATAATGTATTCATAAGACGTGTTAAAACTTGTGCACCAGTCGAGAGACCAAAAGGTAATCTGACGTATTCGTATAAGCCATCCGGTGTGCAAAATGCGGTGATTTGACGAGATTTTTCTGTCAATGGTATCTGATGGTACGCTTGTGCTAAATCCAAGGTACTGAACCAGCGGGCATTAGAAAACCATTGAAAAGCATGATTTATATTCGGTAAAGGTTGGGCTTCTGAGTCAATTATTAAGTTGACTCGGCGATAGTCTACAACTAAGCGACTTGTACCATTTGGTTTCGGAATTAAAAAGGCTGGGGAGGAATAAGGTGAAACACTTTCTCTAATTACCTTGTCTTTTAATAATTTGTCAATTTGGTTTTTCATTTGGAGCGTTTTTATCGGATTTAATGGATAGGGCCTAGATTTTATAATTTCGCTATTCTTTAGTTTAATATCATATTTTAATATGTGGGTACAACCTAATTTAGTTGTGAGTACATCAGGAAATTTCCTACATAAATCATTAATTGTATTTTTAATGTATTCACTTTGTTCTATGTTGTTAATTTGTTCGGGGTCTAAATTGGTTAGAGCAAATTGTTGATTTTTTGCCCAATCAAAGGTTATGAAAGATTTCGAAGCATTGAATATTGCGTGGGTTTTTTGTAAGAAATTCATTCCGAGTATTATTTTATGGTGTATTTTTGTTAATATTTTAAAATTAATTTTCCACGATATGTTGTGAAGAGTAAGTTTAACCCATATCTGTTTATTAATTCTTAGAGGAAAGCGATCAGCTGTGAGGCAAATTGTGTTAATGTTTTCTTCCTTTATAATCGCTTTTTTAGTTTTTAAAAATGTATATAGTTGTTGATTAATAATATTATGAGTGGAACCAGAATCAATGAGAGCGTTAAATATGTTATTTTTGATTTTTACCGATAAAGCTTTCAACGTATAATTACAGTTCAACGTGTTTTCTTTTAACCTTGAATGTTTACAGGGATTATGTTTACAAACACACATCATATGCCTATGATCAGTGCATTTGTAAAGATTTAGTTTTTTGAAACATTATTATTTTCTTTTTGTTGTAACAGTTTACAATGTCTTTTGATATGACCTAGCTTATGACAATAAAAACATTTTAAGGATGTTGTAGGCATTTGTGATCTGATTTTGCAAGTATTTTGTTTACTTTGGTTAGATACCACGCTATTCACATTGTTTATTACACTCGTATCATTTATTTTAGATAAACCGATATCATTAAGGGTCCTAGCATAAACTCTTTCGTAGACATATGAGTCTAATTTATTGAAATCTTGTAAATTATTAGGTTTGCCGATTATACCTATGTGCGTGGCATATGTTTCATTTAAACCGGTTAAAATTATATTGATTAACTCACCTTCTGTCAGATCTAATCTTAACACTTCATGGTTTTCTAAGATTTCTTTTATATATTCAGTAAGAGTCTCTGTTTGTGACTGATTTCGGTATAACAATTTGAGTTTTAATATTTCTTTCATTTTTGGTGTGATTAGTTTGCTTACCAAATCTCTATGAAATTGATCAAAATTATGATTATTTTTGATAGAATTTTCGAAAATTTGTTCAGTGAATCCAGTCATAAACGGAGTCAACAATACCAAAGGTAAATCTACTGCATAACGTTTTTGTATTTGTTTAATAATTTTAATATTTCGTACTAGCATGTCAATATCACGTCCATCAGTTATAGTTAATTGTTTTAATTCGTTTTCAATTGGATTTGCAATTTTCGTCCAATTAAAATTTAATTCACGATGAAAATAAACAGGATTATGATTACCTACTGCATTCGGTACTAATATGTCAGGAGTTTCGTTTCTAGGAACAGGATTTTGCATTACTGGGGAATGTAAAAGATTAACATGACCAACATCAAGATTTCTTTGTTGATCAGGTAAAAAATTATTTCCTAAATGTACGTCTTCAAGGTTTATGTTATTTTGTTCAAAATTAGGTTCAATTTCGAAATTTTGTAACCTATTGAGTTTCCAAATCTCAAATCCTTCTTTTAAATTTTGAAATCCTACGAGTTTATCTGGTTTGTTGGGTAATATGAATGTTAATAGTTTGTTAAGCCTATCATCAAATATTTCTGCATTATACCTTTCTAATTCAGTTAAATTCTCTATGTTCCGTAACCTCGCTAAATAATTTTGACATTCCGTCAGTTGTTTGTCTATGTCAAATCTGCGCAGTGTAGTTAAATCAATTTGGCGTCCGTTATCTAATAGTTTCTGTAGCCTTTGTTTTTTTTGCCTTATGTTTCCTGTAGTCGTGCTTTTTCGTATGCGCAGTTGGAAGTTAATGTTTGTCTCGTCTAGTTTGGTAGGGTCAAGTATTGGTGCTACGTCTCTATTCATGTTTATACCTGTTTTGTTTAATGATGATGATATTTTTTTTTTTAAATGTATGTGTTAAATCACTTACCAGATGATCTCAATGTATTTGCCTACCTAAATTATAAATTAGTTTGTAAATTTTTTAGAAGATTTGGTTTATTATTTTTGTTTGATTAATTTTTATTTTGGTGAATTTGATTCCGGTTTGTTCCTTTTCTTTTATTATGGTTTCCTTCCAATCTTGTCCAATCTTGTTCCAATCTTGCTGTATTGATATTTTTGTTTCCTTTCCTGAAATTGTCTTGAAATTTATGTTGAAAATTGATTATGTTTCCTGGTCACGGCACCATTTTATTGTCCCAGGTTCGTACAGATCAATAAATTTGAAAGCCTTTTGTTTTTGAAAGTTAATTTGTTTATTTCACAATTTGGAGATAGAATTTTGAACACTTTTAAAACACAATTAAAAACTTTAAAATCCTTTAAAACTTATTTAAAATATTAAATTCTTTTCTTTTCGCAAATCTTCCAAAAGTATTATTTACAAATATTAATACAATTATCACTAAATTAGTATATTACCAAATTATCAAAAGTATTTGTTTTTTAAAATAACTTGTATATAACGTCTCTCCTTTAAAGGTTTAAAATGGAGTGAGTTCAACAATCCAAATTATGAATTTCATAAAATTGTTCTTTTTTTTTTTGTTTTTTACTTCCTCTTACATCTTTTAGATCAAAATTAAAATTTTCCTTTTACATCTGCAGTTGAGATCATCTGATGTGTGTGTGTTGATGCTGTAAAGTTATGTTTATGTTTACGTTAGAATGTTATGATTGTGTTTATACTGTTTGTTGTGTGTCTGTGGAGATGTCTCATATTACAATCATTACAATACTATAATATTGGTCAACTAATCGGGTTTGTCTAGCAGTAAAATCGTAGCCACATGTCAGCTGTTTAACATCTGATTTTCTGAGACGAAGGTTCTGCAGTTCAATTCCTAGTAATTGTAGTTACTTTATACGGATTTGAATAATTGACATTTTGTTACCTGTGTACTTTGATGGTTGGGGTTTAATAAACTCTCCCAGGAATGGTTGGCCTGAGTCTGTGCAAAAGTAACCCTCATTTTCACGTCATACATATCCTTATCTCATTGTTTCATGAGATTGCTTATTGTTCCTATTGAACAGATTGCAATGTACACAACAATTGGAGTTAAAAAATATACGAATATTTGGTGAAGAAAATGTGATATTGTTTCATTGTTAATATTTTTTAGCCTTAGAGCATCACAGGCTAGTGGTAGCTGATAAAAAGTTTGCAATTACTTGTTAAGTAACCCCGGTTAAGTGATGAAATGTGTGTGGAGATCAGCTGTAAACCACACATAAACGACTTCAACTAGAGGTCTCTGTTAAAATTTAACCTACATCATCTTCAAGTCAAAAATACTCAAAAAAAATCAGCGATCAGATTGGGAGGTAATACTGTAGGCTTTTCAATATTACAATCCCAATAAAAAATAAAAGCTTTCGTTAGAGAGTACTTTACAACTTCCTTTAATTTTGTAAAAAAAATTTTACCTTACATATTTTTATTTCGTTACGTTCTATTATGGAACAGATGACTAATCTTGATGAGGCAGCACATATTTTTTTGAAAATTTTAGAAAAATTGTACTAGTTTAGTAGCATTATGACCATAGTATACAAGATTTAATAATAATATAATAAGGTTATTGTTTAGTTACTAGTTATTATATTATTTTCTTTTATTTCAGGTGGGTGATATAGACACTTAAATTTTGGCAAGGATTCAATCAGCTTATGATGAAATGTTGTAAGTAGATGAAACATGTTTTTTTATCATTAAAACTGTTTATTGCACATCTTATTGTTTTTTATGAAGACAAATTTCACCACCTTCTTATATTATGTTCATTACGTTACATTAATGTGTTCTTTAATAAAATTTAAAGTTTTTCTCATAACATTTTAACAAGCGGTATCTTACATCTACGTTAAAATGTAGTGATTTAAAAAAAATATCACAACACATTTTCGGTTTCAATCCTGTGAGGTCAGTGCGATTGTTAACGTTTTGAAACATTATTTTAAAACTGAGAGTAATTTTCAGTTTTATAGGCCTTCATTTGTGTTCTTTTAGTAATCAACAATCGTAACAACTATTTAATTGTCAACGTTGAAATGTTTTCAATGTTTTTCAAGCTATTATCAAGTTTTATTGTTAAATAAAAACGTGCGAACGTATAAGAATTGAGCTTGGTTTCTCTGTTTTATTTTATAGACTTACATAATTCCTTGTTGTTTAATCATTGTAGCGTTACGGTAACTGTTTTAAAAATAAACAAATAAAATTTATAAATATCCATAATGTGTCAAATATGTTATAAAATTCTCGTTTCACTGTTACTCGTAATAACGTACTAAAGTTTTTATTTTCATTTATAACTGTGTTGAAAATAAAGCATGCGTTTTTTACACATCTTATTTAATTTATTTTAAGATAAATTTGTATTTTATATCCTGGAAGACTATAAAAGAAAAACGCAGGAAGAATTTATATTACCATAAAGAATTGTAGCGGATCTTGTTGAGTGTTACAGAGCGTTGATCGGGCTTTCTTACACGTGTGATTTTTTTTCTTCAGAGCTCCACAATGGGGCTCCAGAGACATAACCGTTTAGAACCCACCCGCGCTTTCCTCAGCTGTTCCATAATTCTCATATGTCTCGATAAGCCCGCCTGCACAGCCTTCGTAGACCAGTAAGCACGGTAACAATTCCACAATTCAGCTCCTTTCTTCGGTGCGCTGTCCAATTCAGTGCGGTACCCTCCTTTATTTCCGCTCTAGCATTTCTTTACTGCAGCAGGCTATTTTTGTATTTCAATATCACTCATGTACTTATCTGAGCAACTCCATGCAAAAGTGTGACGATTTCTTCCTTCAATTTAAATAACTTATTCTGTATTCTAGAAATGTTTTCTCCAATTCCCTCTCCCATGAAACTTTTTACATATTTCTATACAAATATTTACTACACACTTGCATTTGTTAATATAACTTAAACTTATATATTGATATTTTGATATTTTCTTATTCAACTATGTTTACAAAGAGCATCAATCAAGTCAAGACAAGTATTGTTAGTATTTTTTTAACCCTTTCAGTGCCGAAACAATATTTAAAAGTTGATCTAAAGCCATTTAATTTGAATAAGGGTGTAAAAAAGTGCCATCTGTTATTTCGAAAAACTTGCAGGTGTAAGCCTGCCATTGCCAACCAAAATTTCAACGTTACAGAAAAATAAAATTCCTGTTAAAAATTAATTTTTAGTTTGTTCATAACGAAAAGAAATCGTTCTAACACTAAAAATATTCAAAATTTATTTTTAGTTTATTTGAAGTCACATCGACAGCTTGGTCAATAGCAACTACTGTGGGTTTAGATACCTTAACGGTGGTTTTATCGTGGTAAAATTTGCAGATCCTGGCCGGAAATCGAACCCGGGACCTTTCGCTTTGCAGGCTAGCCCGCTAGCCACTGAGGCGATTTCGAAACATTATTCCATTAAATTTTGTTTAACAGTTTTTTTGTTAATGTTCGAATATCCGGACGTTGGCAGTTTATCCATAACGTACGGACAGCCGGTAAATCGGATGTTGCCACTATGTAAAATATATCGACGTCCTGTTTTCCGGACGTTGGTACTGAAAGGGTTAAATTATCTTTATGTTTTTGAAATATGTGTAAGCCTACATACTACTTACTACTGTGGTCATGCAAACCGTAGTCGTTAAATTGCTTAATTTTTAGCAGTCTCCATTTATAACTTCTTTCTCTGTCCCACCTATCGATATCAGGTGCATCACATCTTTCCGTTTTAATTTAGCTCTGTAAAGCATTCTATCTCCTTCGGGTTTACCAAAATGTAGTGATTTTGTTTAGGAGTTTTGTCTTCTCAATATATGACCAAACTATTGTAATTTTTTACTCCTAATTGGCCGGCCAGTTGGCGTAGTGGTTTGCGCAACTGGCTTCTACGCCGGGATTCCGGTCAGGTCTGGCATTTTTTCATCACTCATTTTCATCTATCACCCCTTTTACCGTCTGCATTAGCAGTAATTGCAAATAGTGGAACGTTAAACAAAAAAAATACTCCTAATTACAGCAATTCAGACGAAAAATCCCACGAAAGGACCGAAGATGTCAAGAGACTGGCTGGTGACTGGACGTGGAGAGTTCAAACAGGAATGAATGGATAACAATGAGGAAGGCCTAAGTTCAGGAGTGGATGCAAAGGGCTGGTTGGTGATGATTACGAATTAACGGCAACGTTTGGTTCCCTACGATTCATGGATCGCTGCATTTCTTCTAAAATTGTTCTTTGGCTACTTTCGAGGGCTGGTACATTTATATTATTTAATATCTTGTATTTACGTATATTTTCATTAAGATCGTGTATTCAAACACTATCAATTTCTTTTACATATTTTATATTTTTTCGGTCAGAGCCTAACATTCAGTTTTATAAGGTACCACCTTGTGATCACTGCGTTGCACGTTCTTATTTCTCAATTTCTTGACATTGTTCTAAATTTGAAAATATTGTTGAGTTCACTTAGGCATTGAATTCTTAGTAGTAGCTCCTTATGAAAGAGTAATTGAATATTAAAATGGACACTTAGTTAGAGATGTAAGTACACCTTTTTGCTATGTTAAATTTGAAACAATTCTGCAGAATATAATAAAACCTTTTTGTAGATTTTAATAAATGTTTTACTTTAATAAAATTGGGCCAGAAATAAATAAGTGTTGGTTTAGAAAGTGTAGTCGCAACAGGTGTTCGACAAGTTATACTGTAAAATATTATTCTGTTTAACTCAGTTGCGTCAATTATTATTTATTATCAACCTATTTATATCTCCGTTACTAATAATTATACTGATTATAAATTCATCATTGAATTATTTTACTTAATAGCTGTAGAAATTATGCAATTTAAAAATTACCTATTCCACATTTTCTTTTGATTAAACTTAAAATATAATAGGTTTTTATTATTGTGCCATTAAAAGAATTATTTCTTAAATATGAATAAATTTACCAGTATTGCGAGTAAATATTAGCATATTGTGTTCTTTCTTGCAGCGTTCCTTTAGCTTATAATTAAGAAAATAATCGTGGAGATGTTAAATCGAAAATTCTTTATCAGATTAATTACACCGTTAGTAGTAGTCAAATTAAATTTAATAATGTAATCATACAACGTCTTAGTAGTGTTAATGATTAACACCTTATGCTAATTACAAAATATTTAATTGGGGAATCAAATTAAATTTAAATAATTTTATAAACTGAATTACTTAAGATGTTATTAAACGCAAAGATCTTCTTGTTTTGTGTAGGCTTAACTTAGGTTTTAGTTAAATTACTACAAGTATTTTCTCTTATAATCTTCCTTCGTCAACATTCTCCTTATGGAAAATTTTCATAAATACCAGGATGTATCAACAAACATTATAGTTTGTAATTTTCCTCATTTAAATGTAAATTATTGTAGAAAATTATCTATATTTACATAGTTGTGTTACCACTTGTGTATGAACTCAATTTGTTTTCGACTCTTTTGGAAGTGCCTTAGGGAAAGTAAAACTCAAAAGGATGCATAGAACCTTTTTCATAAATTTTTTACGACAGTTTCTTGTATTCGTTTATCGAAATAATTTTGTTTTCAAACTTATTTTTCCTGTTAAAAATGTATCCAATTTTTCAATTAATGCAGTACCTACATAAATTCTTTTCAATATATTACTCGATTTTAAATTTCATTCGTTTAAAATTTGACAGTTGGGAACGTGTACAGTTAATCTCTCATTGTGTAATTGTATAATTTTTAGTTAGTAACAGAAGTAGTTCTATAAATTAAAAATTGTATTATTTAAACTGATGTTTTAGCATTTTTCTACATTTTTATCTGTTAAAAAGATGAATTCTTTTTCACGTAAGCATTAAGGACATAGTAATACACTTTATTTCTATTGATAGAACAATTAAATAAATAATTATTATTCAATAAATTCAGCTTGATTGTTATAAAAGTGGGAATCTATAATTTTATCATTGCATGTAATTGTATTTTGTTATTTAACTGACCTTTCCATTTAAAAATATATAATAAACATATGTTTATTCATGGTAACATGAAATACAATCTAGTTACTTGTTGCCTACTGTTTATGACTTTAGTAACATATGTTTCTAAAAAAAATTGCCTCGCACTTTGAACACACAATAACTACGTTGTTGTTTCTTTTCAAAAAAAATTGTATGCACGAGCAATGAAACAGCCGCTTAGTTATACATCCATCCATACAGCAACATATGCATGCATGCAGTTCATAATAATCATACAGTATAGCCCGGATCTATTGTCGAGTCAGTGTTAGGAACACTTGTACTTAACAGAAACGTTCTTCACGGAAATCAAGATAACCTTCAGTTGTTGAAAGTATCCAGAACAAATTATATGAATCTTCTTAATAAGTAAACTGTTTTTATGTAGTAATAAAAACTTTTTTTACAACTGTATAATACAAATGATTGCAACATAAGAAACCATCGCAAACATAAAAGTGAAAGTTTTTAAGTTCACGATTTGAAAAAAACTCTTTGAAATAAAGTTGTAGGTTCGTTAATTTTGTATAAATTTAATTATATACAATTTTTCCATTAACTACATATCAAGGGCGCTATCTTAATGAAATACATTTTTTTTACTAAGAGAGCTCAGCTCCCCCAAAAATTTCAGCTGAAATGTCGCTTACCCTATATTGTGTCGCAAAAAAAGTGAAAAATCGCATAAATAAGATTCTACTTCCGCTTGACCGATTTTGTCGAAAATGTTCTTGTCGAATTCCCTAGTGGTAGGGCTACCTAACTTAAATTCTAAGTTTCTATTTTGTACGATATTCCGTTTTTGAGATATTTTGTTCATGCACAGACTAATCGCTAAAAAGTTTTGTTTGGGGGGGGGTTTAGGGGACCTGAAAACGTGTATTGCCGGTGAAAATTTGATTTCGAAAAATCTAAATGAAAACAATACTTTCTTTTCCTGTATAATAATATAGGTCAAGAGAAAGTAAAAATTTACTCATAAAATAAAGAAGATAATTATTTAAGTGATATGAACAAACTTCTATATAATGTAAACAAATGAGTAAATTAATCAAACTTACGTTACGGGTCATTTTGTAGTAGCCTAATTCTAACCTCCTATTCTTTGAATTGCTTTTCTTACAAACCTATTGATATCGGTTGAAGACGTTTAATAACTTTAGCTCATTAATTTCATAATTTTGCTAGTATGCGTTATTTTCAATAATTAAATATCATAATGTATATGAAAGGAAAATATTTTCTGTTTGCTTGTTGCAGGCTTTTACTTTTATTTTGACAGGATATCATTCCCATTTAGGTAAAAAGAAAACTACTACTATAACATTTCGAATATTTAATAGAATTTAGGTTGTCATCAAAGAATTGGTGAATTATATCATGATATATGGTATTTCTAGTCCATAATAAACATAAATTCGGTCATGTGTTCAAACCTAAAAGCGAAGGAAACGCTTCTTTGTTGTTTAGACCATCAGCCGAAAGGCTGATTTGAACCTCTAGAGGTTTTACTAAGTAAAACGAGGAGTGAGGTGCTTTGCCAAACCTTCCTTTTTGAGTGGAAAGTATCCTTATCAGCATTCCAGGCTTTCTGAAGAGCATCTACTTTCCCACCCTCCTAATGACATTTTCATTTCATTCTCTACTGGGTCTGGCTGTATAATGAAATTCATTACTCTCAGAGGAGATAGCTCTGACTAGTATCTCTTACTTAACACCTCTACGTCTTGTGTTCTTAAACGTTTCGTCATACAATTGGCTCATGATGTGATAAGAAACGGAATTATTTTTTGTAGCCCTGAACAAGAAGATCGAGTGCAAATAATTTGACACTCCACCTGCCTGTAATGGGCAAGGAAACTCTTATATAATAATATCTATGTAATATTCAAGATATCACATAGATATCGTATTACGACAACGTACAAGATAGTCCAAGAATTGTTTCTCTTTGATTTACCAATACCGACATTTGTGAGGCACTTTGGGAACCGACTAAAATGAACGCCCACATTTATGTTAAAAGAAACACTTTGGGCTTTATAGTTAAGATGATGTAAAGATTGATGTTTCGACATTCGGTTCTTCCAACTCGGCAGAAACGTACAATTTCACAAGGCCCTTCTTAGGTCATTTTGGATGTACACCGGACAAATTTATAGACTTTATATTACGACCTCAAAATTCTTTTAGTGATTGACGTTTTCATTCAGCTTTATTGTAACTTCCACTGCTGACTCTCACCTCAACTAAAAGATCTTCTGATCATTTACCTCACTACGTTTACTTACGATTAGCAAAGAAGTGGAGCAGGGATGCTAGTTTAAGAATTATTTAATGAATTATGAGAAAAAATAAATTAAAATTTGGAGACTTATCACCAAATGGCGGTGTCAAATTACGTTACTCGTTCCATTCATTCAATCGTCCGTTATTAATTTCGCTGGTTGTACTACCTGCAACAGTTCAGAATTTCATTAATAATGGTAAAATATTTTTTCATTGTGTTTCAAAAAAAAAACTTTCTAACAATCTTTAGTTTATTTTTAGAGTATTTTATGTTGATTACAAATCGTTGATGAAGGTTAAAATCCCACTTATCACTTTTACATGGACTTTTAAACTTTCTCATATTTTAAGTTCTTATGCAAATTGAAATGTCTGATTTTGACACGGAAATAAAATGTGAGTCAAAATTGTTATGCACTGGATTCTGAAGGAGTTATTTTGTGTAAGTTAAGTTAAAATTTAAGCTTGAAAATGAAGTTTTCCTGATCCTGAAATATATCAAGTAAAAGTTATCGTAGTCTATCTCATTGTTACATCAATTTACCGACTTAGATAATAGAAATCATTTTATAAAATTATTACAATGTTTATTAAAATTCAGGACTGAATAATATTTATTAGTATTTTCCTTTATTTTTACCCTTAGTAGTTGTAAGATAAGTACTTATTTATTTTAATAAATTTTAAATTCATACAGTACTACTTAAGTTTTTTAATCGACTTCATATTTTTACGACAGCATCAAAAGTTGGTATACGTTATGTTATAACTTTTATGTATAAATTTAAAAAGTTGTTACAAAACTTTTTTTTTATAAAAACACGAATGTTCGTTAACGAGGGTGGTAATTATTGTACAACCCCTGCGGGAACTTAATCGTGTATAAGCTCTGTGCTGTAATTTAAAGTAAATATTTTCGTTGACGTTAAAAATTTAAATTACTTATGTAACAAAATACGTATTAATTACTTCAGAAGAAAACAACATTATTGAATTATTATCTACAGTATAATTATTTAATTATTTTTTCAGTCTAAAAAAATAAATGAAAGAATACGATTTATCTTCTCAAAAAACCCCTGTACACATTGTATACCTTTATTTATTTAAAAAAAAACAGTATATTTATTTTACAAACTGGTTAAGAAAAGTAAGTTGATAAACGAACATTCTGAAAGAATATAATATGTTCTAACGTAATAATTGTTATGTCCTGGCCTTCACTCGGCAAATAACTTTTTACATTTTTTTAAAGCACTAAACCATAAAAAGTTCCATAAAAAGATTATTAATTATATTGTTACTATAATTTCTTTTTAATAAAAAATAAATTCATTTAAATGACTACACAATACTGTACGTATGGGTGCATTTGAATAATTATTTCTTGAATTCTATTTTGTATAATTTTATTGTTTAATTTTGTTTGACGTCACATCTAAGTGTTGTAATTAAATTTGTATGCGTTTCTTAAATCATTGTCGTGACTTCTAATAATTATTACTTTTGTGTCCTGTCATTTAATTTATTAGCGGTTCGAAAGTACTTAGTCATGCTTGATCAATTATCGTACAATTCTAAGGTTAAGTAGACGAAAAGTAATTTCATGCTTTTAATTAAAACTAAATTTTTATTTAGCATAAAAAGTCTATATACTTGTGTACATTAGTATGCTTGACATGAAACGGTTGTTTAGATCAGCCGAAACGCTAGTTTGAACCTTTAGAGTTACTAAGTAAACCGAGGAGTGAGGCCCTGGAACTAGCAGATCAAGTGGAAATAATTTAACACTCCAAACTATCAAATCTTAAAAAATCTTTTGAGACCGCTGTTTTCCTTATGTTTTATACACGGTTACTTTACTAGACGGTAGGGATCATCAACAAAATATGCACAGTGACAAACCCCGCCCTCTGACATCACTGGTCACCAGCGACAGCCGACACGCGATACGTACCGTGTCGGTCTGTGATGTTTACTAATCTTAATACGGTCTGTAATACTTTACTAGTCTTTTTAATAATGGTGTGTTGTGCGATTGCTGGGTGTTCTAATCACGATAGACACCAAAAGGAGTTGGGCATTCAAATTCACAACTCCTTAATGCCCTATAAATTTTACCGTTTTCCCAAGGGCATTGAAACTAGATTGAAGTGGCTAAATGCTTGGAAGGGGGCCGATTCATTTTCTCCTGATAGTGGTCGCGTGTGTTTAGTACATTTCGACGAATCGGATTATGTACGCGATTTAAAGTCCGAGTTGCTGCATCTTCCATTGAAACGTGTCTTAAAGATGAATTCAATCCCACATTTAAATTTACCGATTCGTATTGCCGTTCTACGTCCGGTAAATCCGACTTGTAGTGAACGTAGAAATCGACCAGAGAAACGATACGCTTGTATGGAAGTTAATGATATTTTAAACTCATCATCCAATTACAACCCACGCAGTTTACAAAATGAATGGATAGCCGTAGAGAAAGGTAGGCCTCGTTTTATTGAAGAACCGCCAAATTTTAATGGTGCGCAGTCAGATGAAACTGATCTCTTAAAGCGTGAAAACGCCGAATTAGCCTAAAAGAAAAAAACAAGTTTTTCAGAGAAAAACTTCAGACCGCAAACGAAGAATTATTAAAATTAAAATCGATTTCTCGTGTAAACACTTCTCAACCGCTATGTTTGTAAAAATAGTGCAAAAAATGTACCGTCACTACGCACCGGTCGAGTTGTTGGGGACCAGCTACGTCATTTTATATCTCACAGCAGCTGCGCGTGACCGCTACCGTCTAATATAGTAACCGTGGTTTTACATATTTATCATTGCAATCAAACTCATCTGAAATTTTTATGCGGTTTATACAACTTTTCAGTCTGTAATACGATTAGTTGGCCCAAACGTAACTGGTAATCAAAAGTCTCAGACTTTTGATTACAAAATACGTTTAAAGAGATAATACTCGTTCATTATTTGGTATTACAGTAGTTCCATTTAAAATATATTTGTAGGACGTTATATAATTTACATTGCACTGCCAAAAAACTTACTTTATCTTTTTCTCAAGGTATAATATCTAGAGTGTTTGGTGAAAATAGTAAGTTAGACTTTTACTGTCTTACTAAAAACGTAATGTTTATAAAAAATATTTGTAATTTTAATAAGCATTAAGTTAATTAATGTTTGAAAAAAATGGTATCAATCAAAAGTGTATCCTTCAAATTATAATTTTTTACCAGTCAAGATAATGTTTTTCTGTATCTGGCTAAATAGTGCAGAATTAGATTTAATTTATAGTTTAAGGTTTGATAGACGGTTTTTCGTAGTTTCTTGCGGACATTCCTTGTATACAAAAACATTGTCTGCAGAAGCTGTAATCCTTGTAGTATCAATGGGCTAACCATTGAAAAACTAAAACTTAAGTTTATAAAACGAAACTACCAAGTGACATTTAATTTGCTGTAAGCGTTACTTTTTCGACAAATGACACAAAACTACTCTGAAAGAAGATCAATGATGCTATAACGTTCCAAACAATGGCAGCCATGTTCAGTTAACCTTACGCTTAACCACTTTTTGAATTTATAAGGACTATAATATTCCTCTTCTTTCATCAACTACATGACATTTTCTTTACTAGCTGTCGCAGTCTTATGATAAATACGCGCTTTGTTAAAACTGCAGGTCTGGGCTGGGAACAATTAGTGCGGTTCTCTTACATAAGCTCTGTTTAGACACTGATTAAGGACTGCGTTGTTTGGCTGTTTTATTGTTCAAACTATAACCTTTTTCGAATTTTATTCTGTTCTAAAATGAAAAATCACGAATCAAAATTATTACTACAGAAAATTTTACATTCGCAAAATCGAACGATAGGCTCGCAATTATTAAGGAATTACTAGATAATTTATATTTAGATACTTATTTGTAATTTTCGCTATTTATTGTAGATATGAAGAGTTGTGGGAGAAAATACACTAAAATACGAATTGAATATTAGTAACTTATAAATGGTATAACGGGAGAGGGTTTAGTTATTTTGTCGCCAAGCAATAATTCTACATCAAAATGGTTGTACTTATTCCAGCTGGCTTAATTCCATTAACGTTGTAATACGAATATTTTATTGTACTTTTAGTTATTTATTTAAAATAAATACGCAAATATATTTTCCATCATGGTAGAAACCGCTGTAGAGAGACAATAAGTAATTTAGTGAATGCATGCTTACTGAAAATAAGTAAAACTTATATTACTATAGAGTTATTAAAATACACGTTATTTTAATGGTTTTTACATGTATTAACTGATGTTAATTCTTAGTAAAAAAAGTGTTTACTTATTACAGAATAACTAAATTCAAGCGCAATGTTGTCATGAATTTACTTACATATTGCAAGCTCTAGGAAAGTGAAGGTTGTCGTAATGCCAAGGTGAAAACATTACCATTTGTTTCAGTTTTATAAGGAAAGAAATATGTGATCTTTTTGTTTAAAGTTAAAAGTACTAAATTCTAAATAACAAACCTAACGACGCTTTATACAATAATGAGATTATTATACCTTAGGGCGTAATAATTTGAAATTGTACTACTTTTATTAAATAATTTGGGTGTATAAATATCGATAGTAGTTTTATGCAATTTGATATTGGTATTCCACTTTGAAAGGACTTATCGATCCTTGTGTAGTGGTTTTGTACGGAAATAGTTTGTGCTCCTGGAGAAGTATACTAGGGCAAGGAGAAGCTCTTCTAAGTTCAGTTTGTATGAACTTCAGTAAATCAAGACATTCTGGTAATGTACTGAGTTTGAATTATAGAATGTTTGAATTACAGAAACTGAATATATTCATAATAATCCGAAAATAAAGTTATTTTATTTTAGTCAGTTTACAAATATACCGTTTATTCATTGAGTTTATTTTTTTCAGAAAAGTTTTTTAAATTTCCTAGTAACTAGAAACAAATTCTTAAACTGCACAAAAATATCACTGGAAGTACTGTTTGCAATGAATTTATTTATATCGTATTTATGCGATTTATAGTAGACGCAATAGTCGAAACAAATGAATAAGCATTCGTTTAGATATCTCAACGTTCTATTGATTTTGTAAAAAAATATGTTGGTACAATACAGTCGCTACTTATTTGTAATACTTAACAATATTGCCGGGTGCTGGAACTGGTAGAAATGCCGAACCCGTGAAGAGAAGAAGAAGACTTAACATATTAATCATGCAATATTTTTAATATTCACCGTTATACAGAGTGATTTTTTAGTCCTGTTATCCAGTTGTTAATGTAAGGTAAGTTTTTTTATAAGAAAAGGAAATTTTGTTTTGTGACACACGAAGTTGGTAGCCCTACTTAACCGGTATAGATACGGCAGAGTGAATAGGTTCTCATTGAGCTGAGTAAAATTTTGTCCGTTTCCGATCGTGTTACGAAGAGAATGTCTTTAACCTTAGAACAAAGAGTTTTCATTCTTAAACAATACTTTGCTACGAAATCGTACGCGAGTGTAGAAAAATCATTTCAAATTAAATTTGTTGGGTGTTCCTCCACCAGAAAAAAATGTCAATTTCTAGGCAAACAAAGCGATTTCGAGAGACAGGTAGTGTGCGACAGAAAACGTAGTGGTCGACCAACTCTTTTGACAGGTGACGTTTTAGAGAATGTGAGAACAAGATGCTCAATTCTCCACGGAAAAGTTTACGAAAACTTTTCCACAATTTGGTAGTCAAATTCGAGTGTTCAGAAAGCTGCTTAAAAATTGAAATTGTATCCGTATCGCGTACGATTAGTCCAAGAGCTTCAGTCTCCAGATTTAAACAAGCGATTGTTCTATGGTAAAAGACATTCTGTTCGTAACACGACCGGAAACGGCACAAAATTTTACACAACTAAAGGAGAATCAACTTACACTGCCGTATCTAAACCGGTTGAGTAGGGCTACCAACTTCGTGTCAAAAAATAAAATTTCGTTTTCTTAGAAAAAAATTACCAGACGTTAACAATCGAGTAACAGGACTAAAAAAATCACTCTGTACTACTTTTTGAGAAATTATTTATGAAGATGGGTTTATTTGGGAAATGATTTTTCTGTGGTACCGTAAATTCAGCTTAACTGTACTATTCTCCTCTTGTATCAACTACGTATGTACGAGGGTAGGCTGATAAGTAATGCACACATGCTTGTAGAAGACGAACAAAAAGAAATAGCAAGATGGGGTAAATAACAAATTAAAGTACAAATCTTAACCTACCAAATTATCTATTTATTTTTCAATATAGTCACCGTTAAGCATTACACATTTCTCCCAACGTTTAACAAGTTTTTTCATTCCGTCACTGAAAAATTCTTCCGACTTTCCTCGAACCCAGGACGCAATAGCTGCCTTCACCTCATTGTCCGAGCTGTAATGATTACCCTTAAGGTCTCTCTTCAGTAGAGGAAAAAAATAAAAATCGCAAGGCGCAAGGTCGGGAGAATACGGAGGGTGTAAAATTGGTTGAAACTTCAGGTTTCTCAGAGCCTCTCCAGTTGCACGCGAAGTGTGTGGACGAGCATTGTCGTGTTGCAAAATTATTGGCGCCAGGTTGCCTCTAACACGACAAACTCGACGTCGGAGGTGTTTCAGAGTCTGTATATACTGAGCAGAATTTACCGTTGCCCCTCGTTCCAGATAATCAGTCACATAAACTCGGCGAGCATCCCAAAACACAGTCAAAAGAATTTTTTTTGCGGACGGTTGTGTTTTGAACTTTTTCACAACAGGAGAATGTGGATGACGATATTCAGCGCTCTGCCTTTTTTCTTCGGGATCGTAATGATGAACCCATGACTCGTCCCCCGTCACAATATTCAAAAGAAAGTCGTCTCCTTCGTCACGGTAGCGCTTCAAAAGTTGTTCACAGCATTCCAATCGACGCTGTTTATTCTCGTCTGTCAGACGGCGTGGTACCCATCGTGCACAGATTTTACGGTATCCCAATTGTTCAATAATGAAGCCAACACGTTCCTTAGATATTCCAATTTGGTTTGCGATACGCTGTTGAGTGATTCGCCGGTCATTTTGAATCAAATCATCGATGAGTTTGCGACGATTATCGTCTGAGGCAGTGATTGGTCGTCCACTGCGTGTTTTGTCAACAATTAAGGCTTTTCCAGGTTGGCAATCACGAAATTTTATTACCCAACGATTCACAGTAGACCTATCAACAGTATCGTCACAATAAACAGCCTTTAAACGACGATAAATCTCACTAGGATTCACTTTCTCAGCAGTTAAAAATTCGATAACAGCGCGTTGTTTAATTCTCGTTGACATAGCACCAGAACACGACGCCATACTTCCACTACTCAAAACAAACTGAATGAAAGCAACGCCTTCAAACTGCGCAGGCTTGTAGAGGAGAAATAGTACTTCCACATGCCACCAGGCGCGCTACTGAAGTTTATTTAGTTGTCTTCTACAAGCATGTGTGCATTACTTATCAGCCTACCCTCGTAAGGAGATCAATGAAGTTGAAAACTTTTAAGTTATCCATGTTATTCCCAAGTCATAAATCTCCTAGACAATAATGAAACACATAAGACTGCACAGTCTACACTCTACAGATTTATTTTAACACTTTTACATCAATAACAACACAACAAATTTGAAATTTATAGAATGATAACAGGCGGTCACTCACTTATGATTCATACTCACATCTACTCATTGTTCAGTAAGAAAAGATCGTATATTTACAGTAACACAAAAAAATTCCAAAGTAAAGAGGCTTAGTTTTCTTGTCAATGTGAGAGATCTGCACCTAGCTCAGTGTTTAAATATTTCAGATTCTATTTTAGAATTTTATTTACACTGAAAAGTCCGGAAGGCTACCATCTAAAATGTTATTTGAAATTATTTCCAAACATCACCGGATTTTTATTTGTTTATGTACATTATAATGCACCCCAATACCGGGCTAGTGAATTCAACTACATTTTTGGAAAAATAAAACCAAGAACGATTGGTTTAAAGAGATCCAGGATGATTTACAGGAGTTAGGTATAACGATGCAACGAATACCAGAAAGATAAGAGGATTCGGAGGAACAGAGACATGAGTCTAGAACTAAAAATATTTAAACGAAAATAATACACCATAACTGGTGAGCAAAGGGGGCGCAGGTCGTTGAGAATCGTCGAGAAACCAGGTCTCTAGCTCGTACTCTGAGGACTTGAGAAATGTGTATATACTGATCTAAGTGATCCAATGTGGGCGTAAAATAACAAAAAATGTGGTGAGAAACACTCATGACTTTCTCTTGCAATTGTAAATAATAAACAATAGAACCTAACATTAGAAATAAACAAACAAAAATTAACCTAAAAAAACATAACTAATTTTAATCATGAGTGAATGACGCAAAATGAAAACTAACCTTAATTTGGCTTAATAATACGAAAACCACTCTTTCACGCTAAACTAGGCCCTGTAGAGAAAAATGCTTGAAATAAAAGTTGTAGATCTTTTAATTTCCTATAAATTTGATGATATGCATTTTTGTCGTAAAATAGTTACTACGGCCGAAATACTAAATCGATTTTTTTACAGATTTTCATGAAAAAAAAACAGAAGAACTCTAATTACCGCTAAACTAAGTGTTATAAAAAATATGTTCGAAATAAAAGCTTTAGATTTTTAAATTGTCTACAACTTTTATTAAAATACACTTTGCCCTAAAGTGCATATAAAGGCTGCAATCTTAAAAAAACTTTTTTTCTACGAACGGCCTCCCAAAGAATTTCAGCAGACATGGCGCCTACCCTATATTGTAGATCATAAAAATTGTAGTAAATGAGGCGATTTTTAAAAAAAAATGTAGGAGCCGTTTTTAAGAAAATTGCAAAAAAGTGAAAAATGATACGAATAAACTACTACTTCCGGTTGACCGATTTTGATGAAAATGTTCCTGTCGGGTCCTCCAGTAGCAACTAACTTAAGTTTCAAGTTTCAACTTCGTACGATGTTTCGTTCTTGAGATATTTTGTTCACACACACACGCGCGCGCGCGCACGCACACACACACCAACCGCTAAAAACATGTTTGGGTTCAGGAAGTCTGAAAACGTGTAGATCCGTGAAAACTCGATTTCGAAAAATCGACATTAAAACAATACTTTCCTTCCTATGTATTCATACAGGCAAGAGAAAGTTAAAATCCAAGTTTTCAGTTTCAGATATTCATTAACTAAAGCAGTTTTCTCAAATGTTTCATGTCAATTTTTTCTAGTGTTTTTTTTTGTTATTTTACATTTTTGTTGAATATATTTATTTATTTGAAGCCAGTAAACTACAATATTAAATTTTCAAGACCTGCAAGGTACTGATTAAAAATTTGAGCATTTTTACTAAAGATTTGCCACTTTTTGTTTACGGTTTTCATTTGCAATAAAAATCTTTGTGTAAAGTGGATCGTAAATTTTATAGAATGTTAAACATGTATGTAGTAAACTTTATGTACATCACGAAAGTAAAGGACAAGTATTTGTGCGCCATGGTTCTGTCAACTCTCCATTCAACCAGATTTTCGAAGAGAGTTACTAGATATATTTCAATACACAAGTTTAACCTTTTCAAATTAAATTCAGTTCAGCGTTTGGTACTTGAATGTAAGTAATACCAATATTGTAAAATTTGTAGAACTTTCCGCGTTACTGACCTTCAGCCTGATTATCATAAATGGTTGAATCATAGTGAATCGGTTAACAGTAAAATGTCGTGACTTGTACTTCACTCTTTTACGATAAGAATAAATTCGTTTAACCGATTACTGTTATTTGTTTAACTTCTTTATGTCATAAAAGTATAATACTGTTGTAACTTTTTTATAATACCAATATACAGTATTGCCAGTGTAAAACAGAAATACAAGATCTCTTCTCTTAGTTTCATGTAACTTGTTTAACAACGTGCATATTCGCCGGAGATGGTAGTAATTACAATTTTCTAAATATAAAAAGTAACTGATCTTTAAATTATTTTCAGCAAAAAAGAGATCCTTACGTATTTAATTGTGTAAAAATTTACGCTATTATTTACTAACAAAGGAAATAAATTTCATTGCAAATAATTATTAACGTTTGTTTTAATTATGTGAGCTATACTTTACGACAGTTCGTTGTTCATCAAACTGCTTTTGTAGTTCCGTGGTGACACCAGGATTAGCAAATAACCGCCCCCAGAAACTTACACGGGAACAGAACAATGAAGATCTGTGAGGTAATCAATATAGACGATGATAACGTGACAAAGCCGTTCCAAATGAAAACCATGAATGTACTAAAGAAATGATCCGAACGACTAAAGAAAGTCCGCCCGTTTCGTTTGTTTTCTTATTTTTTTATTCTCCATTGTACATAATCTTTACAACCGGAGAAGTTTTTCTCCGAAAAACAAAATATAGAAAAACAAATTTATGTGGAATGTGTTGGCCCGTAGGGTAACATTTACGTGTAGCCTACATAAATGTAGTGTTATTAATTTATGACAATAACCTATACTTTACTAATTATTTTAAGGAAGTATTATTGTGACAATAATTTATTTTTACTAATTATTTTAAGGAAAATGGTAAATTATACTTAAATTTTAAAACAAAGTAGAGCCTAAAGTATATATTTTCTTTTTTTTTAATAAAACATACATTTTTTAGTAACAACAGTTTAATAAAAAAGAATGAGAGTTATAGGGTATAGTTTCGGGGAAAGTTATAAATCTCCATTCCAATTTCTTTTCAGCCTTCTAACTAGGTTCCTTGAAGGCTGTAAAAAAGATTGATTTCTTACTAGAGAATCTGCATTATAAGTTTTTCATTAATATTTTTTTAAGTCTGAACTGATCTATTTAAGTTGGTTATTTGTCGATAATTATGACTATAATGTGTTATTCGACACTTAAAGCGTTTGTATTGGCACTTAATGATTTAGCCATGCGTTCAAGCGTCGGTTTTTGACAGTTTCTGAAAATGTCTTTAGGTTTAATTTGATATGTTTTGGTCATGGCGACAAATGAACAAATTTCGGAATTTTTAACATTTTGTGTGATGTAAATACGATTTCAACAAAACGTTGCATAGGTTCATATTTGTTATCCAAAAATTAATAGAAAAATTTGTTTTTGTGTTGTTTTCAAGTCGTTTCTTGTAAATTACGGGTGAAAATTTTATTTATCCCTTTAAGTCTACAATCATCAAGACATTATTCAACAATATGCTTCCACTTAAATCAAACCACTTGTTTCTTAGGAATATTTTAGTATTTTCTGTGTTTATTTTTTATTAATAATGTATAATAGAATAGATTTCTTATCATTTTATGTTAGTGTTCTTAAAAGTTCGAGATTTCCGTATTTTTTATAATAAGGAACATTTGATGATAATAAAAGTTATCATCTTCGTATCGGATTGTAATTAAAAATTGGAAAAATAAAAGTAAAGGCATATTACGTCTGTAAAAAGAAGTGTATAGAAAGATAGTTGATATTGTAGGTTTTACATGAAAATTATATTAATTGTTTGGTTGTCTGCCTAGTGGGCGGGTGTCTTGAAAATCTGAGTTCCTTTTGAATTTTGAAAACTATCTCACTTAATCCAGTCGTACAGAGTTAAACAGGAGCGTTACATCTCATTAATAAACCATTCCTGTCGCTTAATGTAAGGTTCTGTAGACATTTATTTGATCCCTGAAAAAAAAGTAAGTTCAGTTTATTATAAATTCATGAGTGCATTTACGAAACAGTTTTACTCACACATGCAAGCGCGTATACACATTCAGCGATTGAATTATTGACTAAATAAGGTTACAGAATGTAATAAGTTTTGAATTAATTTTAAAATTTATTGTTCAAAGAGAACTCTCAGGATTGAGTTCATTTATTTAATTATTTAATGGCTTTGTTACATTATTATTAATTATTACATAATAAGCATTGTATAAAACAAATTAGTTTTGAAAATTATTGTTTATAAGTCTCTTGAGTGTGCTTATTAATTAAAACAACTAATATATTATGATTGAACAAAATTCATGTTTAAAATGTTATACCATTTTCTGATATTTATTCGAACAATAAATTGAATGAATTTAATATAGTTTTAAAACAATTCTTTTCATTTAAATATTGTATTATAAAAATTAAAAATGCACTTTTTAATTGATTACGCATTTGTTATTGAATAAATTTAATGTAGGCCTAATCTTGAAATTTACAGTAGGATATTATACTTCTCGTCATAATTCCGCAATACAGACTACAATTAAACATTTCTTGCTCTTACGTCACTGTTCTACCATTCATTTTAATTTTAAACTGAAATTCAGAGAAATTTAAGAGGTTTTAGCAAAAACAACTAAAGTCCAAAAATGAAAATTTTTCAGGAGGATAAAAGAACGTCCTCCAGTCTGTTTTTATTGTTTTACACACATGATACTGAGGTAACTTTATTCTGCATACTTATTGAGAAAAGAAAAGTCATTATTTGACCGTCTATTAAAAGCCAATAATATGTTATGTAATAAAATTAAAATTAAAACCCGGACTGAGGTTGTTTTTGACAAACATTTTACCAGATTTATTTTTGTACTTCCAAAGTTAAGTCAATTTATAACAAAGAAACTGTTTTAAAAAACAATAAATCACTTCGATTACTATCAATTTCAGGTGATTCCATTTCATACGGTAGTTAAAGAATACACTTTTTTGAACAGTATATTAATTTTGATCAAAAACAACCTTAATATGCTTTTCACGGTTGATGAGCTCTGCTGTTCCACACGTTTAGACCAATCAGATAGTTTGCCAGCGTTGTCAGATTGTACCTGACAAACATTACGCGCGCATGCGTATAAGAGCTGCAATAGTTCACTCTCTTCTTGCACTCGTACTAAACACATCGATTATAGAGCGCGTTAACATGCAATACTTGAAAATATAATCAGCTGATTGTATTTTCATAGGTTATAATTGTTATTGAAAGACCAAAAAAATGGCTGACGAAATATTTAACAAGAGCTACAAGAGCAAGTATTGGCAACGTTGCTGGCAAGTCATTGGCTAGCTATGGAGTGGGTAGGGGTAATGCATACGTTCAGAGCTCATCAGCCTTGAAAAATAGTATAGTCCAAGGACTATGGCACTTTTTGTATAAAACAAGATGGACTAACGCCGGCTGAATTGGGTAGTTGGTAACGTGCTCGCCTTTCATCATGCGGTCTTGGGTTCGAATCCCACTCAGGCATAGAATATTTTCATACGTTACAAAAAATCATTTCATCCTTCACAGTTGCATCCCATCGTCGTCGCTAATGACCAATGTAGTTGATGCGACGTTAAATAAACAAAGGAAAAAAGATAGGCTATAGTTATTTTTACAAACCTAGCTAATTTTTAACCCATTGTATTAATGTAACTAACGCTATTTTTACTATAATGATTAGTACACTTAATAGATGCCAGGGTGCACTACAAGATGGGGCATGCTTAACTAAAATAAGCGGCTTTTGGACTATGGTTGTTTTTGCTAAAATCTCTTCAGTTAATAATTTAAGTAATCAATTTATAACTCACTAATATTAATAATTTAAGCAATTTGTTTTGAGGGATTTCACGGATAATTATTTAAACCCTTATTACCTACATTATTTAAATTATGTTTGCTTGCACTCTATGACTTCTTTGTGTTTGCTTGCACTGGCCCATGAGACTTCTTTTTTTATAGTTGGAGTAAGGGAAATTAAAATCATTTTCAAAAAATAGACATCGTTGTCTGTATTATTATTTTGTAGCACACGTGCCATAATATGTTCGTTGTTGATAAAAGATTTATCTTTCTCTGCGGAGTTTAAATACTCACTTTTTTCTTAGTCTTTCAACTGAAAAACAAACCAAAACTTTTCCCCAAACAATTGCCAACCTAAATATTTTTAACTTTATAAAATGCAACATTTTTAAATGGAAAAAAGTTTATCTTTCCTGCTAAACCAGCATAAATCTTCTCTGTTTTTACACGATTGTTTTTTTTCTGTTTCTTCGTGACTTACGTCCACCTAACACGTTACCATCTACTACCGAAGGGGATCTCCCCTTATTACTAACATCGAAAAGGGTGACCAGAACCCAAGGGTTTTCAACAATCCCTGATAACATTTCACCGACGTCAGCGTAGTGTATTTTTGTTCTTGGCAGTTACAGAATTACATGTCTAAGTACATCTCCGAGAGTAATTTTACATGTTTTCCTCCGAAAGCAGACTTGTAACACATTTAAAATTTCATGATTTTAGTATTTATTTGGATCTAGATAGAAATTTTAATTAAATCAACCAAAGTTGTAGTTTACATGACCAAAATATATCTGTGTTTATTACGATTATAAATGTGATAGCTCTCAATGAATGACTCATTTACTCATCACTTATTTATCTAACTTCCCGGGCACTTAGAGAGGTGAAAATTTAGCATTCATACCTTTTGGGTCGAATAGAAAAACTAAAGCAATTACGCGTAGAATTAAAAAGAGATTATACCCTTAGGAAATACATTTCATTTGTAGTCTATACCTTTCCGAAGAGCTACAGTTCTAAAACTGAACATGCGTCGACCTATTCTGTGAATGATCCGCAAGAAAGATCTAGAATTTTAATTTTGAATAGGCCTACTTGCTCTTCAAAGGTAGATAGAAGAGAGTAACTAACCTGAAATAGTAAGTCTTTGTTTATATTTCTTAAGAGCTAGAATTCTGAAAAGCGGTAATAGTAGTCGTGATATCTAAAAAAATGGAAGTGTGAGTTAAAATCGAAAACAAAAAATAAATAAGCTAGTCTATTTAATGTGTATATCTGAGGTTAGCAATTGCTAGTTGTAGCTATGTGTGAAAAACTTTACTTAGTAAATATCAGTTAAATCCATGAAAATACGTTCTTTTAAAAACAACGCAATATTTACATCCAGTAAGTAAATTTTTCAAGTAAAGACATTTTAAGGAAGTGTACAGATTTAAAGATAGGCTACCTACCATCCTAATATAATTTTTCTCGTAAACATTCGGTTTTTCTTGAAAAAACTTTTTCTTATTAGAGAAACGTTTAACAGTTTAAGACTATACATGTAATTAATTACTTCACTAGGCCAATCTACACATTTAATTATAAAATATAATAAACGCATCGAAGCATGTAGGAGGACTTTGAGAAACTTCATCTCCCTGAACGGATAATGCAAATTTCATACCAAACTAGTTTTCCATGGGTCCCGGGTTCAATTCCCGGTCACTGACAATTTTTCATCACTTGTTTTCTCATATTTACTGGCCCGGAAGTACATGGCAGTCAGACGTAAAACCAAAAAACCAAAATCTTCAGATTCAGACCCCCCCTCGAAACCAAAAACTACGGGTTTGAACCCACCGGGCTGGTCTATGGTAAAATCATCGCCACAAGTCAACTGATTTTCGGAGACGAAGGTTCCATGATTGAAATCCTTGTAAAGGTTGTTATTTTTATACGCATTTCAATAATACTGTGTATCAAATGAAATTTTATACGAATTGGAAAACTAGACAGTGGTTACTGGTGCACTTTGATGGTTAGGGTTCAGTTACCAATACTCTCTCAGGAATTATGGACCTGAGTCTGTACAAGATTACACGTCATCATCATCTCACTGGACCATGAGTTTGCTTATTGTTCTTAAATTGAACAGATTGCAATGCACAAACCCTACAGATAAAAAAATGTAATAAATTGTAAACCGTTTTGTATTTTAATTTCTAAAGAAAATAAGTTTTGATTAAATGCACTGTAAAATTTGAATGTAATAATTATTTAAGTTGTACCGCTGTGTAGTTGTTGTTAATTGGAACAGTACAACCCTATTATTTCCGTTTTTAGTTAGTTATTTATTACACGGAACGTTACACTAACACATATTGATTTTATAAAATAGGTATATCAGAAGGTAGAACTTTACCATGATTTATTGTTGTGATAGGGAAATTGAAAAGTAAGCTGAAAAAACAGGGAAGTACGTCTGGACTTGTCTTACAGTATATTAGTTACAGGATCCCTTAAGGATATGGTATGCAGCGTTGAACAGCACTAGGGTTTTTTTTATTCAGGAAATGTTGGTTTTTGTAGACCGTGGAATAAAGAATAACAGCAGTAGTCCGTGCGACAGACAAGAATCTCGGGAAATAAAAGAAACCTTTCTAGAAAAAACCTGTGGGGATGGGAAACTGATATTCGACACGGACAACAGGAAATGTTTTTCTCCTGTATTTACAGGTGGCTAACAATTTGAACCGTGAAATTGATGTCTACCTATCGGGTTACAAAAACCTATTTGTTATAAAAGCGTACAATTGATCAAAAGTATTAAATATCTTCATACTGAACAGCCGTTATAGGCCTACATCTTTTTCATTATGCTAATCAGACAAAAAATATGCAATTTTGATTGCTATTAAATAGACTTTTAGGTTATGAATAATAAGTGCTTTAAGCAACCCGTTTGTAAACAATACAAGTATATAATGCAAATATAAACCTGAACCAGGTAAATAATAATTATTTAAAATGAAACTGGTATCTACATTTTTTTGCAGTGTTTCCGGAAGCTAAGCATTTTAACGTTGAATTTTCTGTGCCAGTACATTTTTCTTTCCTCCTCTCCAGATAGAACACTGATTAATAATAACAATTGTAGTAGGCCTAGTGTAGGTTATGGTTTTACGTTTAATTAAAATAACTAGTTAATCAATCCTATACGTTTTTGTAATCTGTAGAACACTAAAAAATATTATTACGAGTATTTTTTTAGTAACTCGTATCTGGTAAATTAGTTTTTTTCAGTTATTTATATTGATTTTTTCAACAAACCTAGCTAATAAAAATATTTTATTTTAATTTTTTACTTTTGTTTGGTTGTCTTAAACTGAAATAAATAATAGCGAAGGGGTCATCTCTGTCATAATAATAATTTGTCACATTTTGTGGATATTTCGTATGTAATCTTACAGTTCGTTAACGATTAAAACGGGTAAAATATTTAAAACATCCTACATTAATATTTTTCAAGTTAACGTTGAAGTATAATATTGTCATATAATGCACCATACCTCTACTAGCTGTACGAGATCACATTCACCAGACTGTGAATCACTCTCGAAACTTTGTGTATCCTAATACAGGTGCCCATACAAATTCCTTGTAGTAGCGTGAAAAAGCGCAATAGAAAGGAATGCGGTACAAGTCGAGAAATGCTTGATTCTTATCTGTGCGAATACATGTGGCGGAAAAAAGACATGATAGGGCAGATTTTCTCGACAGAATTTCTGTACATATTGTGGCATTCAGACCGCCGGAATAGGTTATAATAACTCCTAGTCATTCATAATATTTTTTTAAAATTTTTATTGAACATTACTGTGTAACATAAGTGTGTACTGAACTACCGTGTAACAAATGTGTAACATTACTGTGTAATGAACTACGATGTACTGAACATTAGTGTATCAAATCGCATGAAGATAAATGAGGTAAGTACTCAATGAGTTTATATGTCATTATTGCATACAGTAACAATATTGAGAAAAAGCAATGTATTAACCTACATATATTTGACCTTACTTAACTGAAGAATAATATTGGTGTAGAATTTTAAAAATATTTTCTCCGTTTTTATCGCTAATAATACTGTAAGATCACATACAAAATATAAAAAAACTGTGACAAATTATGCTGGGAGGGAGAATAACAGAAAATACCCTAAGTATTTAAGTGTATTTATATGAGGTTATTAAAGTAAGAACGTAAAAGTAATGCGTGATTGCTGAATTCAGTAGAACCATAATTTTCGGAAATAATTACGAAAGCACAGGCTATGCTATTTTGAAGGAGTAGTGTTTATGAATAAATTAAATGAATAAATTATGGCGGATCCATTTCAGGCAACCCGAATTTTTAAAAAAATTTGGACATAACAAGAATGAACGGTTAATTTATTAAGAACATCGCTTTTTAAAGTAGCCTAACAAAAACTCAATACATTTCAACTGAAATACAGTATTACATTGAAAAATTTTTTTAACTAATTATATCTACTTTATATTTTTCAAAAATCGGACTTTTCTTCTGAGCTGTACTTATCGTTGTTGTGTTGCAATAACAAATTCTGTCGAGAATTTAAAAGCCATCTTTTATTTAGAATTACATCACACGGCAATCCCTTGTCACTTTGTTCAACAAAATGTAACGAAACTTGAACTGGAAATAAAGAAGCGAGTGAAAAAAAAATTTCAATGCTTAGACCTAACATTTAAAATGCGCTCAGAGTATGCAAAGTAACCATAAAAACATGTGTCAAAGAATACATTACATAATAAATTTTCATACGTCTAAAGCTTCGAAGCTTCCTCAGCTGTTACTCTGTTAATGTCTTCAACGGTTTTTCCAGAGTCTGCATTGTCTAATTATGCTTCTTCAATTGTTCGTATCAGTAAACTCTTGTTCTTTGTCGTTATGAATTAATTTAAACTTCTTCATTTTAAAATATTTGTATCTCTAGAAATTCCTTTTACTTACTAATTCTACAATATGTACAAAGGAACTTTCTTCTGATGTATTTGTATTATTACCTGTTATTTTAAAATTATCAAATTATTCCACGTTTTTTGGAAGTTAGCAGCGGTTATTTTCTCCCAAGATGCAGCTTAGCAACAAACAATTATTTCCATGTAGATTCATTATAAAAGTTCTGGAACATTTTTTCTTTGATAGTCGTCTAAAGTAAAGTGCAGAAATAACCAGCGATAACTTTTCTTAAAACAAGAAAACACTGTTTTCGCTAATCAAGGGATGCAATGTTTGACTCTTTTATCACCCATTTTGATGTTGTATCCTCAACAGTTATAATAATAAATCGTCGTCGTCGTCTTCATGGATTAGGCTGTGCGTTAGCCTGTTCCGGCGTCCATCTCTTCCTCGGTCTACCAATACATCTTTTACCTGTCGGATTATGGATCAATGCATTTAATGGAAGGCGATCTTGGGACATTCTTAACACATGCTCTGACCACTTTTCTTTGTATGTCCTTATAGCGTTCAACAATGGTTGGGCACCGCATTCATTCCTTATTACTTCATTACGAATGCGATCCTCTCTTGTGCAGCCCTTAACTTGCCTTAGAAATCGCATTTCCGCTGACTGGATTCTTGATTCCTGTTTTCTCGTCAGCACCCATGCCTCACTTCCATAAGCCAAAGTTGGGATCGCCATTACTTTATAAAACTTTAGCAATGTGTTTTTCCTGGCTCTATTCTTGAGAGATCGACTTATTGCACCACATACCATGTTGAACCTAGTTACTTTTTGATGCACATCATGGTCATAATCACACGTAACATCGCATCCCAAGTATTTAAAATTAGCTACTTGCTCCAAACGCTTGCTTCCAATCACTATTTTAGACCTTGTAGGCCATTTTCCATGGAAAGCCATAATTTTTGATTTGCCTGCAGAAATTTTCATATTAAAATGTTTGCCAATTATGAAGAGCTTATGCACTGCCATTTGCAGCTTGTCCTCGGATTCCTGTATAATCACAGTGTCGTCAGCAAATAATAAATAGTTCATAAAAGTATTGCGGGTAAGAGCGATACCCTTGTCTACTTCATGCTGCCACATAGACATAAGCTCGTTGACATATATATTAAATAAAGCAGGTGAAATTGGACAACCTTGTTTGACTCCTTTATTTGTAGCTATTTCATCTGTCAATTTTCCGGCCCCCACTGCTATTTTTATTGTTGTGTTCCCATATAAAGTTTTTATACTGTCTATCAAATGCAAGGGACATCCATTTCTCAACATTATGCTCCAAAGTAGCTCTCTATCGACATTATCAAATGCCTTCTCCCAGTCTACAAAGGCCATGTGTGTTTCACTATTATACTCTCTGCGTTTTTCTATTATCATTTTTAAAGTGAACACCGCATCAATACAGGATCTCCCTCTTCTGAAACCCATCTGGTTCTCCTGTAAAAGAGACTCTGTTATTGCCTGTAATCTTCTAGAGAGGATGAAAGCATATAATTTGTATGTTGTATCCAGAAGACCTATTCCTCTGTAGTTTCCTGGGTTTGATCGATCTCCTTTTTTGAAAATAGAGACCACTTTTGACACCATCCATTCTTGTGGCGCTGTATGATTTTTCCAACAAATGTTAAATAAATGCAAGAGCCGTAAGTGCAGCACTAATCCTCCATATTTTAGAAGCTCCATATTCACACCGTTGAGTCCTGCTGCTTTTCGATTTTTAGAGGCTTTAATTGCAACTTGAAGCTCCATCATAGTGAGCTGGTCTACTTGACAAGAGTGGCATTGTGTAGCATCTGTGTGTTTATCTCCGGCTGCGGAATCATACCATAAATTTTTATAGTGTTCTATCCATTCCCGTTCACCTACACAGCTTATATTTGCAAGTTCTCTATTTTCTTTCTGCATCATCTTCATAAACTTGTAGGCCAGTTCCTGTCTGCCATGGATATCTTCCTCGACAGTGGTTATATATCTTTCCCATGATTCCTGATGTGCCCTTCTTATAAGTTGCTTTGCTAAATTTCTGGCTCTGTTATAAGATGTTTTATTCTCTTCAGAAGGATCATTCAAATAGATTTTGTATAATCTCTGTTTTTAATAAATCGTTAGCCGACAAAATTTTGAAACGATTAATTTTTTTTTTTTTTTTTTTTTTTTTTTTTTTTTTTAACTTTAATAACTTTATTTGCAACTATATACTACGATACAACGAGCAAATTAGATGACAGTAAACAAAGGATGACAAGGAAAAAAAAAATAAATAAATAAATAAATAAAAATAAATAAATGAAAAAGAACAGTGATACCCATTGGTATATGTTCTATGAAATAAAGTTCATGATACATGAATGATAAATAACAACATAAGAAAAAAAAGAAGAAAGAAAAATCAAATAAATCACTTTATAGAAGATCTCTGGCCCATTGACGTTTCAACCTGCGCTGCGGATTTCCTGGTAGTGATGCATCCGATAGTTTGGTGATTAATTCGTTGGGGTGATCATCCAATTTTCTGTGAAAAACACTGTAGCTGGACTTAACTACTTCACTTATGAACGGAATATTAAGGTCGTCATGTAGAATTTTGTTGTTGACATAAAAAGGTGCGCAGGTGATTAAACGTAGGCATTTTGACTGAAAGGCTTGTAATTTTTGTAGATTGCTCGGTTTAGCTGTGCCATAAATTTGTAGTCCATAGGTCCATATTGGTTTGAGATAAACTTTGTATAGTAATAGTTTAGATTTTAGAGTCAGTGAAGAGCGGCGTCCAAGAAGTCGAAATAGTTCTTTCAATTTGGAGTTCAAAGTCAGTCTTTTGGTTTTTATATGAGTCGCCCAGGTGAGTCTCTTGTCAAAGTGAAGTCCAAGGTATTTAACTTTTTGTCGTTGTGGTATCGGTTTATTGTCGAGGAATAGTTGAGGACATTCGCCTTTCCGGAGAGAAAAGGTGACATGCACTGATTTTGAAGCATTGAATTGGATCCTCCAGATTTTTAACCAATAATTTAAAAAGTTAATGTGACTTTGTAAATTATTACTTGCTGCTTCTGGCTTTACATCAGAAGAAAGGATGACTGTATCGTCAGCATAAGTCGCTAAGGTGGTGTTAGCAGATGCAGGTAGATCTGATGTATAGATGCTGTAAAGCAGTGGCGACAAGATTGATCCTTGTGGAACACCAGCGACGATTTGTTTGTAGTCAGACAGAGCCGTGTTATGTTTTACTTGAAAAAATCTGTCCGTTAAAAAGGAGCTGATGATTAAGAAATAGGCATCTGGCAAGAATTTTCTTAATTTATATCGCAGACCTTGATGCCAAACTTTATCAAACGCTGCGCAAACATCAAAGAAGACGGCACTTACATATTTTTTTTGTTCAAAGCCAGAGGCAATTTGATCAACGATTCTGTGTAGTTGATGAATTGTGCTGTGCCGTCGACGGAACCCAAATTGATGATTAGGGATTATACCTTGGTCTTCTACAAATATAAGCAGTCTTGGGAGTAAAAGTTTTTCGAATAATTTTGAAACTGTTGAAAGTAAACTGATGGGCCTGTAAGAAGATGGTTCGTGGATTGGTTTATTTTCTTTATGAAACATGATAACTTGTGAAAATTTCCACTGTATAGGAAAGTGGGTGGTCCGCAAAATAGCATTAAAAATTTGCGTAATTAGAGTTATTCCTGCTTGTGGCAGTTCACGTAGTACTTCAGCCGTTATCAAATCATAACCAGGAGATTTTTTTAGTGGCAATTGAGTAATTGCAGTCTTTATTTCTTGGTCAGTAAAATTGAGTGGAGGTAGACACAACTGTAAAGGTGAAGATACTTTATCTTCTATTAATTTTGTAAAAGCTGGTAAAGTATCACCATGTGGTTGGAACGTCTTTTCCAAGTGTTCAGCAAATAGGATGGCTTTTTCATTGTCAGATTTTGCCCATGTGTTGTCCAGTTTCCGAAGAGGAGGGCAGTGAGGAGTATAGCGTAGGAGTTTACCGGTTTCTTTCCATAGACTTCCATCTTTCGTATTCAGGTTCCTAACACGATTTTCTAGATTTTCATTTTTCACTGTACGTATGATAGATTTCAAGGTATTCGTAAGTTGATTGAGTCGTGTTTTATCAGTAGGTAGTCTTGAGTTTTGCCATTGTCTTCTAGCTTGCCTCTTCTCAGCAATTAATTTTCTTATGTAATGTGGATAGCAATGTTTTCTCTCCACCTTATGTTGAAGGGGAGTCGAGGAGTTCCATGCTGCAACTTGTATCATCGTCGTGAAGTGCTCAACCGCAGATTCTACGTCAACTGAATTTTTTAACGGGAGATGTAAGTTGAGTGAAGGTTGAAGTGATTCTCGAAACATATCCCAGTTCATAACTCCAGCTGTTAAAGAAGGTTTAATGGGAATTTCCGTAGGTTGGTCAGAAAGAACAAGTAAAACCGGCGAGTGATCGGACGACAAATCATCTAAGGGCGAAATTGAAGAGTGGAGATGAGAAACGCCTTTTGAAATAAAGAAGTCGAGAAGGTCAGGTAATTTACTATTTGCTGAAGGCCAGTATGTAGGTGTTCCAGTGGAATGAATATCAAGGTGGTTCTCTAGGATAGCCTTTAGTAGTGCTCGGCCTCGTGGATTGATAATCCTTGATCCCCACTGTACATGCTTTGAGTTGTAATCTCCACCAGACAAGAAACGTTGACCAAGGGAAGAGAAGAATTCAGTGAAGTTTTCACATTTCAAAGAGAATCGTGGAGGGCAATACACTGCCGCTAGGTTTATGTCAAATTTTTTTAACTTTAAAGTGACAGCTACAGCCTGAAACGATTCCGTAGGATGTTGAAGAGGATAAACGATTAATTTAACTTGGAATGGACCAATAGGAATTTTACAGAAAATTACAGCTAAAGTTGAAACAAAAAAATTACCTGAAAATTTGTAGAATTTTTCTTTCTGTTTGACTTTCATTTATGATTTTTTTGCCCTGATTGCATTTTAAGCTTATAAACTTGAAAAACCCCGATTTCAATGCTATTTTTCGCGTAAAAGTACAAAAGCGGCTAAACAAACGAATTCATGTACAAAAACTGTACATTTTTAATTTTCTTTCATTTTTCCTCGTGGGTTTTTGTCTAGAAGTGCACTGAAAGCCTGTTTTCAGAAAACAGATCTCCTTAAAGAGAGTAGAGCTCTTCCCCCTCGAATATTTCCAGGGATATAACTTACTACTTAAACCGTCTTAATTACTTCAGAAAATTTGGTAAATGAGAGAAATTTAATAAAAAACAGAAGTTTTTTGTACTATTGCACTGGAGTAAAGTACCTTTAATTTTGAAGTTACATTGAACCCAAAATTCCTTCTGGGGTTTGGTTAGGGAAATTTTGAAATCTCAAATTCAGTCAAATCGGTACAGTAGTATTTATTCCAGAGTGAATATCACCGTCACAAATTCTAAAAACCATTTTTTTGGCATCAGGGAGTCCTATCGAAACCTTTGCCTCATCGTAGTACTTCTCACTTAAAAGCCTACTATTAGGTAGAATACGAGAAAGTAAAGCGTATACGACTACTCACTGGGTCTTTAGTTTATTATAATATTGTTGGGTTGAAAATTTTAAGATAAATCCCGGTCGCTACAAAGTGGAATAACCAAATTTTAAGGTAATAATTATTAGGTCTATCGTTACAGATTCATGGTACGCAGTAACAATATCAGTTTCACCAGTATTGGAAGGCTTTCAATTTTATATGTGTACTAGATAGCAGACCAGAGAGAGGGGTTTAATATTTACATATTCCATAGTATTAAAATGGGTATAAATTACGATCAGTTTTGTTAGTTCTTCTATTAATTTATTTTCATTCCTGGGTTTGCCAACTATTTCTGAATTAATTTCAATGGATACGAAAGCCATTGAACTCCATTTGGTTATCCTTATATTACAATGTGTATTAATAAAATGCATAAATTTAGAATGTCAGAAACAGCGACAGTGACATGATATGACAACCGATTCATTTACTAATGTACTAAAATCTACTTATTTACAAAATTATAATTCTCATTTACGGCGTTTCAACGTGAAAATATCTTCAAATTTTATAATCTGAAAAATTGATTTTAGCTCATTCGACGAATTCGTTAATTAAAAAGTTATGCACTTCCTCGTTTTTATATTACTTGAATATTGTAAAATCTATACTGTAATATATTTATTTTGAATAAAATTTATTAACTTGTTCTGTAAAACAGTTTATGACTTGTTAAATGAATCAGTGTACTCGTTTGTTGTATATCAAAGACTTGGGCTTCTTTTACGAATTTACATAATTTTTCATTTAGTTCAATACACTAACGGCAAAAATATTCCATTGTAGGCTAATTGCTCTTTTCTCTAAATAATTATGTGATTCAAAAATTAAATATTTTTGTGGTATCCTACCATCAAATCTATCCTTAGTCGGATCCGATACAGTATTTAAATATTTTGTTTGAAATATGTTTTTACAAAATAGATTTTAATAATCATATATTCTTTATATCAGAATTTATAAAAGAAATACACACAGGTTGAGATTGAATAACACGTGACAGTCGCATTTGATGCTATTCATAGAGCATTAGCGCGTATCCCTGTGGTGGAAATAATGAGGGTTGGACTCTTGAAAACTCACCATTGGTCTGCTGGACCAATTAGTAGGATGAAACGCTTTGTGATTTTAACCAAATTTCACAGTTACGTGAACAACGGCCTACAACCGTTTCTACTTTTATAATTCTCAGTTGCGTGAATTTTATTCAAGTTGACGGAATACTTAATTTGTTATATTTTTGTTATTTCTGAAAATAGAGGTGCTTTCAACCCTTTGTAAACGTATTCGTTTGGCCTTTATTAATACAAACAGTAAGGTTAAACTTTATAATTTTCATTTACGGCGTTTGTACACAGAACTATCCTCAGTTTTAATAATCTGAAGAATTGAATTTAGGTCATTCAACGAATTCCTACATTGAAAAATAATTTGTTTATTCATCCTCTTTTTGGCTTACATCAGTCACCTTTGCATAAATATTTAAATGAGAAAATTGTTACCTTTGCAGGGGACACAATGTTATTGTTCTCAAGATTGGACTGGAATCAAGCCAGAACGAAGGTTCAATCAGTAAAATCACGGTTTGATTCAAACCTGATGACAATAAACTGACAGTAAACTTATTTTTTCTGATTTTACCAACGATCCAGGGATAGCCTGCGTTTCAGAATCTACATGCCTCAATGTCTCAACTTGTGTCTCTAATTATTTAGAAGAAGATATACCTTAAATATTTGTCTCCTCTTTTTGAATGAGCACTTAAAAGATCTTTGCCGACGATTGAGGAGACTAATCTGTGTTTTCATAAAGCTTGGAATAGTATATTGCTCTTAGAACATTAAGCTGCTTATGAGTTCACTGTTCTAACAGGAACCACTTACAAACCACTAGGATGAGGTGGAACTGGCAGATCTTTTTTAGCACCTTTGGAGAAAGTCCAAAAGGTAATTTTAAATGTAATGTAGGCCTACAGAAACTTTCCTGTCTATCCTTGAGATAAATTATTCAAAGATTTTCAAGGAGTAAAGTTTGTTATCCCTGTGAGCTAATAAAGGCGTACAAGAACGCAGCAAGCTTCCCAAAATGAGACCACTAATACCTTGTCTTCTTTTTGGCTCCTATCTGTTCCGGATGTTGGCCACCATATTAACAATCTGAACGTTATCCACTACTGCTCGAAACAGCTGTGTTGTCGTTTCCGAATACCACATTCTCAGATTTTTCAACTTGAAAATACGTTTTCTCTCCGCACTACATTTTCCAGCTATTCTTCCTTTTAATATAGATTTCAGCAGCCCATATATTTTCTCGTCGCTCATTATATGTTCCAAAGACTCAAGCTTTCTAATATTAATCATGTTCATGACTTCTCTTGATTTCTGTATGCGTTTTAATACCTTCTCATGAAAGGCGCGATACACCCAGGAGACTCCCAGCATCCTTCTGTAGAGCCACATCTCAAACGCTTCAAGTCTTTTACTCATGAATACATTAAGCATCCAAGACTCCACGCTATAAAACAGAACCGTGAAAACATCGCATAGCAATAGTCCACTAATCCACAACACAGTACAGAAAAATAAGCACTATTATGTTAACTGCATCCAAGAGAGCCCAAAAAGGGAGTACGGGAATTGTCAAGATCGTCTGTTACCTGGTCCCTAGTTGTACAACCTACCTCCCCAAAATTGAAAAATTGTAAGGAAGGTCATGAATTTTAAAAGCAATTATAGAAATGAATCTTTAGTTTGGTAGGCAAAATAAAGAAACATTATGAAACACCTTTAAATACAACTATTATTTAGAGCATTTTTCTCTGTAGTGTCCAGTTAAGTGAGAGTGATTTTCCGTATTATTAAACTAAACTGAGGTTGATTTTAATTTTGCATCAGCTCACAAGCCGCTATTTTAGTCTGGGCTGATGTTAAAACAAAAGGCACTGTACTTTATACATTTTATAAATTGGCCTTACCTAGTATATAGAAACTGCAGCGAAATACGTTCATTTCCAACCTCGTCCATAAATGTAGTAGTAGAGATAAGATTATGGTTGTAAATTTAATGTAATGTAGGAGATACAGTTATTTTTGTAAAATTTTCGTAAATGCAATTATTATTTTTTACTTTCTCTTGCCTATATGAATATTATATGAATTGTTTTATAGGAAGGAAAGTATCGTTTTCATGTCGATTTTTCGAAATCGAGTTTTCACCGATCTATACATTTGGAGACCCCTGAACCCAAAACACATGTTTCTAACCATTGGGCTGTGTGCGTGCGCGCGCGCGCGCGTGTGAACAAAATACCTCAAGAACGGGACATTGTACGAAGTTGAAACTTGAAACTTAAGTTAGGTACTACTACCGGACCCGGCACGAACATTTTCAATAAAAACCGGAAGTAGTAGTTTATTCGTGTCATTTTTCACATTTTTGTGATTTTCTTAAAAACGGCTCTACGATTTTTTTAAAAATACCCTCGTTTACTATATTTTTTATGCTCTACATGGTAGGGTAGGCGCCATGTCTGCTGAAATTATTGGGGAGGCTGTTCCTTCGTAGAAAAAATGTTTTTTTAATATTGCGGCCTTAAAATGCATTTTAGGGCAAAAGGATATATAATAAAAGTTGTAGACTATTTAAAAATCTACAACTTTTATTCCAAACATTTCTTTGTATAACTCTTAGTTTAGCAGTAATTAGTGATTTTCTGTTTTTTTCCATGAAAATCTGTTAACACCATCGATTTTTTAATATTTCGGTCGTAGTATGCAATTTACGGCAAAAGTGTATATAATAAAGTTTTTAGGAAATTTAAACATCTACAACTGTTATTTAGAGCATTTTTCTCTGTAGTTAAGCGTCAGAGAGTGATTTTTCGTATTATTAAACTAAACTGAGGTTGATTTTAATTTTGCATCATTAACTCATGATTTAAATGAGGTTATGTTTTCTGAGATTAATTTTTTGTTTATTTTAATGTTTTATTTGTAATGTTAGGTTATATTGTTAATTATTTGCATTAGCCAGAGAAAGCTGTGGGAGTGTTTCACACCAGATTTTTGTATAAATAATGTTATAGGTGTATTGACAATTTTTTAGTTAGGGCCTAGGCTAAATGAACTTCGTGTGGTGTCTAGTTCATGACTTTTAATTAATCCGTACCCGCTCTGTATCTATTAGTTTATAGACTATTATTTGGTAACTTAATGTTTATAAAGTAATTTATAGAGCCTGAAATACTGTTCTTTAAAAACACTTTCTAAAGATAAATATTGTGTGTACTTTAATTTCAGTTCATTGGGATGTATATAGGCAACTTGTGAAATAAACTTTTATTTAAGTAATACATAAACCTAACGTTAATTCCGTTATCTAGATGGATACGTATATCCTAGAGGAATGTTCCCCTGTCTCTCGGTGAACAAACATTCCAATATAGAACGTATTATGTGTTGTAACTTTTCGACTTAAAATGAAAGAAAACACTTCGTGTGCAGGCGTATTATTATTACTATTATTACGTTTGTCACTTTGTAAAGAAGAGCGTAAATAATGAGAGCCTGGGTTTTATAACAATGAATTAAGATTCTGTGAAATCTTGAAAGATGAGTTTTCAATAATAAAACGTTCATACGAAGCCTAATAATGCTAGATTCAAGATTCATATTTTATTACAAAGCACTGACAGATGTTATACGATGACAATGAAAACACTGTAAAATAAAACAGAATACGACTGAATAGATGAATGAACGTCTCGTTATTATTATCAACACATTGAAGTTAGACAGCAGACTGTGAATATTAGGTCTAATTTTCTAATTTTCTGTTTTTACAGAAATTTATCTTTTAACAATTGATGCACTATAGAACAATACTCTGCCGCGGCTTTCTCGATCGCGGTTCAGTTTTACGTGGATTCACAAATTTTATTCACATTTACACGAATTTTTACTTCAGACCGTTTTATTTCCGTCATGACTCACAAAACTAAAATTCTTTGTTCCCTGGACTGTACAGTTATTGAATAAAATGTAACTAAAATAATTTTGTTTTTTTTTTTTAAATAAAAAACAATACAACTCTAATATTTTGGAAATTGAATCAGATATTGAACGTGCTTTGTTAATAAAATGAAAGATAAAATGCACAATAATTGTCTCTAAAAAGAAATGATAAACAAAGAAACGCAGTTAACATTAATAAATTGTTTCAGTTTAGATGAAACCAGCACCAGTTCAGTTAATTATGAATAAAACAATTGTTTAATCGCAGTTGGTGTTTTAAAAAAAAAATGTAGTGTTTTTATTAAAAAAACAATTTTCCTTAGTATCATTGTTGCTTGCTTATTAATAAAGAAAGCCCACATACCGTGTTTTCATAAAATCATACTTATTTCTCTAAGTTTAATAGTAAAATTGCAGTAAGTTTTCTTACTGCAATTTTTCAGTAACATTTTAATGTTTGGTTTTCTATATTAATGCATTGCCATAAAAATGGACGTTTATATTTTTTTTTTTAATATACTGTCGTTGGTCCTGGAACACTTCGGTATTTTCATTATGCCTAACGTGTTTTGTCTACCGCTGTTTAGTGGTATTGCAGGGAACGCATTAACTGCGATCGGGAAAGTCTTTGTGTATTTGATTGTTAGCAATGTGATCAATTGGTTTTAAATTTAAATTGTGGTAAACTGCACTACCCTAAACATATGTGTTGTTGTTTAGGTCATCAGCCAAAAGGCTGGTTTGACCTGTAGAGGTTTTACTAAGTAAAACGAGGAGTGAGGTGGTTTACCGTTGCCTTCCTCACTGAGGAATACCACTAAACAGCGGTAGACAAAACACGTTAGGCATAATGAAAATACCGAAGTGTTCCAGGACCAACGACAGTATATTAAAAAAAAATATATATAAACGTCCATTTTTATGGCAATGCATTAATATAGAAAACCAAACATTAAAATGTTACTGAAAAATTGCAGTAAGAAAACTTACTGCAATTTTACTATTAAACTTAGAGAAATAAGTATGATTTTATGAAAACACGGTATGTGGGCTTTCTTTATTAATAAGCAAGCAACAATGATACTAAGGAAAATTGTTTTTTTAATAAAAACACTACATTTTTTTTTAAAACACCAACTGCGATTAAACAATTGTTTTATTCATAATTAACTGAACTGGTGCTGGTTTCATCTAAACTGAAACAATTTATTAATGTTAACTGCGTTTCTTTGTTTATCATTTCTTTTTAGAGACAATTATTGTGCATTTTATCTTTCATTTTATTAACAAAGCACGTTCAATATCTGATTCAATTTCCAAAATATTAGAGTTGTATTGTTTTTTATTTAAAAAAAAAAACAAAATTATTTTAGTTACATTTTATTCAATAACTGTACAGTACAGGGAACAAAGAATTTTAGTTTTGTGAGTCATGACGGAAATAAAATGGTCTGAAGTAAAAATTCGTGTAAATGTGAATAAAATTTGTGAACATAAACATATACTGCCTAAACATATACTGCCCTGAAATCGCTGTTTTTAGTCATTATGCATGTGACAACATATCTCCACTTATAGTCCCCGGGAGAAAGAAACAATTTTTTAACTAGTAGAATTTGCCGTACCAGTACTTGGAACTTATGAGAAGAAACTACATACTTCCGGAAAGTTTTCAGTTACTCCAAAAGAGAAAGTATGTTATTTTGTTTTTATTAAATTGCATTGATCTGCAATTTTTATGTTTCATTAAGTAAAGAATTTTATGTAAAATATAGTTATGTAGAGGACGAAAAATTAAATGTATCATTTTGTGTGTCCAAAGACGATAAAAAATGTTCCTAAGAAAAACATACACTTTGTTATTATTACTGGTTTATTTTATTAATATTTTTTTAAGGTAATATTCGGGGTTTTATTGAATTTAGGGTAAAGTTGAAGAATCAGGGGTTAGCTATAAACGAATATGCTCTCTGAAAGTGTTTCCAGTTCCTTTCTGAGATTGTTTAATCAAATGGTATGAGGACAGCTGTTACTTTCAATGAAATCACCTTGAAAAGGCAGGCCCAATACATAATTTTTTATTTTTTTGTAAGCTTGAGGGCCCTCTTATGGCCTATTATTCACCACTAATGTTAGTTATTATGATATATGAGAACAGTTGGCAACGTTTTAACACGCAGCCATCCGGCCAAACCACAGTTGTCATAAAACCTACCGGAAATAATCGTCAAACGTCATCACCCTTTGCTTACATCAGACTTGTTGACACCATATGGTTCTAAAGAAAATTTTTAATATATCATTAATAATTTTTTAGGAACATTTGTGTGGTACTCATTTTTTAGTAACTGCACTGACTTGGTTTGATTTAAGCTTTTAATTATTTATAAATATATAAAACATTTTGTTGAGATTTCCGCTTACGTAATGTAGGGAAGCTAGTAGATTATAAAAACATTGAACTTCATTATGTATATTGTAATTAATATAATATTAGACATTAATTGGATGAGTTTACAGGTTTGTAAAACGTTATCTGTCACGTAAGAAAGTAATGAGTTAGATTGTAATTACACATTTTATCGACAAAGTTGACGAAGTTGCAAACTAACCTGCTTAATCTAGTGTTTCAATGAAGTGCAGTTTTTATAATTAGGAAAATTTAAGGAATAATGGAAACCTCTCTTATTTTTTTGGTCAATTTTTTATAATTATCTTCTATTGTAGATAATCTCCTAGTTGTAAGAATTTGAATGTAGCCTATATGGTATATTTTTTTAAATTATTAATAATATTCAAGCGTAGGTTAAGTTACAAAATTAAAATTACCGTACAGTGTATGTTGTTTAGGTTATAAAAATATAACTAACTGATCCGTGTGAATTAATTCGCACAATAATATTAATTTATTCGTAACAACAAATTTCACAATTACAGTAACACGGTTATCTGCAGCACCGTGGTGTATAACCAATGAAATATTCCTCATCCATTTAAAACTGTCCTTCATAAAATAATAAATTAAACAATGTAGCCAGAAGAACATTTAAAAAGATGAAGAGCATCAAAATCCTTTCGTAATCAATCTCCTCGACTACAGCGAAGATACTCACAGACTGAAGGGAGCGTTTTAAAACATTGGACTTATCTTTATACAATTATTTTGTTAATTATTTAATTTTTTCTATTTCTATTACTAATCATCATCATCTTCTGCTTTAACTACTTCACGTTTCAAGATATTAATGCTCTGTTCAAAGTCAAGTTTAGTTTTGTTGTTGTTCAGAGTTTAGTCTGTCTTTTTGAAACACACTACTGAGTGTTTCATATTTTGATTCAAAGAACATTATTATTCAGATTTTTATCATCATTCCTTAAAGTTTGCATTTACATTTAAAAACCTGATTACAAAAGAATAAAACCATTTATTCTTATAGTCGTCTTATTTTGCTATGTTTGTGTATCAGCTTATTTATGAAATAAGATATGCACCTAAATAAATAATCTGTCACCATAACGACCATTAAAAACAAACTGAACTTTGCAAATCTCTTCCGAAATCATTTTCGGATATTACCTCAAAACCCTGAAAGTGTCCTCTTTACACCTACGTAAAGTATTTGTAAATCCGTTCGATAGAACTCTGTATTTAAGGACAAACAGAAACTCCAAAATATATTACAACAAATATATAAAATATATTGAACCAAAGTTTGCGTATTTAATATGATAATCTTTTCTTTATTATCTAAACAGAATACATACAATGTGATTTTAATTTTTACAATTACCTTTTATACTCCTACATTTGAAAATCATTTAAAAAATTTAATTTAAGATTTGCTCGAACTTTTATATCTTTAATTTGTACAAGCAGTAATATTTGATAGGTTCGTTAATTGGCGTAATAAAAACCGGACTCTTTTTATTAAAAATTTCCTATTAACGCTTAAAATCTGATACCGGAAATTATTGCCCATAACAGGTAAGTGGTGTGTTAAATTATTTGAACTCAATCTGCTAGTTCCATGGCTGCTAAAAATTGTTGTTTCTTATCACTTGGTCAGACAAGTATATGACTGAAACATTTAAAAACCAGAAGAGATAGAGGTATAAAAGACACTAGTCACAGTTATCTCTTCTGACAGTAATTTCATTATACAGCCAGACCCTAAATGGTGAATGATGTGGTGTCATTTGTAGGATGGAAAGTAGATGGTTTCGGAGGGCCTCGCATGCTGATAAGCTTAGGTTCTCATTCAGTGACGAAGGCATCGGTAAAGCACCTCACTACTTAGTTTTACTTAGTAAAGCTTGTAGAGAGGTTCAGACCAGCCTTTCGGTTGATGACCTAAACAGCAATAACACGGGAATTTACTGCATTAATTAAACATTAATAGATTTGTAGTCAATTATAACGTTTACTATATTCTGATTGGTATACCTAGATTTTCTAAATTGTTTGTAATGAATTGATTAAAATAATAAAAACATCACTAAGGTATTTTAATTAAACCGAAAAGCTATAAGATTATCGTTAAATACATATTTTCATTTACCATAGCCTACTTTGCGGTTAGTTTAATGAAACCATTTTAAACGTGAGACACAGGATCTTTTATCATTACCTGACTGTACTGATATTACATACAGTATGAAATAGTTCTTTGATCCTTTCTTGTATATTGGCTGATAGATTTATGTAATTTATCTGTACGGTTTATGGAGTACTGTACGGTATATTCTGTCTGTCTGTAACTTGATGGCGTCCGGCAGAATGGAGCAATATGCGGATTGTAAAACAATTTCGAAACCACTCTTCTATTTTTTTTTTTTAAGTAACTGAAACTTGTCGGAAATGATATTTTTATAAAACAAAGACTTTGTTCTATTAAATTATTTCGAAAAACACACGCTTAATGAGATAATGTATAATTTTGTAAAAACTTTTCTTTTTGAAGAAAAAACCGTATTTTTAAAATACATCATCATTGTTCAACTACTATTTCACGGATTAACATAATATTTGGCAGGTTTGTTCTGTAAATTATGAAAAAAGGTGATGCAATAAAATTTAATAGAAAATACTTCGTAACTTAAAAAGTAATGATTTTCTGTTAAATTTTATTGCATCATTGTTTTTCCATAATTATTACAGAACAAACCTTCCAAATATTATGTTAATCCGTGAAATAGTTGTTAAGCAATGACGATGTATCTGAAAAATACGTTTTTTTCTTCAAACACAAATCTTTTACCACATTATACATCAAGGGTGCATTGTACATTATCTCATCAAGGGTGTGTTTTTCGAAAGAACTTTATAACCCAAAATACATGCAAAATACTTCGTTTTATAAAAATACGTCATTTTCGACAAGTTTTAGTTACTTAAAAAAATTAGAGAAGTTTTCTGAAATGGTTTTACGATTTGCATATTACTCCCCTCTGCGAGAGGCCGTCAAGTTATAGACAGACAGTAGGCTACTTACTTTTCAAGTTACTATAATGTCAATTGGTATTTTACTTTACATATCGAATAAACGTACGTAGTACGTAGTATATACGTATTAGTTAATTTAATTGCTTGTTAAATAGCATGTATCCTACTAAATTGTATGATTACTAGTGTTTTGTTAGAATCGAAAATAATGAATTTCGTAGCACGTATTAGATTCTAACAAATTCTTTACTGTTGGTTTTTCAATGAATTGTATTAATTATTAGCAATCAAAACAAATTCTTTACTGTTGGTTTTTCCAATGGATTGTATTAATTATTAGCAATCTTTACAAAATTCATGCTGTTATTTATTGATTAAGCTCTTCATTGGGTGGTTGTGTTCCGATAGATTAATTCCGCAATAAAAGAGTAATTTCTAAAGGGTTTCCAACGAAGGAAATTGAGTTTTGAGGTCGTTACAGAATTATCAGTGCACACACACACATACGCACCGTACACCCCGGTAGGATTTAAGAGCATGTATTCACATACAAAGACGGTTGTAGAGAACAGAGAAAGAGATCTTTTAGAGAGAATTCGGTGGAGTGAAATTAGTGGGAGTGAGTTTATGTGAGTGTGTGATAGGCAGTAGGATCAAACAGGATGTTAGGGCGAATACAACGCTGCACAAGGTAGCAATTAACTGGGTAGGGGTAAATGCTATCTGAGACTGAAGCGTGGCGAACCCCACACCTGTTGTACAGTGCTGCCAGACTACAAAACTTGTAATTACTTGTTAATTTCCTTTGTAATAATGTACCAAATTTTGCAATTATTTGGCTTCATTGGAAGGTTATGTTTTAATTGTAAGTTATTAGCATAGGCATGTATTAATCTGATGTGAAATATACCTAGTAAAAAATATTTTTTAGAAATACGTAAACAATGATGAAAAAACATGACCGGGGAAGTGAATAGGGAACACCTAATTCAAAATATATTTAAATAACTTTTGTTCACTATACTTGTGTACCATTTTTTCTTGAACAAATTTTCTCGATGGATAATTCGCTGCCACCGTTATTTTCGTTACACGATTTCATGTGCCGATTTATGTTTTACCATTTTTTATTGTATTATTCTAAATGTACGGACAAAGTGCAAGATTTTTGCGAAAGCAGTGATTTATTAAAACAAGAAGAATAGAATGTTTACTGTGTGTCAAAATAGTAACAATAGGTTCACTGCCGGATTTTAAAAAGTGATACGAGAGCGCGCTAGGCAGACCCGAAGCATATACGGAGCCGGTACAGGGAAAACACACCCGACTCCGAAGGGTGTTTAGACCCGGCAGTGAAAGGGAAATTAGAAACAATAATTATTTAAAACCTGGAATAATTATTCCATATTAATAAAGTATGGCGTAGTCTTAAAACTTTAGTTTTTTTCAATAACTGGTAACTGGTATGTGAAACTTATTTCAGTATGGTTGCTTTTGCAGTATTGCAGGTGCTATTTAATTAATGGGTTTCTGTTATCAAGGTATCACACTTTAATTCATATTGACAATTACCTTTAGAACTAATACCAATATGAACTGGTAAAAATGGGTCGAGTGAAAATCAATGGAATAAATTTATTAGAGAATTATTGTTCTAAAAAAATTATTCATTTTTTAAATGTGGTTTTAAAGGTATAGATAATTTTTGTGCAAAATTCCATGGTCTCTTTTGTGAAGTGTATGCCGGCATTTTTTTTTTTTGATTCAATTCAATGGTTTTTTTCAATTTTGTCGTTTTATTAAATATGAAAATTCAAGCAAATTTAATAACTTATTACGCGAGACAAGTATTCATAAGTTTTCGGATTGCTGTATAAACGAACATAACATTTATGTTATTAGCGTTGTATGTGATACGATCGCATATTGCAGTTCTAATAACTACAGTAAACTGTATTATTTTAGTACCGTAATATTTTATTGATAGTTAACTACGTACTAAAATAAACCCCTTGAATTAATCTGCATCAGTAATAACGACACTTGAGAATTAATTAATGTTTCTCATTTGCCTCCTCTATGAATAGCAACAGGATAAATTGCATTCCTGAATAAATTATTTATTGATATTATCCTTAGATTATAGAAAATTGAACCGCGGAGGGTGCCTGTAAGCCACGGCTGCCGCTGCTGTGCTCCTTGTTGCCTCCCATTAATCCGGGAGGCCTATCAAAACGGCGATATTGAATTTCACCCTAATCTTTTGTTTGCCTTAACAGCACATGATATTATACAACAGATGTGAGTCGTGCAATACAAAGAACTGAATAAGGGTTCATGGCATTACCATTCATTTTGTTGTGTTCTCTTCACGTATGATGTGTTATTCCACGTTTATTTATTTTCTTTAGCTTCAAAATTACATTCGCTATATCCATTCCGAAAGGATCGATATTTAGCCTCACAATTTTCAAAAGAACCCTGTTTGTGATAGAACAACCACTACAAGAGAAAACACCGTGAATTTCCAGATTTGTTGAATGTCATACTATGGCGTATGACAGTACTGGGAATTGCTGTCCTGAGTTGGGTGCATTGCATAAAGAGTTTTCTATTTTTCCCGGTTTCGCCCCACATTTTACTTTGTCTTGGCATCCCCCTTTAACAATAGCTAATAATGCCGGTTTGAGATTTACAGCTCTTCAGAGAGGTACAGAAATAATATTTTTTTAGAGTGGTTACACCAATTTTTCTCCGTAGGCGTAAGTGGTCAGAATTTTGATGCTATACTTTTTCTAGGTATCGGTTGCCGAATATGCATGCCAATTTGTTTTGGATTGCAGCTCTTCAGAAAGGTAACAGAGATAATGTGTGTGTATTGCTTTAGAGTTTTCACTTCTGTTTTACCTCGTAAGTGCAAGTGTCGAAATAAAAATTTTTAGTTTTTCTGCTCACTAAGAAAAAAATTTCTCGAATTTCAGTGAAGTTTTCGGGTCACTAGAGTATTAGCGATGGGTGAGTAAGTCAGTCAGTATGTGAGGACTTCCGCGTTTAGCGTTTATATTTGAAATTTTAGAAAATCATTAGATCAGGCTGTTATGGATTAAATTATTTAAGTTTAGAAGTAAATATGTAGGTTTTTCAACTGATCTTTTTGGAGTATCTAAAACTCTAGGAATTTTTCTGAAAAACTGTAATTTTGAGTTTTTTTAACTTTCCGGGCCGTAATAACGTGTTATACGATTAATCTCATAATATAGAAGTAAGTTTGGAAGAGAGTTTTGATTTTTAATAAAAACAGAATTTGTTTCTAACTACTTGATATATCGGTCGGTCGGTAAGCACTTCGTGAAGTGAGTAACTGAAAATAATTTTATTGAAATTTTCTGTAACTCTTATTACGAAGTATAAATATTATTAAAAACCATACCAAGGTAATCAGTTATATATGTAAGGATGATCTTACTTTTTTGGTATTCTTTTACACTACCCTCTAGTGCTTGTAAACCACCTCTTATTTTTTTCTCGCTGTGCGTCGTTATGGCCGTAAAACTACCCAAAAATTTTTCGTTTTTTATATATTTTTTTTATTATTAGGCTATTTTTTATTTCATAGAAACACTGTACTGCTTTTGAAGTAAATTTCGAGGAATTATAAAACAATTAAAAATATAGCTAGTTTAAATTGAATGAATTAAAAGGTTTTGGCATTTTCCCAATAGTGGTCATTAAAAAAAATCTGCGATCGTGGTTTGCCAATGTTGTTAGTTCAAGATCAAGGATACAGTATTGCTTACAGTATTTTCTTACAATTGGCTGTAATGTTTAAGTTGTTTAATTAGATTTTAAATAATAAATAGGTACTTAAACTTTTATCTTAGCGTTCAATGGCGATGTTTATTCAACAGATATATTAGCGTACTCGCTATAAAACATGTAATAAAAGTTAATACAATACAAACTGTAATAATTGCAACAAAGTTTTTATAATCCTAATTAGGTAGAATACCTTTCCGGTAAAGCGTGGTACGTACCTTGCGCACTTAATATGTCAGTCTGGAATTATTTAGCATAATTAGAAAACAGTACAGAAAGTGTATTTTGTGTACTGGAAGTTATTTAGAAATAATTGCTTGTATATGTAACGTAGTATTATCTATATGTTGAATGTATTTCAGTGATATATAAAATTATTATTTTTTCTCGCTCTCTCTCTCTCTCTCTCTATAGTGTAGCGAAAATTATTGCGATAGGGCAAAGTTTTCTATACTTGGATTACCTAATATCCACGTTTCATACCCTATGAAAGTGTTTTTGAAATTTGTTCTTAGGAAAAGTAGTAGGTTTTAAAAGCCACCCCAATCTTTTGCCCCTCGCACGCCCCTTGCTCCTTGCGCGCGCGTGTAGGGAGGGTTGTTGGTATAGTGGCCAGCACAATTTGCTTCTGTCCTAGGTATCCCGGGTTTGATTCTCTTGTCAGGTCAGACTTTCTTCATCACTAATTTCATAAGTCACCCATCACCACCTACTTTAGCCTTGATGTGCATAACAGACTGACTTAAAACAAAAAGAATTTTAAACTCGCATTTTTTCTACTAACCCTGAAAGGGGATTTTTGAATTCAGCTGTGAGCCCTAAAATCTTAAGAATAATTTACTCCGTTGCAAAAATACAAGAATCCAATTTTCTCAAAAATGGCATCAATGATTTTTGTTAAACTTTCTTTATTTGGTGCAATAGTTGGGCTTATTAATATGACAAACGTCGTGCCGCTAAAAAATTCTTGAGGAAGCTCTACTGTCGTTCAACAATAGCATTTTTTAATTACAGTCGTCATTTGCGTATTACGTCAAAGCTGCATTTAAAAAACGTTGAAAATATTTTAAAATCCTTCTATTCTGTGATTAAACATTTTTTCGATGCTTAGTTCAGCCCCTCTTATCCAAAAATAGGTTATTTTCAAAATTATAGCTTTACGGGGTTTTTTTACAGAAAAAAAGGCGCGATAATAGTTAAAGATAATTAGAAACCCAATTTTCGTTCAGTTTGCAGCTTTCGGTAAAAATCCACATTAAAACTGGTTCATTTTTTTTTGGGTTGTTCCAAATTCTTGACTTTGTAAACTTAAATTGTTTTGATACGTCGGTCGTAAACTGAGTAACATTTTGTACGGTTAGCGGATTCGGTAGAAAATCAGTTCCAATGACGAAATGAACTTGTTAATTGTTATTTATTTAAAAATAAATTTAGTTCGCTGCACTATTAAACGATACTGATTATGTGTAGCTACACGTGCCCGCTAACATATTTCTTAATTTTACCTGAAAAATAAGGAAGTATGTTTTCTTAATTAAAGGAGTAGTGTAGTAGAACGTTAAGCTGCCGTAAAAATGAAACAACCCGAAGGAAAGGTTTAATCACAGCAAAGAACCGTCTTAAAAGTAGGTAAGTAATAATACTAAATATGAAGTGTTAATCGTACCGAGGATGAAGAAGATTTTTAATAAACTGTGATAAAGTAAGCCTTAAACTGAGCTAAGCGGGCGCACGTAGTTACTTTTTGAGAAGTCGTGGGGGTCTTAGGAGGTCATTGTTCTATTAAACAGCAGGTTATTTTGAAATAACTTTTCTTCGTTTCATAGTTTACCAACAAATTTATTTTTTCTCTAATCTTATATCTAGAACTGTAAACTTACACAACCTCTTGATTTGAACACTTTTCTTTTGCGGTAGTATGGAAAGAAACTTCTATTGAAGAATCCCCCAGATTCTCGAACGATTCAGTAGTGGATAGAAATAAGATTTGGTTTTGATGAGATTCGAAGTTTCTAAAAAATTGAAGTTAGATGTTGAAGCTCCTAAAGTAAAAGGTCTCTACTACACGATTTTTGAAGTCCTTTACGTTTTGAACGCGTTTTCTTAGGTTCCCGTGGAACGTGTCAAATAGCTGTATGTACTAATATTCTTAGCTGCGTCCTTCACAAGAGGCATGTTCAAACCAACATGTTTTGAATATGATAATTACTTCATGGTCTGAACATGCCTCTTGTTACATTGTTACATGTAAAATTGAGTTCCAGTTGCGATCCTTAGAGATTGAACGGGCTAAATTTTGTTTTCCAATTTTACACTTTTCCAATATTCAAAGTACTGGAAATCCTTTTCAAAATTGGACGTAGCATTAAATTGTATAGTAATATTTGTTTTGCTGAAAGATGTAACCGAGAATTTACAAGGCAATAGATTTGTATAAGCTGTAATTTTTTTTTAATATGGATGCCCCATGTCTACGGGTAAGCCGTAATCCACGTTATTTTACACACTTCGTTGCGAAATTAGTTACCCATACAGAGTGATACGTGAACAAAATGCTTTGTTTGAAAAACTTCTTCCACATTTCGTAGAACTACAGTAACGGGTGACCCTTCTTTTAATACTGGAAATAATTCAGTTTCCAGTCTCTGCAGTATTAGAACAAATTTGTATTCACAGTACTATACGGTTTTAGAAGGAATAGTTACAAAATGTTAACAATTTCTTAGTTAGTGAATAAAATGCATATAATGTGGTTTGGAAATAACAAAACTAAAAATTTTTTTCTGGGTGTTATTCTCTTGTGAGGTTTTATGTTTTCTCGTTGTTGCTAATTAACATTTACAACTAAAAAAGTATGGTCAAATTATGCGGCATTGTTTTAGACCTATCTCTTAAATTGTATCCTTATTAGTGTTACTTAATAGTAGATCTATGCTTTTCATTATAGTAATAACAGGTAAAATTAATCTTTTAAATAGAAAAAAATTATTAAAATTTCAATTTTATTTACGTGAATGTCAGTACATTTTACGAGTAAGTCCAAATGAGTAAAAACAGGGAAGCTTTTCTTTTATCTGCTTTACTTTTGTCCAGCTCCTCTGAAGTGCACGAGATGGAATGGTTTTTATGTTACAACCATTCGCGTAAAATAATGAAGATTTGTATCCAAGATTTAAAATGGATCATAAATTTTAATGAAGTTCCTTGCTGAAACAACGAGAAATTAGACAGAGACCATGCTCATCTCGCATCTTCCACTACATTCATTAGCTTGTGTTCTCCATCTGTAAATAGTTATGCTTTTAAAACTAAACTTTTTCTTACTAATCTCACAGAGTACCATAACTCATCTAAAATGAATGTTTAATTTAATGGAAAACTAAAAGTATTTAATTCCATGAATAAAAAATTCAACTTTTTCTCTTTCAGGAAGTTACTTTATAGTTTTTCTTTTTATAAAGGATTATAAAATATAATCTGAAGTTGGATTTTTAAACCTTTTTCATAAAATATTAGATAGTCAGTAGAGTTAAAATATATTTTCTAGATTCATAATACTTCTTGATTTACTTTAAATAGCCTAAAGTGTTATTAAAAATACATCAAATCTTTGTCGGTCTTCTAATTATCTCAGCAATTTCTATATTCATGAAAACTTTGTGTAGTGTTTCTGTTTATGTAAAATGTTTACAAAATTGACTTCCACTGTTGTCGGTTTCGTTTTTATTTTTAAGTTTCATTACAAAGTCAATGTTGCACAAAGACTTGCAAATCCCATACGTAATTGATATCGCGAAACGACTATACAAGACGATGCATGACAAATTTGAATTGCATGACAACCCTCTCATACAAAACACGTAAACTAGGGCGATACCGGTTACTCAGCACAGATGTTTAAACGCCTCTGGCCAAGGGATCTTTTTGGCCAACTGTAGGACTGTGGTGATGACTGCACACTCCTTCAAGTAAATCAAGTATTGGAACATTAGCTTCACATTTAGAGATTGTAATATTAATATAATAACAGATACTACATTTCAATGTGAAAGTGTCAAAAAAATTGCATAAACTTTCATTTTTAGGACAGTCTACACTCCGATTTAGGAATTCCTACCGTTGAAGAGGTTAGCACTGTCCGTTTATAAAAAATTATTTTTAAAATAATTACTACTAAATCCGAATCCTTTAATTCAAGAACTTCATAGCTTCTTCCTTCCTAAGAATTCAGCCGGCGCCTAAAAAGAAGATGGAATAGAGGTCTTCTCTGAGTTATACCTAAAAAAAAAAACAATTACATAGACTAATTTATCATTTATTTAATACTTAATTATATACTCAAAGATATGCCAATGGGTACCAATCTTAGTCTTTGTGTTTCCCTTTTTCATGTTACTTTGTTATGTACGTATATCACATTTTCTAGTAGTCGTATATTTGTGTACGGTTGAAAATTCCAAATAAAAGATAAAAAAAAGTTGCATCAATATCTTGATTACTATCGACTATTTTGAGTTGTGTAACAATGGGTTTTAACTTGTAATATTTTCCGGACTTTATTGTTATTTATATTTATAAAAATAAATCATTGATAACTTTGCTAATGGTGTTAAGATGCTCTAGAAGCAATTGTTTTCTTTTTAATAATTTACATCAGTTTGGCTTTTGCTATGCACCGGCTGACACTAACCTCAGAGGGATCCATTAAACAGACTGGTTAATTGGTTTTCAAATTTCACTTGTCTCTTTATTTGATGTTCATCAATTTAAGAATTCTTAAAACTGGTTTTTAAATTACGGCTATTTAGGGAGATACAGAAATAATATTTCCTGTTTGAGGGTAGTTATTCCTTTTCTACCCCTTAGGAGCAGGTGATCGAAGTATGAATATTTCGCTATTTCTATTTAAGCTCTATTGAACAAATCTGTTGAATTTCAGCTCTCTAGGCGGTCAAAAAGTTAGAGTATAGGTGGTGTGTGAGTGAGCGTTACAGTCATTGAGGGCTTTCGCATTTATTCTCGAACATAACGATATTATTTCTACAAAATAAAATGCCAATTTAATTTTCTCGTATCTATCACTACGCGAACAATCGTCCAAAAAACATGAACTAAAGCATTGATTAATTGTACCTTAATTTCATCTATTAATTAAACTTTTTTATTTTACCACTCCTAATGAGTTGTCTCGTAAATTAAATACTGGTTTATAGACAAATAACTCTTAACGTATAAAAAAGGATATTTAAAAGAAATATAAATACTGTTAGAAATTTTGACACTTTCACTAAAGACACTAATATAGCGAAAGTATTACTGTCTAAAAATTAATTAATAACTTATTTTCACGTACTGCCATCTTAGAAATCATTGATATATTATAGATGGTTCATTCAAGGAACCTTTAATAGTGAATAGTTTCCGCTTCAACTTAATGGTTTGATTTTACGCTCTGAGAACTTAACTAAAATGTCCTTATTCGTTATTTTATTATTCCAACATATTGAAATGACCAACAAAAAGTCGTCTTCTTCTTCTTCTGCTTGTCAAGGATTAGGGCATTTCTGCCTATTCCGAACCTCTCAACTCTTTCCATCTCTTTCTCGGGCGTCCTCTTTCTCGCCTGCCCTCCGGCTTATATCCCAGTGTCTGCTTAGGTGTCCTATCCAATAAAAAGTAAATATTAAATTAATCCATGGTTTAGTGTGTTTTGTTAATTTTTAAATTTATTTAAATTATTTTTTAAATTCTTAACCAAACACCAATTCTAAGAGTCTTAAAAAACATAATATTGCTCTTTGCGACAGTGAAAGTTCTGTACAGTAGTCAGAACTTCCCCATCGGTTTTGAGTATCCGGCTGGCTATTACTCTTTAACCAGTAAAGCACGCCACCTGGAAAAGGGCGTAGAAAATTAATGATAGGTGTATCCGTAATAAGCAGTAATGCGTTAAATTGTTATTTCATGTTTCACCACTAACGTTTACATTATTTTTATTTTATCGAACCGTGTTAATAATTAGTGTTTGTTTAGGCCTGACGTTATAATTTACTGGCTGGTGATTTTCCTTTATTAAAACAATTATATATTCACCGCAAACTTTAGTAGTATAAACCTGCGTATGGTTTTGTGTCCCATAATATGCGATATCAGAATTATTTACTAAATAATAAAAATGTTTTATTTCATACTGTCACAGTTTCAAAGTTTTATATATTTTAGCAGTTGCTCTAGAAATTAAGAATTCTTACAATACATACTCGTATGAAATTATTAGATCCGTGACCTTAAATATTAAGTCCGCAATACTGTTGTGTGGTAAACTATTAAGAAATAGTTATACATTATTTTTAATTTTATTTAAATTATTTTAATAATTCATTCATTTTTATTGCCAAGTGTTTCCCGATTTTTACACCAATTAGGCCTAATTCAAAAACTTCGTTGTAATACGTATGTCACTTTTTAGTTCGTCGTATTACTTTTTTTACTAAATTTTTATTTTATCCTTTCTTTTGCAATATGATTTAAACACTATAGTAAAGTTCCGTTATTCTTGTAGGTAACAAATTGACCAATAGTTATACCCGGTAATTTTCACACTATTAATGTTATATTTCAAAGTAAAGTTATTATCGTCACGTTGACTACTTTTACCTAATTTGGTATGAATATTGTTATAATATTTTCATATAATAGTTGAGCTTTGACATAAAAAATTGTCAGTCGTGATTTCCTTAAGAGTAGTACCATTCTGCACACAAAAACAAAACACTATTTCACGTTTTGTTTAATGTTTGGTTAAATAAAAGAAAAATATCACAATAAATTTAAAAGAAAAGAAAATATACAACTCCTTTTGAGAGGTGAATTGATCGACCGAACGGGGTCAAAATCCTTTTCATCGGGATTTTGTCCCGCACGGTGTTGAATTGCACACGACTTTCCCAATCTGTATTCCAGACAGTCAAACAAAAGAAGATTGAGTAGGATTATTTTCTTTTCCTATGATTTTTTGTGTAGTAAATGTTCGTTTGATGAGGATTTACATCATTAAACAAGGATCGAATCTATCTAGGCGGATTTATAAGAAACATCGATGAATTTCGTTTCGAAAAACTATTGTATAAGTTAATCTAGCAATTATAACAGGAAATGAATACACACGTCATTTTTCCTAAGCTACGCTCGAACTAACATTTTTTCCTAACATTACTTCCTAACATAACTTTCCTAACACTGCATCGAAAGATTTAGCAGTATTTTACTTGAATTGTAAATAAAAGGAATTACTCATATTGTTTTTACTTACAGTAATTGTTTACGTTACTACAATTACTTTTTTTTATTAAGTTAAAGCCGCATCAACTGCTTGGTTATTAGCGACTACAGTGGATTTAGTTTAGTTATTGCTTCCATACATTCTAGGTAGGTACTTTTATTTTGAGCTGGAGTAGCTTAAAGTCTACCTAAAAAAAACCTTGTCAGTTCCTACAACAACCTAGCGTTCTTTAAAAAACGCTAGCGTTCTTTGGGCAGCACAGACAAAAACTAGACCACTTCGTTTTATTCACTAATTCGTTGTGATTTATAAAGAACAGAATTTACTGAAAAATCACTGCACGTAGTAAGCATTGAGAATGTTAATGACAGTGTAACAGGAAATTCATTGACTGGAATGATGTACAATTTAAAATAAACTTTTCATTTAAGTAGAACTTTTTCAATTTACTTTATCAGTTAGTGAAGCAGTGTTGTGGTTTTTTCTTTTTATTAAATTTTCCAATTTTCTCGAGTTGTTTTTTTTTTGTTTTGTACATTGAATTATAAATTGACCCTGATTTAGGTCACCCACAATTTGTGCAAATTCCAAGCTGGAAATAATGTATTACGGAGACCGAGTTGCGTTTTCTTTTACATTCTATGTTGGTTTTGTAATTTATATCAAAAGAGAAAGAAACCTAGGTTAGAGTGCTAATGTAAAATACTGAATTTAACAGAACTACGTTAGCTGGACTCCTTCCCAGTAAAAGTAGGCCTACTACAAAAGAAATCGGGAGCATTGTGGTATACTACAAAAACGTTACGATGAAATGTTCCTAACTTAAACAGGTTACATTATACGTGTTGTAAAGTAATTACTTATCCATGGTAGAGTGGTGCAGTGGTTGCTTGTGATTGCAAAACAGAAGGTTTCGTTTCGATTCCTAACTTGTAACTACTAGTCTTTCACGTTGGAACCGTTCAAACGTAAGGTTGCTATTAAATACCCACTTCCAATAACCAGTGCGAAATTCAAATAACCAAGTAGTTGATTCGATTTTAATTAAATTAGTACGTGTATGTATAGAAGTAATTTTTTTGCTGTACATTAATTCAGTCACATCAACAGTTTGGTCATTATTGACTACTGCAGTTTTTTAAAAAACCCGTGGTATTTAACTTGTTAATTTTCAGACCTTAGCGTAAATTCGAACCAGAACTTTCCCTTTTGTTGTCTAACACGCTGCACAAAGACGGCACCGACCTTAGCGTAAATTCGAACCAGAACTTTCACTTTTGTTGTCTAACACGCTGCACAAAGACGGCCTAATATAAGAAACTGTAAAAATATTTTTAGCAGCGATTCACATTTTTAGACACAATATTTATATTTAAACAACATTTTACGATTCGCCTGGTGCTCGAAACTGGGTCTTTGCGATACGCATTGGGATCATTACTATATCACAGAGTTAATAAGTATTCAAATGAATGACTGATGCGCTAATATTTTTTTATCCTACTCGACACATTTGCTCTTACACGCTGCTAATCATTTACTTAATACGAGATTATCAAAATTTTATTATTTCGGTTTTCTTCTTGTTTATCTCATGTTTAAAGTAGGACTGTTCTGGTTAATCTGTTATATTATGATGAACGAATGTTGTTCCATCATTTTAAGAGACTACATGCAGATCTTTTGGTTCTGGTATTTGTAATTTAGACCCATTTGCCACACACTTAAAATCAATTTTGCCACACAGTCTTTCCAAAACCTTCGATTTGATCTTACCCATTTTACTAGCATCTTGTATGCCAAGCTCATCTCTGAAATTCTCATTTCTTAGCTGACTATTAAGTGTAATAATTTCAATGGATAAAACAAACTAAGCGTTTCAGGTTATGTAACGTGTACGTTAACTATTTTGTTAACAGAAACGTGGAAATGCATTAGTCAGAAGTACTAAATTAAGAAATATAAATTTTTGTACTAGTTTTGCAGATCGGTAGATCAGAAAGAGGAGGAGAGAGGAAGGGAGTAAGAGCGTGAGAGGGGGAAGAGCTAATCCCAAAATTATTTATTTTATTAATTTAGAATTTTTTAACAGCTAATATTTATTCACAGTCAGTTAAAATTTTATCATAAGAAAATTAGATTTTATAAAAAATTGGATATCTACTTAAAAGTTCATTTAAAAAGTAGTAATTACGTATACACTGCATCCTCTGATTGCGTCCTCGAAAATAATAAACTATTAATTTTTAATTGAATTTTTTGATAAGAATTTTTTTTCCATATAACTTTTTTTTAATGCATAATCTGTTATATAATAATAAACTGGTGAAAAGGGCTCATCAACAATCATGGGATAGATTTATTGGGACCATAGAGCATGATGTACATGGCCGACAATCTTTGGCTTATAAAGTGATGAAAGTTCTTAACAAATCAGAGAGGGAAAGAGTAAAGGTCAACTGTATAAGTACGGAGAACTGGATAAATCATTATAAGGAATTATGGCATGACAAAGCAGAGCCACACACGGTTAAGATTGACTGCCAAGACTGTTGTGTCGACAACGTATCTATGGAAGAATTTATGGAGGCTCTAAAACATGTTAAGAATAGAAAGGCTCCAGGAATGAACGGTCTCAATATGGAATTATTAAAATATGGAGGAACCGCCTTGCATTTGCGCCTGGTGCACTTCTTTAATATGTGTTGGAAAGGTCATACAATACCCAAAGAATGGTTGCAGTCAAAGGTGATTTCCATCCACAAAAAAGGAAATAGAATAGACTCTAACAATTATAGAGGGATTAGTTTATTAGACACTTCCTACAAATTGTACACGAGAATTATTAATAATAGGTTAAGAACCGTAGCCGATTCCTTGATTATGGAAGAACAGATGGGGTTCCGGAAAGGTAGATCGTGTTCGGATGCTATTTTTACTTTAAAACAAATTATAGCTAAGAGACGAGAATACAACCTTGAAACCCATATTGCATTTATAGATTTTGTAAAGGCTTTTGACAGTGTTAAACGTTCGCTTTTATGGAGGGTTCTGGAAAGGAGAGGATACCCTAAACATATTATCAGGATATTGCAGAGCCTGTACGAAGATACTGTGATTTTACTAGATTTAGATGGGAAAGTGACAGAGCCTATTAAAACCAATAGAGGAGTTCGACAGGGATGTTGTATATCGTCGACATTGTTTAATATATATGTGGACGACATGTTGAGAACGTGGAAATGTAATGTAGACCCAGGTATACAGATCTCGGATGGCTTCTTTATGAACTCTCTTTTATATGCGGATGACAAAGTTGTAATACAACAGAATGAAGACGAGTTACAAAAATCGGTATTTATGTTGGAACAAGTTGCAAAACAATACAATCTGGAAATATCATCCACAAAATCTAAAACTATGGCTTTTAAAGGTAAATATACAATAAGGACGAGAATAGAGATGAATGGAAGGGCAATAGAACAGGTTAAACATTTTCAATATCTTGGGAGTGATGTTTCATACGATTTTGATAAAGACATAACAGTTAAACTGGCCAAATTTCAGAATATTTGTGGAAATATTCACAGACATCTGAAGAATAAAACGAGGAAGGAAACACGCCTCAAATTTTTCAACACTATTGCGGTTCCAACACTCCTATATGGCAGTGAGTCTTGGGTGCATACTGCTAAAAGCGATAGTAAAATTCAAGCTGCAGAAATGAAGTTTCTACGAAGTGTGCATGGATGTACCAGAATGGATAGAATAAGGAACGTGGATATTAGAAGCGCACTATCAGTTCAGTCTTTGCATGAAAAGATAATAAAAAATAGACAAATATGGTGTAGTCACCTGGACAGAATGCCAAACGAAAGGATGCCAGTGGCGGCTTTAAATTATCAACCAGTTGGCAGAAGAGATGTAGGGAGGCCGAGAGGGAGATGGGTACCGGAACAGGTTCATGTAACCTAATCCTTGGAAGTGAAGATGATGATGATAATCTGTTATATAATAATAAATGCAACTTATTGATTAGATTTAACTCATGTAGAAATTACAACCCTCTGGTGTAATTAACAAATTATAACATTAACACATATTATACTGTTCTTAAGAATTATTTACAAACAGAATTAGATAAATACCTAGTGTTTTGGTTTTTAAAAAAAAATAATAAAATAAAACAAATAACCAAAACTTCCTTTAAAACGAAATAAAACAAAATGAGAAGTAATGAATGATAATCACATAATTCCGAAATATATGTACACCGAACTTTACTGGTGGTAATTAAAAATTTTCATTCAGTTATTTACAACATTCACACTCAAACACGACTATCATCTACAGAATAATAACATTATATTATTTACAATTTTAAAATCACACTATCAGAATCGCCCTGGGAGATCCAGTACTGTAGCACATTTTAGCCTATGAACATCATTATTGTTACCTAAGAGATTCAGTGATAAGTGATTTAAGTGGTTGTTTAGACGTTTGATGTATTTGATAAGAATTACCAGGTGAATATTATATTATAATAGATTAATGTCGAATTTCAGTAACATGTGTTAGCAGTCAGATTTTTGTACTCTGTTGTATTGTCGTACGTCTATTGTTACCTTACTTGTTGACATATCATTTCTTCCATTTCAAGAATTTATCTGAAGCACCAGCGCTATTCGGAAAGTGATCTAACTGAAAACATATGCTAATATTTTTCCTCTAAGAAACATTTTGAAAAGAAAACAATAACAGTTTGAATACAAAGTCTCTACGGGATTACGAAAATCTCGTAGACCTAAAATTCGTATTACGTGGGCTTAAAATTATTAAGTAGGCCTACTTATATCACGTTCTGGGTATAATTTTTCAATTTATAATTTATTTAATTTGCTTAATGTGAAAGTATAATTGTGAAAATGGCTCAATATCTGTGAATAACAGTATTTTAAATAAAAATGGGAGCAACGAGCGTCATTTTATGCAACAAAGAGGCGATTTTCATTTATTTGTGCGCAAAGATTTGTTCTTTGTTTCTTTTCTTGTATCTCTCTCACTCGTTATGTTTATTTGATGAAAGATATCGGATTTCAGTTCCATTATGGAAGCGTTCAAATTCATATTTCTCCTTATAGGTATATGCATACCCTAATTCTGTAATTTATAACTTTGTTATTGTGAACAGCTGCAAAATAAATTTGCATCAAGTTAACACACATACATCGGTGTTGTAATTTCTTTATTAGAATTTCCCTCGGTCAATAAACACATCATACGCCACAGAACTATTATCATGAATCTTTTTCTTGTTCTGCCGTTTATAAAAATTAGACATTGTTTTATTTCCTTTGAATTTTGTAATTATGCCATGATGTAATATTTAAATGTATATGTACAGTTTGATTAATTTAATTATTATTTTTTTCTTTTGCAGGTGTGTATTATAATGGAGTGGAAGTTTAGCTTCACGAAGAGTTATAATTTGTGAGTACAGATCTTTTACTTGCTAACGACTGTTATACAAGCTGAGACATACAAAACCTGAAGAGTACTTTTTAACTGCTATTACAGTTAATAATTTATTTGCACCATTACTATTCTCGATGTTTATACATTTACGGCAGTCACAGGGTGGTAAAGTGTTAATTAGTTTCCCATCAGTTGATATGGCTGTAAAAATAGTTCTATTTCTTCTCACGTTATCAGTTATTTAAATGACTTTGATATTAAGAACTGTAGAGATAGAAGTGTGACGTTAATCAGAACTGTTATTTTTTTTTAAGAGATTAATTCTGTTATACAACCTAAGCTTGTATTCACAGAATAAGGTGTAATACGCAAGGTGGAGAAACAAGGATTGTTCAGTAAGCTTGGCATATTGATAAGATGTACTGTACGTCTCTAAACGGATTGTATGGAAAACATCTGTCCTCGTTTTTCTGTGCAAAACCTCAAGAACCTCAATCTAACCTTATAGCTGTTAATCTAATTCTAAATGATGTTATTTTTACCGGAGATAAGTATTTTGCGTTTGTTAAAGTATTTTAGTATTACTAATTATTAGTTTGTTAAGTATTAAGTATTTTACTGATTTGTTAATCTACCTGATATCTTTTAAAGACATGCGTATGATTTTTTGAAATTGTAGTTGTTATTTTCTTATTATATACATTTGCTGATTAATTCGTGTTACTATTTCAAATAGAAGTGCATTTTACAGTTATTACACGAACTTCCTTAAGAATGTTTCAACCACTTTGAGTTCATTTGTAAATTTCAAGCTTTTACTTTCTCTTGCCTATATGAATATGTTGGAAGGAAAGTATTGTTTCATGTCGATTTTCAGAAATTGAGTTTTCACCAGATCTACGCGTTTTCAGACCCCCTGAACCCAAAAATCATGTTTATAGCGATTGGTCTGTATGTGTGTGTACGCGCGCGCGTGTGAACGAAATATCTCAAGAACGGAACATCCTAGGAATTTGAAACTTAAATATTAAGCTAGGTACTACTAGAGGACCCGGCCCGAACGTTTTCATCTAAATCGGTCAACCGGAAGTTGTAGTTTATTCGTGTCATTTTTCACTTTTTTGCAATTTTCTTAAAAACGGCTCCTACTATTTTTTTAAAAATTCCCTCATTTACTATTTTTTAATGCTCTACAAGACAGGGTAGGCGCCATGTCTGCTAAAATTCTTGGGGAGGCTGGGCTCTCGTAGAAAAAAATGGTTTTTTTTTAAAGATTGCGACTTTAATATGCATTTTAGTGCAAAATTTATGTAATAAAAGTTGTAGAGAATTTAAAAACCTACAATTTTCCTTTCAAACTTTTCTTGTATGAAGCTTAGTTTAGTGGTAATTAGCAATTTTATATTTTTTTCACAAAAATGTGTAAAAATCTATTGTTTTAAAGATTTTAGCCTTAGTATGCATTTTACGACAAAAGTTTATATAATCAATTTATAGGAAACTGGAATATCTACAACTTTTATTTCAAGTGTTTTGCTGTACAGAGCCTAATTTAGAGTCAGAGTGATTTTCCGTATTGTTAAGCCAAACTAAGGGTGATTTTCATTTTGCATCATTCACTAATTCTTAAAATAAGATTACATTTTTTGAGGTTAGTTTTTTGTTTATTTCTAATGTTTTATTATTAATGTTAGGTTATATTGTTCATTATTTGCATTGGCAAGAGAAAGTCGTGTGAGTATTTCACCCCAGACTTTTTATCAATTCTGATTATAGTTATCTATAACATAAATCCGATTCTAGTTCACCGGTAAAACTCGTAGTAAATTGAGCTATCTAATCGACCTAACTAATATACTTTTCACGGTTGTGGTGCTCTGCTGTTCACACGTTTAGGCCAATCAGAACGTTTGCAGTGTTGTCAGATTGTACCTGACAAACATTACGCGCGCATTCGTATAAGAGCCGCAATAGTTCATTTCGTCTTGCATCTCGTACTGAACACATCGATTATAGAGCGCTTTAACATGCAATATTTTATAATATAATCAGCTGATTGTATGTTTGTAAGTTATAAATTATTATTGAAAGACCAAAAAAATGGCCGACGAAATATGTAACAGTGCTACAAGAGCAAGTATTGGCAACGTTGCTGGCAAGTCATTGGCTAGCTATGAAGTGGGTAGGGAACAATGCAAACGTTGAGAGCCCATCAGCCTTGATAAACAGTATAGCCTAGTCACAAAAATGACCGCAGTGTATTTTCTACTACTTAACTCTCTTGTATATCTACCTAACTCTCTTGTAACTTACTTGTCCACCTGATAACCATGCAACGTATAGATCGATTCGATTTTTTCTCATATCCTCATTAAAGTACTTTCAGCAGACTGCTTTACTTTAATTTTGATAACGTATTCCTCTCTGTGCTATTAGCACACCCATGATCGAACATCTGAACAATACGGATGGCTAGGTAGCCATAATTATATTCCATTCATATATAATTAAACACAAGCAGAAGTCTATTCTGACGTTATATCATTATTTCTCCATTATTCAGTTTTGTTCCTGCGTAGATAGGTCAGTAGGTTTCGCTTAAGCTTGTGTAAACTCAAGTGTTACTGTCATTGTGAGTAAAGCTCGTATACAAGCATAGCGGTTGCGTAAAGACACCATATTGTTCTCTAAGTAAATGTTTGAGAGCTTGAACGGTACGAACTAAGTCAACATAATACAGAATAAGTCAATATAAGCAGGATGTTCAATAAATGAAATGAAATACTCTGTTTCACTGTATTTGTGTTTTGTTGATTTGTATACTATGTATAGATACTTTGTTTAAAATCATAAATTTTTTAAACAAGGATTTATTTTAAATTAATAATGTTCTTGTATAATTTATGTATTTATTACAAATATATCTTTCTAAAACTAATGAAATAAAGATTTTCTCTTCGTAATTACTCCTTGTTACACTGTAGTTTACCTAACATTCGTAGACTACTAAGCGCAGTATAAAAGGAATCCTTGAGAAATTCTATTTCTTCAAAAATATTAAATTATATACTAACATTAGCTTTTGTATTAAACTATTCTTTTCCCATTTGTGATTTCTGATAATAGTCCACTTTTTCTCATCCATCAGATTATGTTCAAGCTTGTCTTGGAAATAGTTTCCCTGATTATATTTTATTAGTTCACTAATTTACACAAATAATTTCCAGCACTGTACAAAATCCTTAGCTGAGTTTTTTATCTCCTAGTTTTTTACTCATTAATAGTAAAAGGTTATAAATTAATATCGGGGATTAAAATTAAATTACCAATGAACAGCAACTTCGCGATACTTCATTCAGCAGACATATAACAACTAAATAACTTTTAACTACTAGACAATATAAATACGCTGCTTATGAAGTGATAAATATCACCAAGTCACCTCCAACAAATCCGATCTCACAAAGTAATTTTTATTTTAAAATTACTAAAAAAAAGGTACCAGAAGATATATATTTTATTTAGATTTTCTGGAACGACATTCTTGAAAATAAAAACCTTAATTAACATCATCCCCTATTTCTTGGTCTCTTTTCATCCTTCACCTTTTCCTTGATTTGGTTTTAGGTTATTATTATTATTAGTACAAAATAATTGTTATGACGCGTAATATCTTAATGAACTCGGCAGCCAGAGCTCAAGCCTCGCTTCTACTGGTTGCCTATGATGCAGGATTAATTAATATGTTATACTAGATTATGTAATCTGTTAAATTGAAGAAAAGAGTGCCTCATTGAATAAATAAATTAATAAATTAAATTAAAACCAGTCAGACCTGACCGGCAGTCGAACCCGAAACTTCGGATTGTTGACTACTACCTGAATTGGCTGGTCTACATAGTTTTCTGTGTGTTATTAGAAGTAGAAATACGTAAATAAACTTCTGCAATTTTTAATTTAGGGGCTATACTATATATATATATATATATATATATATATTATTAAGCAATTTTGATGGTAATAAATGTCAGCCTATTATTACTGATACGAGACACTTAAGGAAGTGGTAGGGTTATTAATTAAACAGTATTTGTGGGTTAAAACTTTTGCTTTTACGGTTACACAATTTAATAACAATATTTTAAATTTTGATGTATCATTTTTACTTTATTTTATGAACGAAAACAACTTCAAACTTTTCTCGTGTAAATAACAGTCATGTTACTAGCGCAACAGTATCCATTAATAATAGCTGACTAATTTATTTTACTTTGCTGTGTTGTATTAATAAAAATTTGTAGTCGACATGGGTGGAAGTGTTTCCCCTTGAGGCAAGGATTTGCTCACGTCCTATTATACGAGAATGTGACAATTTAATTTCTTCCTCGACCGCAATGAATAGCGTTGTTTATTTTATATGAATTTATTATCGGTTGACAGTTAGCGAATACAAGAAGAAAAGATAAACTTACTGTGTGATATGTAGTCGCCCAATTTAATTTCTTCCTAAACCACACCATTACAACGCTGTTTGTTTCTACGATTTCATTATCATTTGACAGCTACAAAATGAGAAGTGTTAAAACTGTTTAGCTATAATATATTATTGTAATTCACAACAAGAAAAGTCGGGATTAGATTGTATGGTTTAAGTAATATTGTTATGAAGTACGAGTAGGCTACTACAGTTATTTTGTTTATAATCTACGTCACACGAAAATAAGCTTCAAGGTCATTGCAGTCACTGCAGAATTGCCGAATCATTACACTCACGCACACTGCATAACAAGACAGACTCGGTATTCTCTCATCCGTCACATGACAAGGTATGAAATATGACAACACTGGTAGATGACAATCAAATAGGCGAGCGGCGAGGAGCAGCTGTTAATAGTCAATGACCTTGAAGCTCATTTTCGTGTGACGCAGATTATAGTTATACAAGAAGAATATAGGAAAAAGAGAGAACTCGTATTAAATCACTAAATTGCGTTCACAATTTTATGATCTGAGTATCTCTGTTGGTTGTAGTTATGATAGACAAATTAAAATTAATTGGAAACAAGTCAAATACACAAGTTCGCCTAAAGTATTTAAGCAGTACCATCTTGAAACCTATCGAGACGTTGCACTGTGCTTATTTTTTCGGATCAGCTTTTATTGCATTTGTTCCTAAACGATACCGGTTCTAATTCCAGCTAGTAATAGTTTACATAGTAATATAGTAGTACATAAAGTATAGTATAGTACTAGTAGTAAAGTATAGTATAGTATAGCATAATGTATAGTAGTACATAAACATAGTAGTTTACATAGTAATAGTTTACTTTTACTTGGATCTTTTTTGTCATCAGTCTCTCTACTGGATTGATGCAGTTCTCCAAGCTGTTCTATCTTGTGCAAGTCGTTTCATATCTACATACCTGCAACACCCGACATCTTTTGTAATTTGCTTTAAATATTCTAACCTTTGCCTCCCCTACAATTTACTCCCTCTGTATTAGCCTCCATTATTGTTAGAGGAATACCTGGATGTCTTAAAATATCCCCCACTAGCGTATCCCTTCTTTTGGTAAGATATTTCCTTATACTTCTTTCATCCACTCATCTAAGAACCTCTAAAATACTTATTTTGTCCACGTACCTCATCTATAACATTATTTTTTCTTTAACACCGCATTTCAAAAGCTTCAATCCTCTTCTTTTCTACAGCCCCTATCATCCACCTTTCCCTCCCGTATAATACTACACTCCAAACATAGTGTTTTAAGAAATTTTTCCTAATCTGTAAATCAATGTTTGTAGTCAGTAAGCTGTTTTTCATTTCAAAGGCCTTTCTAGCTTGAGCAATTTGGATGTAAAAGAAAATATCGCTATTCTTTGGTTTTGGATTTCAATTTAGAGAACGTTCTCAGGGTTGGTCTACTTGCATCTATATAATAATAGTAATACCAAACCTGTTTAACGGTTGTATAGTACGTTAGATGGAGGTCTTATTTCTTAAATGAAACCTTACTCGAAATCGAATGATTACTCGTACTTAAAAACCATGTTGAGAATTGTCTTCTTCATCTATATGGTATTATATGTGCTATATGTTATTGAAAAATGGAAACTAACGTAGTCATGGTTTATAATACAACCGCATTCACTCACAATAATGGTTAGGTCGTTGTTGTTTGTATTATGTTAACATTCTGTTTGGAACCTTCTAGAAATCTAGCTTAGCAATCTATAATAAGGTGTGCACTAGTTAGTCTTTAACGAGTCTTGTTCAAGAACTTGTCCTGTAAATTTAATGAAATCTTTCGTCGTTTAGTACTTCAAAATCATATTGGTTTATAATTAAGAATCTTTCTGCTGTGATATTAAAACAGTGATAGAAATCATCTTCTAAGAGCATCAACGATTGCTTTTAATATTAGTAGTTTTGATCAGGTTAAATTTTCTTTTTTACTATATAATAATAGATATATTTAAAAAGTTTTTCATGGTTATAATTCCACGATTTACATGCAGAACGTAATATTTAAATTTTAAAGATAATTATAATATTTTGTTCATGTTATTTGCATATTTAATTACTAAGTTGGTACATCAATGGATATAATAGAATTTAACAAGGGAATAGAGTGAGTGCTTTGTTCAAGATAATCAAGATCCGTTAATGAGTCAAAGCCATAGGGATCTTGCTTTAAGGAGTTACATTCTCAAAGACTAATTGTATACTTCACGCTGAGTTACTTCTTGTTTATGATTCCTTTTACTATTTGTTTTTAACGAATTCATAAAAATTTTAAAAGTGAAGTGTTTTATTTCATGCAATATGCAGATCATATAATAGAGTTTGGCACCAGTCTAATTTTTTTTATATTTATGGTAAGTTTACTTACTTAATGCGTTAGAAAACTTGATAAATTGATTACCTGAAACTCTGATGTAGGTGTATTTTTTCAGGACATATTATCAAACGCTTTGTCGTAGGGCTAATCATTACACATTGGCTGATGAGACATAGAATTTCCTTTCTAGGTGTGCAGTGTTGCAAAGAAAACTGGTAGGAGTACATTAACCAGTTCTGAACTGAAATGAGTCGGTAAACATGGGCTATCATAATTTGTGAAAACAATAGTCTGTTTACAAAGCAGTGTTTTTCGGTTATTATCGGTCCCAATCAAACACAGTGTTTTTAGTACCAGTCCCAATCAAACACAGTGTTTTTACTACCAGTCCCAATCAAATGTGTGATCTAATGCTAGAACTAGACTAGCATTTGACTAATGCTTTCCGACTAGAATAAAATGTACTTATAATTTAAGTCTACTTCCTTATATTATACCAACTTCGCACATGCCTAAACTCATGTGCCCCATCACATGTGTGTATGATGTGCCTCAATTGAATTTTCTGTATGTTATTTTTGTATTAATCACTACCTAGACGTTTAGACAAAAGAGATCGTTACTTATCTATACGTATCACTGATTTCAATGACAGACCTTTAACGAGACAATTATTGAAATAATTATTAGCTTTCGACATATGTGTTTTAAAAAGGGTTTTGATGAAGAAGAGGCGCAAACGTAATACTCGTATATTGCTAATTTAGTTATTCTTGGATATGAATATTCTACTTATTTGTAAACTAACGATTTATGTTTTGACATTCCCATTTCCTGTTTATTCCTCTTTTGACATTGTTTTATAAAATGTATGTGGTAATTCAGTATCCTGTTGTTGAATACACTTATTTCTCAATTTCATAACGCTTCAATTTTCAGTCAATGTAGAATGTAATAAGAATTCAATAATTCTTGATCTTGCCTAACAAATTCTTTTTTGTCTTTGATTTTTATTACGGTACTGTTCATTGAGCTGCACAACTTCCGTATATGATATTTAAATGGTGGTACGGAATTTCAGTTTAAGGAGAAGAGGTACCCATTGGTACATTCTCCGTTTAAAACTGCGGGTAATATCCTTTATTCAGACCTAGAGTTCTCTACTCCTTCACTGTCGGAATTTTGAATTCGTCACGGAGGGTTTTATTCCTTACATAAAAAGGAGCGCCAGAAGCAAGTCTAAAGAATTTTGATTGAAAGGCCTGGATCGACTTTAAATTACTCTCTGCCACTACTCCAAAGAGCTGGACCCCAAAAGTCCAGATTGGTCTATAAAGTCTAGATTGGCCCAACAATTTGTGTTAAGTATTTACATCGCTTTTAGTAATGAGTTTATGTGGAAATTTATAATTTTACGAAGTAAATTATACGGTTGGTACCTACTGAATTTAATTAGTTGAGTGATATGTATTTTAGTGAAATTTAAAAAATGACAGCTGAAATAAAATTTCCTTTGTAAATTATTTTAATTTTCCTTATTAAAATGTATTTATAAGTTATTTATTATTATTATTATTATTATTATTATCTGTATTTTCCCAGAAATTATATCGGGGAAGTTTTTTTAAACCGTGAAATACTTTCGTTAAAGGAAAAACAGATGTTTGATTTATTAAAGGTAGACAGCTTTAATTAGTAGATTGTTTTAACGAATATTTATTACATTTTTTGGTAAATAAGTATTTTCTATTCAGTTTTAATGATTTAATTTAAAAATATTGTCCTTTATGAAAAAAAAATCTGATTATTTGTTGGGAAGATAAGGATTTTCCCAAAACCACCTATAAAACTCTTTTGTAAAGATAGACCTAAATCTTAAACATTATGATATTGTATTTAATTACAAAAGTGTTGCTGCTTTTATGAGGAACACTGAGCCACTCACTAGCATCTGGCGAAGCTGAAGAAGAATGGCAAGCAAGGAATGGTGAAGTAAAGAAACCATTAAACGGCGGAACAATAAAACTGGGAGATTAAGAGGGCGCCGCTCCGGTCCCCCTACTTTAGAATTGCTACCACTCCCCTTCATGGGGGGTTTATGTTATGTACGCCTGTCTCAGCCGCCGACTTTATCACTTTCTCCCTGTTTAGAAACCCTTACTCTATACCTGGACCAGACATTTTAATCCTAATGATTTGTATGCTTTGTTCATTCGACAAAATCGATACTGGAAATATTTGAAGTTGGGGAACAGACGAAAGTATTACAATCGCAGTAAATTTAGTTTAAGGACAGTTGTATAAGAATTTTAATTAAATTTCTTATCGGTTAGTGTAGCGTTTTCAAAGTTATATCATGGTTCTTGACGCGTACGTGGAATGAATATCCATGACACGACAGGAATTGCAATTCCTGGCTTTGAAATTCATAAATACGTTTAGATTTTATGTAAATAGTGCAGCACCTAAGCCTAGCTTCGTTTGGGATCTGGGTATAATAAATAAATAAATGACAGACTTCCTTAAACTTATAACAATTATTTATTGACACATTAATAAAATTACAATTAATATTATTACTAGAAATTAACTTAAATTACTAGAAAAATCACTTAAATTAAATTAATTACAAAAACGTAAAGCTTAAACTAATTTAACTGCAATAGCAATAATTTTACATTTAACAATTTACCTATTACCTACAGCCAAATACAATGTGTACCCACGCAACCTTTTCTTAACGTAAAATGTTTTCACATTAATAGCACTCCGTATAACAACTTGAACTTACTGAATTCAACTAACTTACGAACAAAAGGAACTAACTGTTGTATTCCTCATTTTAGGTTTTCTATAAAAGATGAGGTAGTAAACTAATAACAGAAATACAAAGTCTTTCTTCCAAATTCTGTAAGAAATAATTAAAAGATAGATGGTATGAGAAAGGACGAAATAATGGATTCTAAAAAATTTGTGAGTAATAGTAAAAGGTTATACACATAAAGGGCTACAAAAAATAGTTCTGTTTCTTATCACTTAGTCAGCATGACTGAACTATTTAAGAACGGAACAGGTAGAGATGTAAAAGACACTAATCAGAGTTACCTCCTCTGAAAGTAATGAATTTCACTATACAGCCAGACCCTGTGGTAAATGAAGTGAAGTTATCATTTGCAGGGTGGAAAGTGAGTGCTTTACGGAGGGCCTGGCATGTTAATAAGCAGACTCTTTCAACTCAGTGAGGAAGGCAACAGTAAACCACCTCCCTCTTCGTTTTTACTTAGTAAAACCTCTAGAGATTCAAACCAGCCTTTCGGCTGTTAACCTAAACAACATACACATAAATACAAAAATTAAAAAACTCAAGAAATTGTACAAAACTTAATCACCAAAGAATTCAAGAAATGACAATAAAAGCCCTATTATCCTAAAATCTTCGTAATACACATAACAGTACACTCTTTTCATACAACACCAGGTCACCTTAACCATTTCTAGCCTAATATTATAATAAAATACTTAGGTTTCTAGTATATTTTTCGTAATATGATTAAACGCGTGATTATTGGAAAGTGTAAAATTTGTAAAATTCGTAGACATTCGTTCGTAATTACGATCATTTTTGTTCTTAGATTTCTTCACGCTGAACCTGAAACACAAATTTGGTTAATTTTTCCATTTACCGCTGCATCGACTGTAGGAATATTACTTTAAATTTTAATGGTGTAATGATGGTGGGTTACTTCCAGACTGAGTAAGTATGTAGTCCGGGACTATCAACTTTTTTTTAGTTTATATGTCGATTCAATAAAACTTTTAGCTTTTTATTCCTCTGAAACAGGTCCGATTTTAATGAATTTTTCAGTGTTTGTTGTTACCTTTTACTCTTTATTGTAAACTTGCAGAAAGAAAAATATTTAGAAGACTAATGCATTACATCTGATGTTTCATAATCAAATCTTGCTCGAGGATTTTAAAGGTTAGTCTGCTGATTATAAATATTATGTTATCATATTACATATTCATAATCAGCGACACATAAAACCCTTGAGTAAGATTTTTTCATCAAAAACTAAATTTAATACAGTAGTAGGCTATATTATATAGTTTTCTTAAAAAATTAATCGAATTCGTAACTGTTGTTGAGAATTAAAAAGTTTAGATATTTGTACTCTTAATTGACTCGATTATTACCACTGCACTACCGAGTTCGTCAAAAATTATTTATTGAGTTTTCAGTAAATTTATTTAATTAACTATTTCAGTCTTCAGTAATTTTACGTTCAATCACTTCAATCTGCATTTTACATTAAATATATTCTCAGTTAGTTTTACTTACACCCACCCTATGGTTTAAATAGATAGTATACGTAGTTTGGTTTCCTTCATGCTAGCATTTTCATAAGTTAATATGGAGTAGCATCAGTTTTTATGCTGCGTAACCCATTTCCCATAGTACTTAAATTATTTTATTTTTGTGGAAATCAAAAATGTGTTTTTATTGTAATTTAGGTACATTGCATTAATGATTACACAGTCAGGGTGAGACAGTTTTCGGATGGGATTCAATATACGGTTTATTATTACGATGTTGCAAAATTACAAGATGGCTCTTATCAACACCGTGCAGAGAATACCCTTCTCGTCCACCTGATGACTTGTACATCGTTGAGCACGCCTCTCACTATTCTAGTAATTTGTATCTTCCATACATTATGCATTTTGTTATAAACTTGCAAATGCCCGTGGAATTGGAACATTCATCTTGGATTTCACAGTAGCGGTTACGGTAATTTATTTTAGGTTTAGTTACGGGTATAATATTCCTGTAGTTTTTTTTATCTTTAATAGTTAGTAAAAACATACTTCAGTACAATTTTAATAAATGTGAACTTTAATAAATCCTTTGGTAGATGTGTTTAAAGAAATGTTTTTGTCGATAATGTTCTGCTCTATTTACTTTATTAAATTTATTGTTGTATGCTTTAAGCCGTTTTTAATTTAAAACGATTTGACTTGTTCTACCCTGTTTTGTTTTAATTTTGTGAATTTCATTCATTACTTCAGGCTATGAAAAATTTTACTTTTTCTGTCCGATTAAGGAAGAAAATTAGTAAAATTTACAAAAATAGACATAAAAGAGTTGCTTTTATTATTAGTATAGAATACTAAACCATCGATGACCTGCTCAGCAACATATTTTCGTGTATTTTTTGTTCAATGTAAGTGATAACTTGGATAAAGTTTACATTTATTTGGTGTTTGTTTTGGAGAGATACGGTTCCATAATTTATAATCTACTTTTGATTATTAAACGAGTCAAAAAGAAAGATTTTATATATTAAAAAAATTTACCTTATAAAAACTACAACTTAGCCAATAATATTTTAACAAACTAAGTAATTCAGTTGTTATGTTTCGTATGACTTACAGTATAATTTTATATAATCTTTCCTTACAGGTTTTTAATCGATTACTGTCAGTAGATTTAACGGTTTTTTTTAATATAAGTTTACTTATAGGCCTATGTTGTATTCTACAATGAAAAAGTTACCAATGTAATTTACACCCGCCTAAACATCAGATATAGAGAAAACCAATCGTGATACCCTACCCTGAGTTTGGTCTTGTTATATTTAGAGGTTGATTATACATTTTCAGTTCAATTTTTCCGTTATATTAACATTGAATACTTGTAGGAAGATATACGGAGTCATATGACTTTTATTTTACCCTATTTATGATGCCTTTAGACTGTTGTTCGTTCAAGAGATGTGGGTTTGGTTCTCTTCTGTAAGTATTGAACTGAGATATTAAAAATAAATTTAAAATGTTGAACAGGATTCTACTTTTATTTTAACGTTTATAAAAATATAGCTAATTTTATAATAGTGTGCTCTTTTGTTTTTAATGAAAATCTAGTTTATGGTTTCGTTTAGTTTTCTATTTTTAAGAAAAATTGTTTATAAGTTAAACAAAATGAAATTACATTTAACAGTTGAAAAGTAACATAAAACGTGAATTCATTGTATTTTTAAAAATTGTATTAGAAACTCACTTAAATACATTTGTCACAAGCTTTACAGCTTATACAAATGAAGTTTGTACGAGGTTCTAACGAACAAAAAAAACTGTTTTCAATTGAATCTAATTAAGTATTTTTAGTATGACATCGAATTCTTATGTTTTTAACGCAAAAGAACTACTGATTACCGTTTCTAAGCCGATAAGTAAACTATTGTATGTTGTGTAAATCAGCGTTTTTTAACTACTCGTAATATCATTCGTTTAAAGGTACAGGCTGTGGTTAAACCGAGGTATTCTAAATGCGTTTCTCCCTGAAACCCTCGTTCTCTTATCTACACTTGATTCTGCGCAGGCTACATTTCTTTGTTCTTCCTATCCCCATTGACCACTGGGGAGCAATATTTAACAACCCCTTTCAAATTTTGCCGCCCTTACTTTGTTTCTACTTTCATAATCCTCCGAGCCACAACAGATGTATATATGGCAAGGGCTCTCGACCTGAGAGTAGTTTTTCAAATTCGGTATTCAACAAGATTTTTATCCGTATATAATTTTGTTAAATCTGCCTTCGAATTATTAAAGTAAAAAATTAGAGTTTTTCTAAACCTAAGAGAAGCACATATTTATGTTGTGTAAATCCTTTTCGAAAAGTTCGATTGTATATGCAAACAAGCAAACATTTCTTGATAATTTTTTTAAAAACTTTTCTCAACGTTTGCATGATCATCACCCCAATGAATTTATTACTAAACTATCAGATGCATCACTACCAGGGAATCCGCAACGCAGGTTGAAACGGCAATGGGGCTGGGATCTTCTATAACGTGATTTACTTTCTTTTTTTAAATTTTCTTTTTCTTTCTTCATTTCTTCCAAAATTGTTATTTCTCATTCATGTATAATGAACATTATCTCATAGAACATGTACCAGTGGGTATCACTGTTTTTTTTTCATTGCTATTTCTTGTCATCCTTTCTTGACTTTTATCAAATTTGCTCGTTGTATTTTAGTATAGATTATAGTTGCAAATAAAGTTATTAAAGATAAAAAAATAACTTTTCATGTAACCTTCCAGGTTTCTGTAGTACATAGAACTACGTTGAACGCTGTCGAAATATATTTTCGGAGTTAATATCGGATTAACTGGCATTTACCAGTATTTTATCTTTGCATCATTTTGACGGTAGGTGACGAGAATTACGTTTAAACCGATTAATGAAACTGAAATTTTCTGCCATTTACTGTTCTGGGACGTAGTACTGAGGTTATTCTTCAAAGACTTTTATCAAATCAATTATTATTGTAATTGTCAGAACAATTTCTCTGAGATCGTCAAACGATAAATCCTGAACTAATTACTTTGTACATGTGCCATCTTTATGCACATCTTAAATCTTAAAAGCACATGTTTTATTTGTTAAATTAGTGTTTACTTTGTATTATTTATAATCAGTGAAATATGGCATTTCTCAACAGCCTCATTATCCATTATTATCAATTGTATGAAGCAGCAACAATATTTTTTCCGTACTTAAGCTTTTATACTTGTTTAAATGAGATTGATGCATTGAATTTAAGCTGCTTATTTCTGCTTTCTAATATATTCCTTGTAATTACGAGTAGTTTCAATAGAGTTAATTTCAATGTTAATGTTGTTTCGAGAAGTTTCGTGTAGGAAGCAAAACTGTGTGCTCGATATTTCAAATGATCAAAACTTTCTAGCAGTACGTCAGAACTTTTGAAGCATCGTATTTTTTACTGACATGTAAGAAAATGGAAAAAAAGGTTTTTCAGTACGATAGTGGCGGATTTCCGATAGTTATTGCAAAAATACTTATTAAGCATATTTGATTAATTTATGTACGCAAAAATGTAAAAAATAATAAATAATAAAATAATTTATAAATAATAATAAAATAATAAATTTATGTACGTATTAAATTTTTTTAACAAGAAGAATAAGTTTTATAACACTCATGGGTTGGTCTTGGAAGTATATTAGGCCTATACAAAAAATTGGGGATTACATCGTCTATATGTGGCTGCTTGAGTTTTCCAATAAGTGAACTTCAGATGGTTTCTTATTCAGAGAGATTTTTTTGTTGCTGTTTCAGAAATTACATTACCTTCTTTAACGTAAAAATAAATATTAATATTGCTACATTGATACATAGGACCATTGTAGAATTTTTTACAGAAGTATTGATCTGCTTTTCTTATTTCTGTGTTAAATGATGCTTATTGGTCTGCATTTTAATTTGATTGGCTGTTAAAGTTACGGCCATGATTATGTAGCTCTGATGAATTTAAATACTGTTTTCAAGAAGTTAAAACGCATAACTCTAAAACAAAGCTTTCTGTTGATTTCAAACAATCTGGAACTTCTGAAAGTCAATTGAGTCGTTAACTATCTGTGACTTTTAAAACTTAAGTTTTACAGCTAAAGATGTCTTCGTTGATAAAATCTTTATCTGCAAGTTAAATTATCATTATTTATTGTCGTTACAGATTTGTGATTTTTACAAATAATAATTACATACTTATTTGTGAATTTATAAGTAATAGAATAGTCGGGAGTAGAGCCACATTGTCGATTATTAATCTGAATGTCCTGAATTTGATTCCCGAATAAGGTTTGAAAATGTAAACACAAAACATTACAGTATACTAACTTAATCTAATGACCTAATTTAATCCTAAGCCAATAAGTGCGCCTAAATAAGCTGAATCAATAACACGCAAAAATGTACGCAAAAATGTAAAAAATAATAAATAATAAAATAATAATTGAGTGCCATCTTTATGCCATGACCGATTTTTATGGGGTTTTTCTTTATTATTTGTATTTGTTTGGGTATGTGGTTAACTTCATTATTCATTCAATCATGACAACTAGCTAACTTAATCTAGCATGACATTTAAACGCCTCTTTTTATATTTTATTAATTTTCATCTCGTAAATTAACTTAACAAATTAAGCCCATATTAATTAGGTATTTGGAGGATAATGTGAATCGGGGGTAATGACTCAGGACCTACCATTAAGCCTGTTATTAAATTAAATACCTATCAATCCTGTACGAGTTGGAATAAGCTTAAGCTATAAGTCTTTTGTGAAAATCTAGTAATACTGCACGGAAACTACAGTATATAATTGCTGTAAATCACTGTCATTACTTGACTAAACATTATTTTTAAAAATCCTACTGCAGTATACATTTTCTTTTAAATTGTTGTCTTTTATTCTAACCAAATTGAAAAATTCGCTAATTTTAATTTCCCCATATGAATTTTAATTTTTGTTATATTTTCATTATTAGAAGAAACCAAAAACAAACATAATTATATTGCGTTACACTTTATTAATTTCCAATGTTTATCTAACGATTAAATATGTTGTTTTTAATTAAGTGTAGAGAAAACTAATTATTGCATAATTGATATCTTAAATTATTTTATAAATTTTTCAATTATTTTAATGTAGCTTATCTTGTTTTAAAATGTTGTAGTTTTTGAAATTGTTCAATTTATTCAAATGTAATGTTTGATTTTATTTATTTTTTTCCTAAGGGTCATCCACGATTAAAAAAATTACATTGTATATTTATTTACAGTTATAACTTAGTAAATTTTTATTATTTGTATAATATAAAAATATAAGGGGAAATAGTGTTTAGATAACACTCTCTGATAAATAAAATTATAGTCTAACATTTTTCATGTTTCTTTAATTCCCGAATTTAAAAAAATTATCATTCATGTTATCCATTTTTTTGGATTTTTATTAAAGTAGGCAAGTTGTAAAAGGCGTAATGATTTATCTCTGTAATTAAAATCTAATTTTCCTATTTGTAATAATTCAAGGGTCAAGAGTAGAATGGCCGAACATTCAGTGATGGCGCTTATAGGAGCAAATATTTTTTTCTTTATACAAAAGAAAAATAAATCGTAATACTTCTTATTTATTTATTATTTTTATAATATAAAAATATAAAGGGAAATAGTTGTTAGATAACACTTTTTGATTATTAAAATTATAGTCTAACATTTTTCATAAGTTTCTTTAATTCCCTAATTAGTTAAAAAAAATTGTCATTAGTTTTGCCGATTTTTTGAATTTTTATTAAACTAGGCAAGCTGTAAAAGGCGTAATGATTTATCTCCGTAATTAATATCTAATTATCGGCTGCGTAATTTATATGGCTGAGATCACTTTAGCCATTAAGAACATTTTTTCACGTTAGCATTGAATTTATATTAGGGCAACTACCGACTTTTAATTAATTTTTGGTTTTGTTCACTAACGGCTTTTATTCAGTTATTAGATTTTAAATTCGTATCATACAGTAAAAGTTAACAATGCTTGCAATGTCAGAGACTATTCAATGTAAATAAATAAGGTGCGTTTTAATTTGGAGTGGTGGCAGGTTGGCATGCGATGGCACGTGGCGTAGTAACATCCCAAAAGGGAGGGTTGAATATGGTTAGTGCCTTGTTCTGTTAATTGAACGCTTACTAAAATGTCGTCTCGGCCAGGAATCATTGGACAAGGGGTTGCATGTCGTGCGACACGGGTTACCTACCGGCCAAATAGCCCATATATCTTGTCCGGTCTCCTGCTCGCAACACCAGCGCATGTTGTGCAGGCTGCCTAGTTCTGTTGTCTCTTAAACTCCATTAATCTTTTATCATTCCTCTCAGACGTTTTCTTTAAATTTATGTCATTGGTTGATATCTCTTAAAACACAACGCGGTAACTTAACCGTTTGTTAATAATAGTAATAATAAAACCCTACTTTTCATTAAACAAAATTGTGTAGGGGTTTCATGGCTCCATTCTTAAATGTAAAGTATATGTAAACTTATTTTAAAACAACAGAAATACGTCCAGTAAAAAAATTACTATTCTCCATCCCAGTGATTCTCAACCTTTTTCGCTTCACGACCCACAATAATAAAAATAAATAAAATTAATATTTCGCGACCCCTTCCCCTCCGATAATAATAGTAAGCCTAACTATTAATAATTGAATTTTGACTGTAATTATAAATGTGAAATGGTTTTTTAATATTATATAATCAAACTGCACTAATTAGAGTATTAGAGTGTTTTCCGGAAGATAAAAATGATTTCTCAAAGAAATGCGTGCTGAATCCGTTTAGTGAAAACGTTGTTGCCGCAGTTAAGTTACCAGTTGAGATTCACGACCGATCGAAATGTCTGCCGACAAAACGCTATAACTTCAATTTGCAACTGAAGATTTAAATACGTTTTGGCTTGCTCGACGACATGAATATGAAAATTTAGTCACAGAAGCATTGAAAATATTATTACCTTTTTCCTCGTCTTATCTCTTTGAAAAGGGGGTTTCCTCTACGGTTGCTCTAAAAACTAAATATAGGAATCGTTTGTTATCACTCGAGAACAATTTACTTTATGTTTCTAACGAAGATCCACGTATGACAAAAATTTTTAATGAAAGCAAATGCAACAATCACATTAACTAATTAATTAATGATTTTTTTTCTTTACTAGTACGTGTACTTATTGCAAGTAAAATTTTATAATTGAGTTTATAGTAAATGATTTTGTCTCATAAAATGATTAAATGATTTGATTATTGTTTCGCGATCCGCCTATAATATCACCACGACCCCCAGGTTGAGAATCATTCCTCTATCCCATGAAACCGTGCAGCACGTCAAAACATATATGTATTAAAATTGTGATTGAACTTAGCGCAGTCCATTCGAGTTACAAAAATTGTTTTTTACTTATCAGCCGAAACTTGCTATATGGGTCTTCTAATTGAAACATGTACTAAATAGAAAATACGATAGTACCAGTGGAAAGAATTCATACAGAAAACCTTTTATAAAATATTCGGTCTGTCGCCGGTTGTTTTCACTGGAGGCGTTAATAGAGTGAAACATGATTACGCATCCTTTTTACTGACTTTCAACCCGTAGTCTGTTTATATCTGCTGCACGGTTATGTGGGATATACTATAGTGACTTAATGCTGGCTCGTAATTCAGGTGATCCGTGTGTGAAAGCTATTTTTATAAAACGTTCCAAGGATACAATATTCGTGCTGGTTATGTATTCGTACGAGTATTATAGATCGGGAGGACATTGAAAATTCTAATAAGGCAAACTTTCAAAATGATATAGATAGTTGAAGTCTTATCTACCCTGACATCTTCTTTGAATTTTTTGTTACTGATCATTATCGGGACCATTGAGCTTGTGGTATTTATCAGATTTCTTCTGATGAGAGTTAAATTTTATAACTTTCGTTTTCTTTAAATTTTATTCGACAGTAATAAAAAATTGTGTTAATAGCCGCTTTCGTGGCTCTGTGGTCAGAGCGTTAGACTACGGTGTACACAGCAAAGGGAAGGTTACGGGTTCAATTCCCGAATAGAGAGGCCTGGAATTAAAACTCGTTCAAATTCTGAACCGTAACTCATAATAGTCATTAATTACTTAAGCGGTTTAAAAAACTTGAACTTTAAAAAACTAAAAAATAATTGTGCTAAGCTATATCTACCAATCTACAAAGTATCTCTTACTTGAGAACTACTCGGTACCTAGTTCATTAAAATCATTAGTCACGTGTTAACATTTTGAAGGCTTTATCCAAGAGTTGAACCCAAATCCTTTAGGTTTACATTCGAGCATTCTACTACTGCACCACTGAGTCTGTACATTTGTTTAAACGAAAAATAGAAAGTATTATACTTGATCCAATGATAAATATTATATTCTTTGCGTAAATAATTCTGTATAATATAAATTAATAACATTGCACAACAATGATATTAATTTCTTTTTGAATAAAATATTACATCCAACAAGCTTAATTTTAATGGGAATCTGTCTGAAAAGGATTTAACAAAATTACAGCAGGCAGTAAAATTCCATTTAAATATCTAATCTAATAAAGATTTTACAAGGTAAGCATAAGAGTTCTTAATTTTACCAAAATTTCTGATTACGTCATTCCAGAAGCCCTTCAATAGTGTGCAATTAAGAGATTTCTAAGCCTACAAAGATAAAAGAGAAACACTTACTTAAACTTTTTTGTCATTTTAATTTTTTTCATGTGCTAATTTTACCGAGTTTTAATTATAACATATTGTTTTTTATATTTGATAAATGTTTTGACACTTAAATCTTTGCGAAAGTGGTAAAACGTATTAAAAATACGATTTGTAATTTACGAAGTATTGATAGAAACAGGACATTTTGACGAAAACACTATTTATTATTTCGTTTATTTTTTACTTTCTCTTGCCTATATGAATATATAGGAAGGAAAGTATTGTTTTCATGTCGATTTTTCGAAATCGAGTTTTCACCGGATCTATACGTTTTCAGACCCCCTGAACCCAAAAAACATGTTTTTAGCGATTGGTCTGTGTGTGTGTGTGTGTGTGTGTCTGTGTGTGAACAGAATATCTCAAGAACGGAACATCGTACGAACTTGAAACGTGAAACTTAAGTTACGTACCACTACCGGACTCGACACGAACATTTTCATCAAAATCGGTCAACCGGAAGTGGTAGTTTATTCGTGTAATTTTTCACTTTTTGCGATTTTCTCAAAAACTGGTCCTACGATTTTTTTTAAAATCGCCTGGTTTACTCAATTTTTTATTCTCTACAAGATAGGGTAGGCGTCATGTTTGCTGAAATTCTGCGTGAGGCTGTTTTCACGTAAAAACGTTGTTTTTTTAAGATTACAGCTTTAATATGCATTTTAGCGCAAAACTTTATATAATAAAAGTTGTAGAGAATTGAAAATTCTACAACTTTTATTTCAAACAATTTTTTGTATAACGCTTAGTTTAGCGGTAATTTGCGATTTTCTGTTTTTTTTCTCACGAAAATGTGTGAAAAATTGATTTTTTTAAGATTTCGGCCTTAGTATGCATTTTACGACAAAAGTGTATATAATTTAATTTATAGAAAATTAAAAGATCTACAACTTTTATTTAAAGCATTTTTCTCTACAGAGCCTAGTTTAGAGAGAAAGAGTGATTTTCCGTATTTCTAAGCCAAACTGAGGTTGATTTTCATTTTGCATCATTCACTCATGATTAAAATAAGGTTATGTATTTGAGGTTAGTTTTTTGTTTACTTCTAATATTTTATTAATAATGTTAGGTTTATTGTTAATTATTTGCATTGGCAAGAGAAAGTTGTGTGAGTGTTTCACACCAGATTTTTTCCTATACAAATATCGATTTTACTGAACGATTAGCAGATATATTATTTACTAAATACTCGTAGTTACATCTGGTATTATTTGGAATAATCTTCCGTAGTACAGGATTTAATTTAATTAGTTCAGGGCATGTATGAAAAACCTGTCTACTTCGGATATGCTTACTTCTCGCTTACATTTAAAAAAAGGACGCCGCTGTCGCACGTCCATACATTTCAAATTATTGATAACAGTTATTTATTAAGTTTGGTCTATTGCGTAGGATTAAATTCTTTTAAACCGAATGAGTTAGCTGTTAGTTCTACTATAGTACGTAAAAATAAAGATGAAGCCCGTGTTTTTAGAACCGCTTATCTCACCAGGGGAAAAAAACATAAAATTTCAGGTACGGCTCGTTTCAAAGTTGTATTTTATTCGTATAAATTACGAAACATGGGAGTGTATTAGGCATTTTCTAGCAATTCAGGAACAAAATATGGTCCCCTTTTGTAGCATTTTTCACGTAGTCCATGTTTCAGAACATGTAGCACGATCAATTTTAAGAGGAAAAATATGGCGGTTTACAGGAGTGTTCCTGCATTTTTCTAATTAATGTCAGCTAAAATTCAGCCTTTTATGCAAAGGGTAAAGGAATTAGAGCGTTTAATAAAAATTATTTTCGTTCCCGATGGACGTAATGAGTTAGAACGAACGCTGTATCCCTTTAATTTATTTATACCAATAAAATAACAAAAACCAAAGCTTTAAAACGAGCCGTACCTGAAATTTTATGTTTTTTACTAGGTGAGATACGAGGTTCCAAACACAGGTTTCATCTTTCATTTTACGTACTTTTTTTAGTTGTCATTTGTTTTTATACGTACGATCAGGTTCTCGTTACATTCATTTTATAATAACCGTGCTTCTCTTGAAGAAACGATTTCATTGATATAAAGTCATTCATTCCAATCACTATGCAATTACAATCTCAGTTACGACCGAGACGATAAGTAATTCTTTCGAGCCGGTATGTGGTAGGGTTCTCGATCATGTATTATTTCACGCACCTAGCCTAGCCAAACTCAAAGGACTTAAAAAATAGTGTGAAAACCCAAAAATTTAACATTACACAAACAAATAAGTTGTTCAATGTATTATTTAATACATGTTCTTAAATATCTCAGCTACTGATACACTCAATGTCATTAATTTTTTTTTTTTGACTAAATAATAAAACAATAAATTAATATGTTACTAAGAGGATTTAAATCTAGTACACTATTTTTTATTAAAATCATATGTTCTGATTTTATGCGGGTGACCTCGCTTGTATAACAGATAAAAACTATAGTGCAAATAATATTGTCATAAAAAGTGCTGTGTGGCATTTTAGCGCCGATTGTGTGGGATATATCGTGTAACAATAAAAAAATAAAATAATTTATTGTACTAAGATAATTCATAAAAAATGAATATAATAGAAAATGATTTACAGTAATAGCAGTGAATATTGTATACCGTATTGTTTTGGGTTTTATTATGCACTCAGATTGTAACTAAATTTAAATGATGGTGACGATAAATTAAGTTTAAAATTTCACTACAATGTACATTGTAATTTTTCTCCTAATGATCACCGACTATTTTATTAAACCGTTCTTTCATTTTTTAATAAATACACATCACTCAAACATCTGTCAAGCTTTTCTCAAATTTAAATTTTAGGATAAGTTTTTTTAAACTTATGAAATGAAAGTAAGAACGTTTCGTACTGCACCATTTTTTCCCGTAAGTGCTTATTTTTAAAAAAACTCACGACAAATTTATATTCATCTTACAAAATATTAATATTTATTATTTTGTGTTGTCTCTAGATTCCTGTATATAGGTATTGTTGGAATAATTAAATAAATATTTATATATTTTTTTTAAACATTGTGTACTAGTTTTCAATTTCCGGTTTAACTGGATTGGATGCTCTTGGTACCATATTAATATTTTCTTGCACAACCGATTTTCTTCTGATCGGCCTCTGTCGAGGATGGCTTTATATAATATATTTTGTGGTTAACATATGATTTTGTAGAGCGTACAAAGTTTCTTCAGGATATTTGTAATCTATTAATTTACTCAAATATTTGTGTATTGTAAACCATATTAACTAAGGTTGTTAGAATCTAAAATTTTTTTTTTTTTTTGTGGCATTAGAAATAAAAGTGGCCAAAGTTACAGGGTTACAAATGTTACGAGTTACAAGGTTACAATTCGGTACTGTTCGTGAGGTTTCAGTATTTCAACAATTAAACTCATTCACTTCAGAGTTTTTATTTTTATATTACTTCCGAGAAAGTTGTTTTTTAAGATGTTTTCATGAGTATTCAATTTAGCACGAGCTATTTTTTTTTACCATATCTCTTTCTTTTTATTTCATCTTATTGGTTCATTCAGTATTCGATGTAGGTTACGTCTTCCCACAACCTTTCAAATAATATAGGGTGATTCAAAAAGAGCGCCGGTTTTGATATATCAAATTAAGAGATTTATTTTATTGAAAAACTGAAAATAAATACATCAACAAGTTCATCTTACCTTCCGATTTCATGTATGAAAAATGATGTCATGCATGTGTCCTCCTCTACTGTGCTGGTACGCATCAACTCTGTCCATGAAATTGGATATTACTGCACGACAAGTTTCGACTTCCATTTGCCCGATAACCCGTCGAATTTCCTCCTTCAAGTCATTGATGTTTCGGGGTTTATTGGCATACACCAATGACTTCAGATGACCCCAAAGATGAAAGTCACAAGGCGTCAAGTCACACGACCTTGGTGGCCATTGATGGTCGGAATTACGAGAAATGATGCGATCCTGTAACCGTTCACGGAGCAACAACATTGTTTCTCGTGCAGAAACTGAATTTTATACGGGTGATATTGGAGATAGTACCGAAGAATTCTCCGTACAGAAGAACATCGTAAACCCAATTGTTGAGAACGGCGACGTATTGATTTTGCTGGGCTAACAGCCACACTGTCACGAACCAACGCAACGTTCTGCTCAGTTGGCCAGAACGACGACGTCCAGAACTTTTAAGGTCGACTGTTGAACCCGTCTCAAAAAACTTTTTCATGAGCCTGCGAACTGTTGATTCATTCGGTGCTTCATTACGTCCTAGAGTACCGCGAAGTCGCCTGACAGTAGCCGCATAACTCTCTTCACTCTGATAAAATGTTTTGACGATTAACACTCGTTGTGCAATAGTAAACTTCTCCATGGTTAGACACAGACTGCGAGAGTACTACACTGCGAACAAGAGAAACTACAACTGAATCGTCAATCGGAATGTTCTCCAAAATAGAAATGAGGTCTAACAATGTTGCCAACCGATAAACAAAAATTTACCAGCCGTTTAAAAACCGGCGCTCTTTTCGAATCACCCGTTAGTTGACTTAGCTATCGTTTCGACCTTTATCTCAGACGTTTAATTACTTCACTTGTGGAGTCTTCTGGTAATGATATTAGTGATCTTCAGAACTCTTACTAGTAATGTTTTTCTTTTGCGGATGAAATTCTTCGTTTTCCTTGTTACAAGTAGTGATTTTCATTCGTGTCGTTTTTATTGAATCTATAACTGTTTGTCTTCAGTATCTTGTACAACATTATATCACAATGAACTTGGCTCATCAAAGAAATCTAGAATCTAATGATTTTACAGTCACGCTTGTTTTAGTTAGCAGTTTATAAAATAAACTTAGGTTTCAAAAATCTCTTTCATGAGACGCGTCTCATGGCTGGTGGCAATTTTTAAAAAGACTTAGGGCCTACCTTTGATTGATGGTAAAAAAATAAGTGATTTCTGTATCTACTCTTCAAGAAGAATTTAAAGACACTATTCTTGTTTCCAAATTCCTTGACTTCTGACTCTGGGTGATTTCTTGACTTCCGGTTTTGGGGCACTTCCGAACGTAAGCGGAAATACAAACCCAATGATTACACTATCTACTCTTTAAGAGGATTTGAACGTCACAATTTTTGTTTCCAAATGCCGACTTTGATTTTTTGACTTCCGATCATGGGCACTTCTGGTCAAAACCGGAACTTCAAACCCAATCCAGGCCCACTAACTTTCGTGTAGATTATGAATCCGAAAACCATTTATTGCTATCTCTTAGAGTTTCTGACTTCGTTTTTTTGACTACCGGCTTTGGGTCACGTTCGGTCAAAACTGAAACTTCAAATTCAATCTAGGCCCACTAACTTTTTGTGGAAATTACTAATTCGGAAACCGTTTGTTGCTATCTCATGTAGTTTGTGCCATCTGGGTGTGACAGACGGACTAAACAAAATGATAGATGGCAATTTTTAAAATTTACACCAATTAATGGACCTACTAGTAATACACATTAGTAAAAGGAGTATTGATGTGTATATTATGTATTTGTTTGGTCGAATAAGTTCATAACGTTTACTACTAACTCAGTTTTGTTTGTTTTAAGTTGAAGTTTGGTATCGATCCTCATCATTTGATGTTAGGTGAATCAACTTGAAACCTGTAGCGACGTTTGATTTCAGTTGAATCATATTGAAACATGTAGTTTCCAGGTATTAATAACCATTTTTGTATTTGCTCGTAATATTCCGCTAACATAGCATGTAATTAAAAGTGTTATTTAATGGTTTAATAATCATAATTTTATTAATAATAATAATTGTTATTATCTGCTTACTTATACAAACATATGGTTATCAAGTACATACTTAATAATGTTGTAATTAAGAGAATGACATTAACAATTTAAGGAGAAGTAATAAGTTAACTTTGTGAAAAGTTATTTCAAAGTACTGAAGAACAGTAATTTGAAGTAACTTATCATGCTAATGTGGGAAGAGTCGTACTCAATCTAGAAGTTTGAGCCTGGGGGAGATAAGCATTGTGGATAATAATAGCAGGTTGGGGCTGAAATGACTGAGGACTAGACATCTTTTGCGTGTGTTAAAATAAAATCCAAGGTGTACATCTTATATTTATTTTCATATTAAGACTGCATTTCTTTGAATATTGTATTATGTAATATGGGTGAATTTTACATGATATTTAATATCTGTAATAATATTATTTCCAACTTTTCTATTAAATTAACTTGTAACTTTTCTTGCTCATAATAGAACAATGATAAAATTTAAAGTTAAAGTTTATATCAAAGGATTCGGAATAATTTGTTGAATCATACGAGCTTCAATTTGTAACCCTAGAATTGAATGTAACGAACAAGATGGTTTTAAAGTTATTATATGATTCCACATTTGTGTTTTCCAATTATATGTATTATACCATGTTAAACTGTAGGCCTAACCATTCATTTAATTTGGAGCAATTCTTGTTGGAAAAGTTTTTAAATTTATTTAAAAGAGAATGTTTCTTCTTGTCTATCTCAAGCGCTACAGCCCAAAGTATCTTCGGCCTCCAACACTAACGTCCTGTATTTCTCACCATGTCCACGAATCCTCTGATGTCCCATTCCTCGAAGGTACGTCAACAAGCCATTCAATCTATGTCAACCCGTTTTTTCTCGTACCATAAATTTAAGCCTTCAATATTTTCTTTAGCATACATTGCTCAGCAATCGTACTCGCTAACACTTGATGAATTACGAATCCTTCTGTTCTATTATCTTGTCTATTTTCCGATTTTTACCCATAACAGGCAGGTGGAGTGTTAAATTCTTTGCACTCAATCGGCTAGTTCCAGGACTAAAAAACTACTTATATTTCTTATCACATGATCGGCCAATTATATGGAAAGCATTTAAGAACAGAAGAGGTAGAGATGTAAAAGACACTAGTCAGAGTTATCTCCTCTGATAGTAATGAATTTCATCATTATACAGACTGACCCTTTGCTGAATGAAGTGAAGGTGTCATTTGCAGAGTGTAAAGTAGATGCTGTTCAGAGGGCCTGGCATGCTGATTAGCGTACTTTTCCACTCGGTGAGGAAGGCCACATCGGTAAACCACCTCACTCCTCATTTTATTAGTAAAACCTCTATAGGTTCAAATTTGCCTTTCGACTTAAACAATACATTTTATGATATGTCTGATTCGTCTTAACATTGTAGTCTAATATTTATGTATCATTCTAATTTAACTGGTCATAGACTCGCCGCACAATTTTCTTTTAAAATTATTGGCTGTACCTTTTTACGAGCATCCATGTTTCACCTCCGTAGGTGACAACCGGACTGATAAGTGTCTTAAACAAGAACGTTTAACAGATAATTAATAATAATATTTACGTAAAAAATACTATAAAATGTCCTGTAGCCAATATTTCAGGGCAGGTCGACGTGTAAGTAAATAGCTAGTGCCACCCACTTTTGATAAAATATTATCAACAAAACTTTTTTCGAGTAAAAAGACTAATGCAATGCAATAAATTAAACTTGATTAGGAAGAAAGAAGCTTTTTTGAGGGTAGCCACCCATGAAAAGCCCGCGTGTACTTTCATGACCAGGTTTTATTTATGATGGTGGAGCAATGACCTGGTTCAAACCTTTTACTACAATTAGAACAATATTATATTCATCCTGCTCATGTAATTAAATAATTAACGAGGAGTAGGAGATAAATTTACTGCCGGCACACGTCACGTAGGCTTACCCATATGCAGGCCTACGTTAAAAGGGGTTAAAATTATGTAATTATAATAGTAACACTAAAAGTTAAACATTGTAACCTGTAATATAATTATTACAATCGTACATGTATAATTGAATCGTACCTACAAATTTAAAGCATTATGTGCCGGTGTGTTAGTGTGTGAGGAATCGTTTACTTTTGCACATGGCGCAAAATGTATGACCCTGCTTTTGCATAAGTACAGACGAATAAATGTATTCATTGTCCTATTCAACCGGGAAATACATTTGTACTATTTATTCTACACTTACTCTAACACGAGAGAAACTGTTTTTTTTTATTTTGTTATTCCTGAGTTCGTGATAAATTTACAAACCATGTCGTTTGTTCTATTTTTTAGGTTCTCCCAAAAATAAAAATGTTGTTAAACTTTAATTTTGAATATAATTGTTTTTTATATTAACGTAATTTTAATTTAACATATATCTACGCTATCGGCGTTTATGTCGGTTTTTAGGGATTCCTGGTAAATTGAGAGAATTCATGTCTCATGGGAGCCAAGGTATTACGTATTATAAAATCTGAAGTCTGTCTCTGAACCTAAGGTATAATTTGTTAAATATTTCTTAATTTGACTTTACGGACACATGTATAATCGTGTATCGTTTTAGTGGATGCGTAACTTGAGGAATTAGTAATGAGACGCAAGAATTTTGAATCCTTTAGTAAAATTTTAATCGTGTTATCTCCAAATTTCACATATATTTGTTTATTGGGGATTTCAGCTTCCTCTTGACATACTCTCAGCATATTAATCAGCAAGTTTGTAGTTATTCGTCTATATTAACTCTAAACAGCAACTAATAAAAAAATATTTGTTGTTGTTTAGGTCATCAGCCGAAAGGCTGGTTTAGCCTCTAGAGGCTTTACAAAGTAAAACGAGGAGTGAGGTGGTTGTACCATGCCTTCCTCACTAAGTGGAAAAGTATGCTCATCAGCCTACCAGGCCCTCTGTAAAGCATCTACTTTCTACCCTGCAAATGACACCTTCACTTCATTCACCACAGGGTCTGGCTGTATAATGAAATTAATTACTCTCAGTGGAGATAACTCTTGACTAGTGTCTTTTCTCTACCTCTTCTGTTTTTAAATGCTTCAGTCGTATAATTGGCTGACCATGTGCTAAGAAAGAGAAACATTTTTTAGATCTGGAACTAGCAGATCGAGTGCAAATAACTTAACACCCCACCTACCTGATATGTGCAAAAAAATTTATAGAAATTATTCACTAATTTTTTTTAGTTAAACCAAACCCTACCTGGAAATCGATCCCGGACCCTTCCGCTTCATAAGCTAGTGCACTAACCACTACGCCACCGAGACGGTCGTAATGGTAGTTCTACTAAAGTTATGAAAAACGTCTTCTCTGACACAATATATTTGTATTATTTTATTAACGTATAATGTAAAACGGACGTCGAAACGCAAAATACTCTGCTAACCCTTGCATTTTAGTATTGTTTTCTGGTTGTTAAAATAATGCTTGATACGTGATATTTACATGATCACAATTTAAAAGTTAATCAACGATTCTTTTGGTTATACTTATAAATTATTTAGAGAATGGAAAAGTTAGTTCTATTTTGCTTAACATTTTTCTACTATATTTTGGTAAAGTAAAGACTGTTGAGGTTCTGATTATGTTAATAGTGCACGTGCGTGCGGGTGGTATCAAGTGATTGTGGACAAGTAAATCAGTGCTTTGATTGTTAAGTGACAGTATCTTATTTGTAGCCAAGTTTAGTTTAAGCCCTAAGTTTTATAATTAATTTAATTGAACTAACCACATCTTTATAGTAATTTTTTAGTAGACTGAGCTTAAAACGTAAAAATATACTGTGACACTTATCTCTTAACGTCCGTTTCCGGGATCTGGATAAATTAAATAATTAAGAAAGTATCGTTTAAAATCACAAACAAATATTTATTAAGCATTATAAATTACAATTAATGATGTTACTTAAATTTACTAATGAATTACAATTACAACAATTAAATTACGTATAATAAATAACTAATTACAATAAATTAATAACGTAAACTTAAGCAATTACAAGATTATTTTTCACTTACGTAAACTAAGTCCTACTTACAAACTTAACAACGATTACTCGTGTCTACAATATACGCTGGATCTCTTCGCAGATGTGCTCGTACACGGTAAAACTCACTAAAATGACATATCAAAACTAGTCGATGGCAGTTCAAAGACTAAATTCAACGTCAAAATGGCGTGCTCCTTATACTTATAGATGAAGCTAGGGAAGTCACGAGGACAGAGATTTTCGATATTATAATAATAATAAATACAAGTTTTTACAAAACGTAAACAACGTAATATAATTGAAAAGAATGGTTACAAAAAGAGCCAACTGTTTAAATAGATACCCGACTACTTCACGTAGCCGTACAGCAATAGGCTGACCTATTCTATATACATAACCATTTCTGCGTTATATTTCTATTTCTTATAAACCCTATTTACTAACTCTTATTATTTACAATAACATTTTAAAAATCTCGGTCCTCCTCGAGAATTCTCGTACACACTTTCCCTTTAGATAATTGTCACAATACTTTGAATATATAACTGGAATACTATAAACAAGATAAGTTTTCGTATCTGACTTTATTTATTTATATAAAATATTTTCTATAAGTTCCAGATTAAAAAATATAATTTTCATGTAATAAATATAACCAACGGAGGTAGAAAATTACAATAATTAATGTCGTCAATATTTAGGCAGTTATATGTTTACAATGGTAACATTAAAAATAAGAGATTTTTTGTGTGGTCTATTTATTTTTCTCATAAATAGTATGTTGGAAACAATTTTGTAAAATTGGTTTTTTTACTATGATCTTTTTAATTTTCGTATGATTTTCATGGAAAATTTCGTTGCGTTTCATTTATTTTTCTTAAATTTTACAGTTTTTGTTATATCTCTTAAAGCTAAGCCTACAGTACGGGATACTGTGTACTACGTCAAAATTAATGAAACTACAGTAATATTGCACGTTAAAACTTTGACATGGGGTATTGTTTGTTAACAATTTCATTACAGCGTTCTGTTGTTTATTATCAAGTCTTCATTAAATTAATCACCAAACATTTCTCTCTGTTTTCCTTAAAATAGGTTTCTGTTTGTATAGTTTAGTACCAACAGGGTAGCGCAGACAGTAATTGGTATAACTATTAAACTGAAGCAATTTACCAATTTTGTAACTCTATTATAACTGACCCTTCTTGACGGCTGTCATTTTGCGGTCAAAACTTAATTATTAATCATAAACCTAATCATTTTCGTTATATTTATTAGTGTTGTTTTTTTAAGTTAACGATATTTGTCAACAATCTTCTATAACAGTGATTCTCAACCTGGGGTCGTAGTGATAGTATAGGGGGTTGAGAAACATTAATGAAATCATTTAATCATTTTATGAAAAAAAATAATTTATTATAAACTTACTTATAAAAATTTTACATGTAATAAGTACACTTACATGTAAAGAAAAGAAATTAATATTAATTAATTATTAATATGATTGTTGCAATTGTTTTTCATTTAAAATTTTTTTCGTACGTGGATCTTCGTTAGAAACATATAATGGAAGAAACATTTAATATCTCACAAAGAGTATTATAGATGTAGATAAATTACAAAGAGCACGTATACATCAAGTTGGAACTTGTAAATTGCTCATGCATGTGCACGTCATACATGCGTGTTCATACACGTCGCTACTATAAAATTAGAAACGCAGCAATATAAAATAATAGCAATAGTTGTATTCCATTTTTTTACTGTCTGTATTTTCTTTAAAGACATAAAATTAGTGCAATTTGATTATATAATATTAAAAAACCATTTTACATTTATAATTCAGTCAAAATTCAATTATTAATAGTAAGGCTTACTATTATCGGGGGGGGGGGTCGCGAAATATTTTATTTATTTTTACTATTTCGGGGTCGCGGAGCAAGAAAGGTTGAGAATCACTGTTCTATAGAATCAAAAGTATATTATTTTACATGTTTTTACAAAACGAATTGTTTTGTAAATATTTTTATAAAATAAGAGAACGTTAATTGAAATATTTTCTATGAAACAGGAGTCACAAAAAATTTAAAATAATGATAATTAATGATTTAGAATTGTATAGATATACTTGCAATCATAATTACTTATCAAAAAAAGGTTTATGTATATTTTTTGCTTTTTGAATTCAATGTTAAATAATGCATAAAGCCATCAATTATGAGTTAGATGTCCTTGAAATTGTTCATGACGTTAAGATTTCTGTCATTTACATACAGTATAATAGTCTGTTATACGAGCTATTCATCGTAAGCCTATTATTATGAGTACTTGATTTTAATTGTGAGGAATAAGAACAAAGTGGTTTAATTAATTAAGACCGTATTGTAGTTTATGGCTTACTGAATTGGTTATCTAAGATAGACCTCACTCAATTACAATATTTAGTTATTTATCTTATTTAGCCAATTGGTATAATATCGCTAAGGTTGTTGAGTTAGGTATATTATTAACGTTCATATTTTATTAACTGGGAAGACCATATAAATTTATTTAAATTTCTTTTCTGGTTGATTTACCTCTAATCTTAAATTTACAGTCCATTAGCTAAAACACCCGTTTTCGAACGGTTTTCTTGGTGCTGCGGACGGTCTGTTGGTGAACTAAGTTCGATCCCTGTCAGGTCTGACATTCTTTAAAAACAGTTGAAAATTAATTTATATTGTTTTACCTAAATAAATAAATTTACTATAGAGTAATGAAAATTGATGTTTTCAAGATTGACTCACACAAATCTGGGTGTGCGATGTAAATGTAGGATATTTAATGTATTCGCTACAGTGCAATGAAAATGGTTGTTTTGAAACCGTTAAATGAAAGGTAAATCACAAAAGGAACCGTCCTCGATGGTTAACTAACGAACTCATAAGACAATTGATTATTCATTTTTGACAATGTGACCGAGAGTGAGTGTGTCGAGTGTGGCCGTGTAGCGGAGGGTAGTATCAGAACAGAGCTACTGCTACTGAATTGATGTACAGGGTTCGGCGCGTATGCCTGTGTTTATTGTTCTGTTTATTTGATATGGCAATTCTTCTAAAGTACAGAATGTTACTTTTATAAAATTGGAAATATCTCCGTTATTATGCATGAAAATGAAAAGCTTTACATAATCAAACTTATTATTTGTCTTAAAACGTTTCGTAATTTTGATTTTACAACAATTTTTGATACATTGACTTTTAACGGAGATATTCGTAGTTTTTTGTTTACCCCTTCCTCTGAACTCACCTCACCCCTTTGAGATATTAAAAAAATTTATAGCCTATTTTCATTTCGATTATGTCCAGAACCTTAATACCGAATTCGGTTAATTCGGTTCAGCGGTTCTTGCGTGATGCCGTTACATACAAACAGATAAACAGGCAAAAATTCAGCTGAATTTTTTTTCAGTGTTTACTTGGTAGATCTGGCGTAAAAACAAAATGTGGGGCATTTTGAAAATTGTACAGACAGAATCACAATTTTATTTATAAAGATTGTTGGCACGTCCGAATTCCGAATACCATGCAGAAACATATTTTTATTTAAAAAAAATGAAAATACAATTTAAAATAGGTAGACTTTATAGAGATTTACAAAACAACTTTTAAATATATCATAACAGTTAATTAATGACTGAAAATTAGTGTATAGCATTCTGAGGAGAGCGTACACAATCGTGAGAAATTATTGGTAAACTTAAGTTGATGTAGAAATGATACAAAAACTTGTGAAGAAAGAAAACAAAAAAAAACAATTGCTGTGTTTTTTCATTAATGATTTTTAATTATACCTATTTAATGAGATCGATCCGATTGTGTGTAGGTAGTATGTTGAAAATAATGGGCAATTTCTTCTTAATACGTTCTTTGAGTACAGAGGGCGTTTGAAAGAGATTATATAAATATTTAACCTGATGTATATTTGGGAGATTTTTGATACAATTGAAGCAATTTGGATTAGTGTTTGTTGGTTGTTATTATTTGTTCCATATTGCATAAAGGTTAAGAAAAGATTTAACAAGGAGTTTCGTTCGGCAATTTATGATTGTTTTAAGCTATATCGTATCAATAAATATTAAACAATCGTTTAAAAATATAAAAGTTGTTTGATTTAGTATATTATACTGGTTATTAAAGCATCGTGGTAAAAAGATAATGTCAAATAAATTATTTTATCTAGAATATGAGAAACATCTCAAGAACCGGTTTATTTGATGACCGAATATGAGTTAAGATGATGGTTTAGTTGCAGATTTGTTCTGGGTCGGATACATGCATCTGCTCACGGACATGACCTGTAAATATAATAGAGTTAAAAAGGAAACGGGAGGTACTAAGAAAAGTACCTGAAGGAATAATATTCATCCGTGGATTATTATAGTACCTACTCTTATTTGCATGTTCAGGTACCGTTAATCATGAAATATCTTAAATCCTGTATTTTGTATTAAATTAAGATGGTAGTAATTTCTTCTTATTAGTTCTTCAATTATTTTCGCTAGTTTATAATATAGGTAATTATTGTTTTAGTCGAGAGAACTTTACATGAAGATTGCTGACTGTATTTTTTTTTTAATTTACATTTTTATTCAATAAAACTTTCAATAAGTTGATGAAGTATTATTTATAGTATTTTTATCTCATTAGAACGCTGGCATCCCCAAACTTATCCGGAAATCCGCAGTGCAGACTGAAACGATGATGGAGTAGAGATATCATAGTTCAGATGTAAATTCTATCAATTTGTTATTCAAAATTAATCCACCGTTGGAGTGGCACTATTGAGTGGCGGTCTCCTTAATGTCATAACGCCGTTTTTGTTTTTGTAAATAACATCAAATTCACTGGTTGTATTTTGTATAGGTAGTTCTAAATAAATTAATAAAGTTAAAAAAATATGTATACTGTCTGTTTATAACTTGATGGCCTCCCGCAGAGGGGAGCATTACACCGATTGTAAAACCTTTTCAGAAAAAATTTCTAATTTTTTTGGTTCCTCAAACTTAAATTTAAAAAAAATTAGATGTATGTTTTCTGAAATGTTTTTACAATCCGCATATTGCTCCCCTCTGCCGGAGGTCATCAAGTTGCAGACAGACTAGTATTTTTGTGTGGATGTATTTTAAATATCTACTTTACTAAAAATGTGAAATCAAACCATCAGTAATCTTAAATTTTTGCTTCAACTCAAATGATACACACATGATTGTTTCCCTACAGATACTAATTGGACTGTTCCGTTGTAAACATTATACCAACTCTATTGTTTCATGGTTCCACGTATTTGGCCAGTAATAACCTAGAAACCGTCATCTGTGGTTTGATTTGTGATCTTTACTTAATTCGATTGATTATGATTGTGATTGAGTACGTCCGTAAACGAATTAGGTAATTTGTCAACACGCTATCAGAATTGTGATTCCCCTCACACTGTAATTTACTTTAACAAAAGTTTATCATTGGCGTAGTTGGTAACGTGCTCGCCTCTCATCATGCGGTCTTTGGTTCGAATCCCACTCAGGCACGGTATATTTTCATACGTTACGAAAAATAATTTCATCATTCACAGTTACAACCCAACGTCGTCGCTAATGACCACTGTAGTTGATGCGACGTTAAATAAACAAAGAAAAAATGTTACGTATAAACAGAAGATTCATGTAAGATATCAGTAAAGTTGAATCTATTATTCAATGTGATTATTATGATACAGGTAAAATTACTGAAAATAACTGATGCAACTTGCCGATGTGATTGCATGGTATTCTATTAGCAATGACTTGCAGTTCATTATGGCGTCCCTGGATTTAATTAATTTTTATGCAGGAGGGATTAATTTTTAAGATAAAATAGACTGTCATTGGTTATTAATGAATTGCGTAAAGTTTTATTGAACTTTTTTAATGTCACTGTAATAAAGATTGCTTCATTACCTCTGATCGTGATAAGAGACTCTTGGTTGATTTTTATACTTATTATATCTCTTAATGCCCTTTCTTCGGTAAGAACTATATTTTTTGTTTTAGCTATGAACTTTATAATTTTTCATTTATTTATTTATTTTTAAAAACCTTCGAACTTAAAGTTTAAGTGATGATATTTATCACATAACTTCAAATCGAAGAATAGTCGAACTTAAAAATTAGGGTATATTTGTTCGAACGATATCTTTATAAACCCTATTTTACCTCAGTACTTAAGTACTGAGGTAAAATTACCACTTTATTGTTAATGGATGTTTGACAGTGAGTTAACCAAACGTAAAGGAACTGTTTCAGGATACCTAATAAAATTATTGTCAAAAATTTCAAGTGAATTTTATCTTGCCGCGTTGTCCATCTGTCCGCCATTTTTTCTATGAAAATTAAAATCTTGAAAACAAATTGAGATATTTAATTAAAATTTGGCATGGTGTACCAAAAAAAAAGTCTTCTACAAATTAAAAAATTATGAAAATTTTACTTTAAAAAGTTTCAAAATGGTGGCCATATAAATCGTAAACTATAATGTTTGGCATTTTATTTTCAATAAAATGACATCAATATTGTTAAAATATGATTTGACAAATTGTTGAAAGTATAGAAGAATCGGCAGTAAATAGCATTACTTTTGCGCGAGCCCACTCGGTTACATCCATCGTGAACATCTGTTTGTATTTCTTTCTGCATTTTACATGTAGTTATGTTTTATTGTAATGTACGAATTAAGTGTATATCTACGCCACGAATGCGTGTTGAAGTACGTGTTCACAATCTTTTATGAATTATTTAGTTAGCATTTGATTTTAACAAATAAAGCATGTAATTCGTTAATTACTAATTACTGTGGTTTATTGATTAATCACTATTCAACAGGCTAGGGTTTGGCACGAGCGCCTTATTAATTTTTTTTTTTTTTGTATTATTAAGAATAAATTTTATCGTGGGCTTGCAAGTCGTATGACTTTCCTTATGAAACAGCAATTATATAAATGATATCTACATTCGCTACGGTCTGTCCTGTAATTGAAATTCGTTGAGAATGACGTTTATCTTAACCAGAAATTCTACTGCAGTGTTGGTGTAATTCTGTAATTCCGTACACTAATGCTTCACGTTATAGTACCTACATTCAGTCAAGAGCCATGGCCACTACAATACAAAAGATAGGCCCTTATCCGTGCCTAACGGCCATGACGAACGAACAAGTAGGGCGAATATATAAAGAGAGAAATAGAGATAAAAATAATAAAAACAGCGAAAAATAATGAGAGTCAGGACAATAAACTTTACTGGGAAGTAGAATATTCGGTGTACTGTGTTAAAAAAACGTCGTAATATCAAGTTTCACTGAAATAATTTCGTAATAATTATAAACAAATTCAAAAGTTTGTATGAGTTACTTTTATTTTAGTGGTATCAGGATTTTCCAGATACTGATTTTATAACAAACTTAAATTAAATAAATATCTTACGTATTTCATTTTCAGTGACTTCATTTTTGTTTGGTCATCAGCTTAGATTCTGGTTTTAACGATGTAGCTTATAAAACTTTCCATAAACAAATGAATTCGAGATGATAATCATTGTAATTTCTACAGGCTAATTGTCGTGCAAATCATAAACTCAATTAAAAGCATCTATTTTGGCCGCCTCTGTAGCGTAGTGGGAGCGCGTTAACTTACAACACGGAGGTTCCGGATTCGATTCCCGGCTAGGGTTTGGAAATTATTGCAAGTCAAAACCCACTGTTGAAGTTACATGACTCACCGTAGTCGCTAATAGCCAAGCTGTTGATGAGACTTTAAATGAACTAAAAAATAGCTATTATATCTTCATCCGTACCGTTAGCTAACACATTCGTCCAATTCACTGCAAGACCTGGTTCCAAAACTAACATTATTCACTTTTTGAAATTTTTTGTAGTTTTTGATAAGATAAGCAATAATTTTATGTACAGTAAAGCCTCGTTATACCGGGCTAATGACTGGCTATACTCTTCCCGGTATATCCGAATTCTTGATTACAGTTCAACAAAATATTTTTTATTGCCCCATACAAACGTGTTATAAAAATACATAAAAGGCATGTTTAAAGCCTGGAGTAATAGTATGTACAGTATATTCAGTTGGGATTATGATTTGCTGTCGTTTGCGACGGTATTGTTTTCTTTATTTTGGGCGCAATGGCATTCTGAATACAATAACGTCGCGAACGTAATACTTAAACAGGTAGAGACTTTCTTTTAACTTATTTGCACTTTCACTCTTTTGCATATTTTCGAGCCGAGCCCGGTGTGCATCCCGGTATATCCGAATCCCGGTATAACGAAGTTGTACTGTATTTGTAAGCTGAATATAATTTTAGTTTTAGTGCTCTATCTAAAAGAAGTATTGGTAGAAGTAGTTCCGTGTTGTGCAAAAATCCTTAAACTATCATTAAAATTGAGTAAAAAAAAACGTTTATAAACCAATTATACATTCCGTTTCTATTATAATTTTCCGTTTCTATAATTTTCCTATTCGTTTCTTTTTTTCATAAATTAGATTTAAAAATGATAGTAAAAGAAATTTCTAAGAATACTCTTAAAAATATTTGTTTATTATCAGAAATAAATCTCTAAGTTATTGGAGAAAACTTTTACTCAGAGGAAAGTTTATCGTTTTTGTATCAAAACTCTTTCTTTCACGCTGAATTCAGAAGTTTCTTATAATAAATCCAGACATTGTCAACAACATAAGTAACTCCACGTTCCTAACTACATAGGCACTAAATCATAACCCTAATGGAAATAAATACTTTACTGTAAGAGGAAGTAAAAACAAAAATAAAAACAATTATTTTCAGAAATAGTTAAGTGTTTGAAAATTCAGATATTTCTGTTACTTTTTCCTATTTATTTTCCTAACTAATTGTTTAACCATTCTATTTTCTGAAAGCTACTTGTTAATTTGAAAACATTACCGTGTTTACTCTGCATTTGAATGTATTCATTAAAGTTTTGATAGTTATGGCTAAATTTATATATATCTGGACATTTCATTAATTTACTATGTACTTCAGTGTAATTAACTTCTTTGGATTTGTTACTTCACTTCAGTAACTTGTTCAACATCTATTTTATACATAATAATGTAATAATTACTTTTACACTCTAGCCGGGAATGTAATCTGGGACTTTCATCTTAGCAGTGTAACACTTTACCCATGTGCAATTGGGTTAATCTTAATGTATTTATTTATTTGCTTTTAGTTTTGCAAACGATCAACTGTTTACCTTCTTTCTAATTAAAATGAATATTAAAGGTGTACTAAGTAATTTTATATTATTTAGTTAGAATAATTTAAAAAATTAGTATTTTGTCTTCTTTGGTGATTAATCGATCTTGTTTAACATTATGCAACGCTTCACCTTGGTTAAAAAAAAATAATGCAAATAATTCTAAAACTAATACAGAACTCTTGTAGTTATGAAGGTTTCGATAAAATGATATTGTATTATTTTTATTACACTTTCAATGAAAAGGAAATCTAACAGTATTTAGTAGATCAACAGTATAAAATATGCCAGATTATTTGTTAGGAAATTCTGTACGTTTATTTCTATATCGTAATACATTCTCTATCGCTCTTCAATCGTTGTCCAACAAAGGTGCTGCTTCACATTTTGGTTTTTTATATTTTATATATATATATATATGTTTTTTCCTAACATGAAAACATGAAATACAATCTGACCAGAAACTCTAATCTTTTGTTGATTCGTAGTATGTATCAATCAATACAGTTTTTTTTTTGTAACAGTGTATTTCTTTTGGAGTCAGTTAATAAATATAAATAACTGTAAGCAAATATGAGAAAATCTGAGTTATGTCCTTAGAATTAAAATATAAACTACACTCAGTAGTGTGGTTCAAAAAGACTAAACTGTGAAGAAAAAGAAATATATATACAAAATCAAACTTGATGAACTGTGAATCAACATCTTGAAACACAAAGTTGTTGAAGTTGGAGATTACGATGACGATGATTAGGAGTTGAAGTAGAAAAGAAAAAAAAGTTAAAATGATTAACAAAATCGTAAAGGTAAGTCTAATGGTTTAACACGTTTCAGTCTGTTAGTATCTTCGCTGTTGTCAAGGTGGTTAATCGCTAATGGATTCTGATGGCCTTCTAGTTTTTGTAAATGTTTTCGCTATGTTGTTTAATTTCTTCTTTTATGAAGGGCAGGTTTAGATCATTGTGTAGTATTTCATTGTTTACGTACCATGGGGCTGCAGTGATTAGTCTCAGGCATTTTGATTGGAAGCGCTGCAGTATTTCTATATTTGATTAACTAGCTGTACCCCATAGCTCTATCCCATTAACCCAAACAGGTTTTAGTATTAATATACAATACAATTGACACGAAATGTATCGTCAATATGTTTAACTTTGTCATTCCGCATATTTTACTGGTATATTTCTTGAATTGTACTCTTATTTATTTGCCTAGCTTCACAGGAATAATATAATTACTAGCGTTCATTGTGAGTAACGGGAGGTTAACAGTGAAAGGTTTCTAGCATTTTTAATTTTCAGGGTTTCTGTGTGAGTGTCTAATCCGAGATTTGTAATAATTTAATTGGAAGAAGCTTCAGCTCATGAAACCTTGTGTACTAATTACTTTCTCTTGCCTATTTGAATATATAGGAAGGAAAGTATTGTTTACATGTCGATTTTCCGAAATAAAGTTTTCACCGGATCTACACGATTTCAGACTTCCTGAACCCAAAAAAACATGTTTTAGCGATTGGTCTCTCTCTCTCTCTTTCTCTCTCTCTCACTGTGTGTGTGTGTGTGTGTGTGTGTGTGTGTGTGTGTGTGAACAGAATATCTCAAGAACGGAACATCGTACAAACTTGAAATTTAAGTTAGACCCACTACCGGACCCGACACGGACATTTCCATCAAAATTGGTCAACCGGAAGTTTATTCGTGTAATTTTTCACTTTTTTGCGATTTTCTCAAAAACGGGTCCTACGATTGTTTTTTAAAATCGCCTCATTTACTACATCTTTATGCTCTACAAGGTAGGGTAGGCGTCATGTCTGCTGAAATTTTTGGAGAGGCTGTTTTCACGTAAAAAAATTGTTTTTTTTCAGATTGCTGCTTTAATATGCATTTTAACGCAATAAAGTATACAATAAAAGTTGTAGACAATTTAAAATCCTACAACTTTTAATTCAAACATTTTTTGTATAATGCTTAGTTTAGCGGTAATTAGCGACTTTCTGTTTTTTTCTCACGAAATCGTGTAGAAAATCGATTTTTTAAGATTTCAGCCTTAGTATACATTTTACGACAAAAGTATATAATCAAATTTATAGGAATTTAAAAGATCTACAACTTTTATTAGGAGCATTTTTCTCTATAGAGCCTAGTTTAGCGTGAAAGAGTGATTTACCGTATTTTTAAGCCAAACTGAAGTCGATTTTCATTTTGCGTCTTTCACTCATGATTAAAATAAGATTATATTTTCAAGGTTAGTTTTTTGTTTATTTCTAATGTTTTATTACTAATGTTAGGTTATATTGGTCATTATTTGCATTAGCAAGAGAAAGTCGTGTGAGTGTTTCACACCAGATTTATATTATGAAAAACTTACTGTTTAGATAAAACATATGGCTTTTATAAACAAAATGATTCATATATGTACGGTGATAAGTATGAAGCTTCTGAAAAACTACTATTTTGGTCGATTTTTCTTAATTAAATATATTTTTACTTTGTGGAATTTGTCGAGGTGTAAGCAGACGTTTTTAATATAAGAAAGATAAAATGTACAGTTGGTAGCTCCGTCACTTCAGTTAGAATCATTAATAATCTTATTAGTTGAATGATGATTTACTGTACCCTATACTGTTAAAGAAGCTAGAAGTATAGAAATAACGCAATGTGTGAAAATACTGAGTTGATAACAGCTGGTTGTACAAAACTTCAGAATAAATGAGATTCAGAAACCCTGGCACCCTAATGAAACATCTGTAAAAGGATTTGGGGGTGCGAGGTATTTTGATTATCTGGGCTAGCTGTGTCGTGATCCTGCGACGTCCTGCTTTCTCTATTATATAAGGGAAAAGCAGACCACTTTAAAAGCTTGGTCGCCAACACCCTGACCTAAACACAAAGAGCATTACGCATCGCTGATGAAGAAAAAAATTTATCCAGTAAATTTTACACCTTGTACCGCGGAAATTACAAAAAAAACGGGAAACAAATGAAACAAAGGCAATGCTCGTATGTATTTTTGTATAATATTCAAGACAGCATGAGATAGAATGAATTCTTTTAGCTGTTTACAAAAAAAAATATCAACATTTCGATCTGCTTTAACGTTTAATATGCAGGTATATTAAGCGTTTAATTATATTAGTACGTATATTAGTAATAGCTTTTATCGAATGAGTTACGTATATTCATCAAGCCCAAGTGAACTTAAATTGTCTCATGATATATGTAATATTCTAATATTCGTAATATCTCATAATATTCATTGTTCATTGATTAATGTATCAAAAATTTACGTAACTTATAAATTATATTAGTTTTTAATAAACTAAAAAGTAATTTCAGTTGGCCACTAAGATAATTTACTCACCTAATCATTGTGTATCTTTATCATTTTAAATGTGTCTAGTTAACAATTTACCGAAACCCACTCAAAAGGATCATTTTTGAGATTACAATCAACGATACAAAGAATAAAAACATTAATAAAAAATAGGGTAGGGTTTAATTGTACTTAACTGTTAACATGCAAATTGTATAGGAGATATATTGAAGTAAGTTTTTGCTTTTTTTTAATTTTTGTAGTTACAATAAAGAGATTTGAGTAACTACAGTCAGAAATAAAATTTTTATTAATAGCGTAACAATGTAAAATATTTATTTAAAAATTATGTCGTCAGTAGGCGTGAAAATCGGGAATAGGCTAAAAACCAGCAAAGGTTAGTGAAACTTTCCTGCAATGAATAACAGAACAAACCCTTTCACCTACAACTTTATAAAATTAACCTAAAGCGTTTTGACCTCTACTAGGCAATTACACTCGATCTGTTGGTTCCAGGGCTACAAGTAGTTCTGTTTCTTATCATATAGTTAGCCAATTATGACTAAACTATTTAAGAAGAGAGGTAGAGGTGTAAAAGACATTAGTCAGAGTTATCTCCTCTGAGTGTAATGAATTTCACTATGCAGCCAGACCCTGTGGTGAATGAAGTGAAGGTGTCGTCTGCAGGGTGGAAAGTGGGTGCTTTTCGGAGGGCTTGGCATGCTGATGAGCATACTTTTTCACTCGGTGAGGAAGGCAATAGTAAACCACCTCACTCCTCGTTTTTACTTAGTAAAACCTCTAGAGGTTCAAACTAGCCTTTCGGCTGTTGACCTGAACAACAACAGACCATCTATAGGAGGATAAACAGACACTAAAACCAACCTATACCAATGATTATTTCTACGGTTTTCAACGTACTTATTTCATATTACCATTTTTTTAAGTTTTTATTTCAGTTTAATTCATATCGTGATTGTCTTCTGGACCGTTCGGACGGTCCGAAGTTTGTACAAATTGAATTGAATAACTCTATTACAGCTTGTAAAAGTTTAGTATGGTCTATCGCTGCGCGTGTAGCCTGTCTTATCCGTCTCCAAGTTAGAATTAAAACTCAAAGTAGCAACTTTAAGTTTGGTTCACCCATGTAAAATTCTTCCTCTTCTACCTTATCAATTGCCAACCTTGTAAGTGAGGACACGCCCTAGGTCTACTGCGTATCTTACGAGTAACCATTCTGAACTTTTACAAGCTGTACATTACTGTAAAATACAAGTTTTCCGTCTAAAAGAGCGATTAGGGATTCCGGTGTGCTATATCTGAAGATCGAATTGTTCCGTAGTTTTAATTTGTTTTCTTATTCGTTGGGCAAGTGTCTATTTTTCTAATAATTGGCTACATACGATATTTGACGACAGTTTATAGTGGATTTACCTTTATTGAAATATAGTAGAATTAAAAGCAAAAGTAAGTACAGATGTAACTTATTTTGAGAACCAATTAGATGATCATCGTAGTAGGTTTAGTGTTTGGTAAAGGACGCTTATAAAACTGTTAGTTTTTGTTTTAAATTGTACATTAGTTTTGAATATAAATAATTTATAATGTTTTAATTAAAACAAAGCATTAAAATTATAAACTTGCCAGACGAATCAGTTTTCGCTTAAAGTTTTTCATTCTGAATTAAAAAAGTGATAAATGTTATTCTAAACTCAGCTATTTGAAAATTAACTATACTGTAAAACGGTTCTATCAAGTGTAATCACTTTTAAAATTATTTTGTTTTTAGGACATTTTTGTAATGTTTTTGGGTTTGTAGTTACAATAATTTGTTACTATTCTGTTATTCTCTGCAGCCATGTAAAGTAGCAGAGAAATTCTCTGCTAATTTACTCAGTAATGTTTTAGAAAAATTTAATTTTAAAACAAACGTTGGAAAGGAAATATTATTTGTTGTTTTATTAGCTATGTAATAAGTTAAAACTTTAATCATTTAACATATTTGAAGCATTTATTACCCCTTAATAGCTTGTGATGTGCTCGCTAACTTTTCTTATTAATCAAGTACATAATTCAACCAAAAATTTCCAAAGTGCCCTGCAGTGCAATAGTTATTACAGATTGTAAACTAAATTCCAGAGCTTAGACATATTTTAAGATCCGTGATAATAGTTTCTGTTTTAAAGAATTATTGACTGATCAAACAAACGTTTCAGCAAATGGTGGAAAGTAGTAGAGAGGTGGGGACTTTAAATCCTGTGGAGATTTTGCCCATCTTGTGTAGGTTATAAAATTATATTTTTAAAACCCATAAAAAATGGTATAAGAAGTTAAAAAATTTTAAATGAATAATACACATTTAATTAAATTTTGGTAACTTTACATTTAGCAGGTGATATAACGGTAATGGGGCTAATTTAACTAATGTTTATACTACAGTGCTTGTGTGAACCAAGGATTAGCTTTGTATAGCTGTGATTGATCACATCTACAAGCAATTAAGTTTGGTTTACTACAGAGGTTGGGGAGCAATTTAGGACACAATTACTCCTATTACGGATATGAAATGTGTCTAGTCAATTCGCTGATCCGCCCAGTGTGTAAACCATCTCCAATGACTCTGAATTTTTGATAAAAAGATTGTAGGCTACTATTTGTTAACTAACACTGACTTTTGAGGGTGACTAGCTGACACCCTCACATGAAGAAACTCGTGTCTACTCAAGTCGAAAATTTAAAAAAACAGCGATTAAATAGGGTAATTTTCAATATAGTGTACAGTTTCTTATAACGAATAACATATTTAAGAAAGAAGAAAATTACACCCATTTTGTACCGTTGAAACTGGTTCGGACCTGACAAAGTTCTTCAACAACTGAAGAAAGGAGTCTAAAACAACAATTAATTGTCAGTTATTATTGATTTTAAATTGGTAAAATTTTTAAATTCTTAACCATTGAATTAAATTTATCAAATTACTAATTAGTTTTCTACAAATCTCAGAATTATTAAACTTTGGTAAAAATCTAATAGTCTTACGAGCATCATCTAGTAAGACGTTGTTGTTATTTAGTTCATCAGCCGAAAGGCTGGTTTGAACCTGTAGAGGTTTTACAAAGTAAAAGGAGGATTGAGGTGATTTACCATGGCCTTCCTCACTGAGTGAAAAAGTCTGCTTATCAGCATGCCAGGACCTTTGAAAAGCACATATGTTCCACTCTTCAAATGACACCTTCACTTCATTCACCACAGGGTATAGCTGTAAAATGAAATGCATTACTCTCAGAGGAGATAACTCTGGTTAGTGTCTTTTACACTTGTGCCTCTTCTGTTCTTAAATGATTCAGTCATTTAATTGGTTGACCATGTAATAAGAAACAGAACTATTTATTTTAGCCCTGTAACTAACAAGTAAGACGTATGATTGTCTATTAAGTAAGTTTTCTGGCCAACTACTACATCTGGATAAAACACAAGACTGACCGAATAGATGGTGAATGAAGGCAAATGAACAAATGCCCACACTTAACAATTGCATTAGGAGAATTATATACCAGTTAATATAAACAACACACACAGATAGATGCCTAAAGACTCTGCTAGATATATTGGTACACCTCTTGACAAAGGCTGAATTGGAAAACACATATACAGAACAAAAGGAAACGGCTAAACACACTAATTTAAACAGTTTTATTTGGTACTAAGTAAACATTCATTATTTAGTCTAAACAATGAACTTTCAAAACACAAATTAATTCACAAACCATTTCGGACGAATTATGGAGCTCAGCAAGTCGTTCAGCCATTGAAATCCTGCAAATGTTTAAATCAAAATTACTCAGAACAGAATCATCTTGGTACATAACAAACAACATACAACACACAGATTTGCATATTCATACAATTTAAGAAGTAATCAGCACTATTACCAAGGCACTATTACGAAAGGAGACTGGAATCAAACCAAAATCATCTGGTCATTGCTGAACACTCGCCGTTTGAAAGGAGACATCCAACAGACTTATTTTAAAGTGGAAAGGTAACACATAAAATAAATCTACGAAGTTCCCTTCATTGAGGGGTTTTCTTCGCTCATAATACGTAAAAGGAAAATAAATTGCTTATTATTCTATATCAGAATAGATAGTAGATTTTGCTGAAATAAATTTAAAAAAACTTTCTTTGTAATGACTATTCATTTTGTGAGAAGAAATTGCAAATTGTATAGCAGATATATTAAAGTAAGTTTTTGCATTTACATTATCTTTCTCAGGCATTAATTAAAAACAACAATTTAAGTGGGTCATTAAAATGGAACGACTCAAACTGTCCCAAGTATTTGGAAACAGTATATAATTTAGAAGCAGGAAGCGAGCTGGAAATACGCCAGGTTCTGGTAACCGGCGCCACTGGAACTTCCTTCTTGAACTTGTCTCATAAAGCTTAGTTCTACTGCATGGTTTTCAGTGACCAAAATTTGCTACATTATATAGTCTGCAAATTCATTTGTGTTTTGTTATACTAATTATATTAACATTATGTTATTATTATTTTGAAGAACTTATTTGAATATTTTTTAGAACTCCATCGTCATTCGACTTTTTAACTAAGATTATTTAAATGAAAGAAATGTAATAAACAATAGGGCCTTTATTTACTTAAAAGTATTGTTTGAGTTGCTGTGTAAACATATTCGAATTATTTTTTTTTGTTTTACGTCCGATTATTTTGAAAATTGAGGCTAATGCAGGCGATAACGGGTGATTGATGAAAAAATGCCAGACCTGACCGAGATCAAACCCGGGGCCTTGGGCGTAGAAAATTTGTATGAGGCAACATTATTGCATTCATCTAATATTATTTTGTATTATGGGTGCTAATTCTAGTAATATTATTAAATTACCTCCTGACAAAGTGGGTGTAAATCTGAAATTAATGTTGATACAATTTTGTTTTAATTATTACTCCCTTACGCTGTAAATCTTAAATTAAGGAACAAAGTTTACCCTTCTTGTTTTCTTTGTTCATTTTCAATATCATAATTATGAAACTTCTAAAAATTTATTTACTGTTTTATCTATTTCACTAAGCATGTAAACGTATACGGGTCAATAAATTTATATTAATACATGACTTAAATGTTGTGTGTTTCGAAGTCACGAATTCTTGTGGATTATTTTCTTAGATGGTTCTGATTTCTTTCTGTGTAAGTTGAGAGGTCAGAAATCACTTTTTCCATTCAATAGAACAAAACGTGAGGAATGAAGGCAAATTATGTTAGAACAAGAACTTATCTGTGTTTGTGATAAAAATGTTATACCATTTCATAATTTGTTTTACAGAGCAACCTCAATAATTTGCACCTCCTAGGAATTTTGTATTCATGTGTTTAGTTTCCTTTTAATATTTACTAGGTTTCGTTGGTTTTTATTCTGTTAGCACCTCGGGAGTCGGATTTTTTTATCTAAACTGTATAGAGCGTATAAATCACTTAGGCCTAATAGAAATCGTACATGGGGAAAAAGATTTTAAGTTATTAATCACTTTAAGATTCATAACATTATTTATAATCGATTGCTAATGTTTACATTCCTGTTTAAATAATTACGAATTCTATCGGAAGAATATTATATCGTATAATTTATTATGTTATATTAGCAAATGCGCGCAGGGCAGTGTCGAAGGCGTTGCGTTAAAAATGGGTTTGTAAACATCAGTTGATTAAAAAAATTGTAACTTGCGTAGTTTTAGAACTCGCTTTTTTATACGCAAGCAGTCATAAGTGAAATGCTTTATTCCTACGTATCGCTTTGAGATTACGCCTACCGATTTTCAGAACAATTTGTAGATCTTTGGGAAGGTATATAAATAATATGTATTGCTTTAGGGTTGTTACTATTTCTTTGCCCCTTAGGTGCCAGCGATAGAAGTACAAATGCTTTAGTTTTTCTTATTAATCCCCGAGGAGCAAATTTCAGCTCTGTAAGTGAACGGGAGATTGGAGGATTAGTTGTCAGTGAACGATTGAGTGAGAAGGGTCATTTACAGAGATTTCGGTGGAGATGATTGTTACAATAATTACATAAAACTAAATCTTATATAGGTGTTACTAAAAATTAATTTTTGTAAACTATAAAAATTTTGACATATAGGTAGGGTACCTTTTTTTGTTTCAGGTAAATACTTGGATTGAAATTCATGAATTTTATAACGAATGGTGCTGGGTACTGGAACGTGAGTGACTTCGATCTTATAATTTTGTGTTTAAAATTGTAAAACTTTGTAACGCTTGAATTGAGAATGGAAGTTTATCGTTACATCTTAAGCTGCGTACAGACATGCGAACAAAACACCATATTGTAACACCGTCGCGTATCGTTGTGGCGAACATGTTTGCGAAAAATATTACGTATTGTAACATAACACGTACTGTAACATCACTGCATCCCATCAGTTGTCGGTATTTCCTCGTCAAATCAAAGGAATGTGTGACACCATATATTCGCATGTTTGGACGGGCAAGTGAATATTGCAGTGTTCATTCAGTTTAATGAGTCACTTGATCGGTTCGATGCTAGTGTATTAATTGTTTTGTTTACATTACCTATATTACTACATTTTTTGCGCCTACATTATTATTAGTGCGGTATGAAGTGGACGGAAGAAATTATCTTCAATTAATAGACATTTATAGAAGTAAAGGATGATAATGGGATGCTAAGCACCCACGATACTATAATAAATTTTAAAAAATGATGCATGGGAAGAAATTGCCCAGAATTTAGACACCACGGCTATTCGTGGACTATTTAAATTGAACAAACACTCAAAGTCAGTTGGTGATATTCTTGTAAAATTTTTATACAAGCCACTTTGACATTTCAGATCCCCGAGTAAAGATAAACACCATATATACAGCCCTGCTTGTACACATTTGTGTCTTCCTCCAGCAGCGATTTCTGTATGTTCACTCATCTTGTACTGATAAATAAATGAACTGATGGGACGGCATAACGTAACGGGACGATGTTCTGTTCTCAGCTCCCCCAGCTCAACACTGCGTAACATTGTCACGAACATGTTTAGCCAGAAATGATATGCGACAAAGTTACGGTGCGATGTTCGCGACAGTGTTCTGTTCATATCTTTACGAGGCTTAAGTACCGGCCTGTTAGCTTAATTTAAACTTCCATTGCTAATAACGTGTTAATTTTTTGTACCGTCTGTATTATGAAAGTAAAAAAATGACTGTCAACGTTGCTAATTGTTTTAGTAATATACTGGTACTTAATTTTAACACGCTTATGTAAGAATGAATAATTTATTTAAAATATTTATTACATTCAGAAAATTTATATTATTTAATTTACACGATGTTACGTTTTCACCTGTTATGAATCTGCTGACAACATTTCCAATATCACCCATCCATCATGTAGTCTCAGGTAGAAACTTCCGTCATACATGCTCATTTACTACTGAGAAAGCTTACATACATTTGATATTTTTACTCTCCTTCCAAAATTTAAATTATTTTATTATTGTTCAGTATTGTTGTCGTTTTAATTCATACTAAATTTAATGTAGTACATATTATGTATTTCCATTATCTTTATAAAAAAATAATTTTTAAAATGCAACTACTCGTGCGTAAGAAAGTACTAACGTGGTACATTAGGTATTGTATTTTAGTATAATCCGCTTAATACGATTTTCTTGGGTCCGGCACAAATTAGCGTCTTAGGCGGAAAACCGTCTTAGCCGGGAAGCGGCCAAGTCAATCTTACGAGAGTGCTTTTTAAAGAAATTATTATTGAAGGCAGAAAAGTGTAATTGTTTTAACATTCTGCGTTATTGAGAAAGTATTAATAACGCTAATTTATATAAATAAATATATACGGTACCATATAAATAAATATATAGGTTTTTTGGTTTTACGTCTGTCTGTTTGCAATTGCTGCTAATGCGGACGGTGAGAAGTGTGATACATGAAGATGAGTGATCAAAAAATGCCAGACGAGGGACTTCACGAAAACCGCAGAAAAACGTTTTAGCCGTGAGCATATTAAACGGATACTACTGTATATCTACATCGATAAAATAATATTGTTTTGTACAATATTCTGTACCACATTGTATTGTGTGGCTTTACAACATACAATGTCATTATTTATCACGGTACACTTTTTTAGTGAGCATTTTCAATTACAGCTGAGTGTAATGGGTAGTAGAAGAGAGAACTTAATTAATTGTTAATGTAACGTTTATGTTAGTTGTTTGTGAACTGTAGTTTTATATTTTATAGACTTTCTTTATGCCCAAAACGGGCAGGTGGAGTGTTATTTTAATGCACTCTATCTGTTTTGGTCCAGGGCTAAAAAAAATAGTTCTGTTTCTTATCACATAGTCAGCCACTGATATGACTGAACTATTTAAGAACAGAAGAGGTAGAGGTGTAAAAGACACTAGTCAGAGTTATCTCCTCTGAGAGTAATGAATTTCACTATGCAGCCAGACCCTGTGGTGAATGAAGTGAAGGTGTCATTTGCAGGGTGGAAAGTGAGTGCTTTTCGGAGGGCCTGGCATGCTGATAAGCATACTCTTTTAACTCAGTGAGGAAGGCAATGGTAAACCACCTTACTCCTCGTTTTTTAATTAGTAAAACCTCTAGAGGTTCAAACCAGCCTTTCGGCTGTTGACCTAAACAACAACAAGACTTTCTTTGTGGTCTGTATTTATTTTCATGAAATATTATAAATTTAATATATAATTCTTGAACATAACTAACTGTTGTTTAAATATTAATTGTTTGTATTTCTCTTTAGTCGGAACAGAGATACTGTATGTTTTGTACAATATCATAATATTACACAGAAAAGCAATTTTAAAATACCAAATTGTAATTTGAAAATTTTAAAGAATCTAACTTTAAAATGTTCTGATAGTGTTTAATAATGCTTAATATTTGTTTTGATAGCATGAATTGAAATTGTTGCGTTCATTTTCATGGAATAAATTAATGGATTGAATTTCATATAAAAATAATTGAATGTAGCCTCGTGTGTGTGGGGGGGGGGGAGTGAGAGATAGCAATAACAATAAATTATTGTTAATTTTTATTATGTACGTCGATAGAAATCGTATTTTCTTATTACAATATATTTTTCTTTAATTTCAGCAGCTGAGCAGGATTTCTCCTTTTTTCAGAAATACGTACAACTCGGCTAATCCAAGTTACTGGGAAATAACTTTTTCGGAGTGCCTATAGGGTTATAGGAATATAGTTGGCCAAAAAAAAGTAGTTTCTGTAATCGTGCCGGACTCCAGCGAAGGTTTAAAAGGAACTTATAAAGTATATAACAGTGAGCGGCTTACTTCACATTCAGAAGCACCAAAAGCACTGTATATAGAACGGAAATACGGAGAGCAGCACAACAATACGCACATATGTGCGTCATGTTTTTTTTTTGTTTTACGTCCGACTGTTGTGCAATTTCTGCTAATGCAGACGGTGGAGAATGATGATATATAAAAATGAGTGATGAAAAAATGCCAGACCTGACAGGTAATCGAACCCGGGACCCCGGCGTAGAAGCCAGTTACAGAAGCGCTAAAAACTACGCCAACTGGCCGGCCGTCATGTTTATAAGTAAACATGACGGTTTTCGGCATTACGACAGCAAACAATTAGTGACTATGCAGCCAGATAGTAATAAAAACTTATCATTTTTTGTAATTGGAATTGAATCAGAAGAAATATTTTACCAGTAAGCCATTAATATTTAAGTACATCTTGTGTTACGAATTTGGTTATGCTCGCTTTATATTCTCAACTACAGTATTTATTATTTATTACTTTTAATGTTTATGTTTAGAAGACTATTTAAAATATTTTATCATGATAGAATTACTTGGTATTTATTTTACAACACGTTTTATGTACGTAAGATCATATTAAATAATCAGTTCGAAAAGTTTTTCTGATTATTTTTGTTTTAATCTTACTATCAAATAAAGTGATATTTTAATTACAAATCGATACACGGAGTAAGATTTCTTTCTAGTAATATCTACGAAATTATATGCATTAACTGCAAATGAAAACAGGTATAATAAAAGATTTATACTAAGAGAAGTGGAAGTAAGTTGATAGGAACCTATTATTTTGTGAAATGTAAGATGGAGAAGGGTGCGCAGGAAGTGAAGGAAGTATTTACGCGGAGCTAACTTCTTCCTATACAGTGTTTTGAGACTGTTTCCGTGAGGGCCCGAAAGAATTTATTAGATTCGACTTAGAAAGGTAAAATAAGAGGGGTGAAAAGGGAGACGATGGAAGACTCGGCTCATTAATTTCACTTTCAGGGTGTTTGCCGTGCTTGCTACCCCCCGAAGGAAACAATGTTCTGAGTAATGGTGACGTGGTGGTAGAGCTTCTGATGTGATGGTTCTAGTCGATTTTCAGATACCATTCATTTCTGATGCTTGGCTGAAGTAAGGCGGCTGTCTGGCATTCAGTCAACATCTTCCCTTGTGACAACCGTTTAACCTAAAACAAACATTTGCAGTGTTGACGTAAATTATAGTAAATGGCTTCCTAAGTAACTGTAATTTTAATTTATTCTGAGAGGTCTTTTTTAAGGATATAGCGAACCTCTTTTTAAAAGTATGGTTGATGTATTAGGTTACTGCTCTTATTCCCGGCTCTTTTTATTTCAAGAATCTCCTACAACGGAAAAAACTATATATTTCATTCACCATTTTTAACTCGGTATTGAATGCGCATAGCCTTAATTTCCGTGCATTTTTTCGTACATAACAAATTAAATTGTCACAACCTGAAAAATTTAAGTAGAAGCTGATGCTAAATTATTTTCTTTGTTTGGATAAAAATGAAAAATTTCAGCTTAAATATTTATGAACAATACATATATTTCATCTTTGTCAGAAACAAAAGATGAAACTTCTTTGTGGTATCACAATAAAGTAGTCCGTCAATGTTTTTTTCTTCTTTTTTTAAGTAATCATTATACTCTTTGTAAAATACCGTTTTTTATTTTAAGTACAATAGAAACTTATTCCTATTTTCATATTTCTTCGACGTACTACAATAATTTCTAAGATTTATTAATTCATAAAATTCACCAATTGGCTTCCACAAAAAATACTGGTTTTTACTTATGTAGAATTTCAATTCTGAGTTATTCTTATTTCATAATTTATTATTATAGAAATTACTAAGACTGTTAAAACATTACAGTATTTTTTTACATCTAATTTGTGCGCGACTTTGTAATTGTCATTTCTGTACAATCCAATTAAGTTATGATAATAATAGTTGTTTAGGTCAACAGCCGAAAAGATGGTTTAAACCTCTAGAGGTTTTACTCACTAAGTGAAAAATTTTGCTTATCAGTATGCCTGGCCCACTGAAAAGCATCTACCTTCCACCCTGCAATGACACCTTCATTTCATTCACCACAGGATCTGGCTGTATTATGATGAAATTCATTACTCTCAGAGGAGATAATTCTTGACTAATGTCTTTTACACCTCTACCTCTTCTGTTCTTAAATATTCCAGTCATGTAATTGGTTTACTATTTGTTAAGAAATAGAACTATTTTTTTTTTAGCCCTGGAACCAACAGATCGAGTGCAATTAATTTAACACTCTACCTGCCCGTTATGGTCATTGATAATAATACGTTATCATTATATACTGCGGGCTATATTAAGTACGATTAGGAAGGAACTATGCGTATTCCTTTTAGCTACAAAATCTATAATTGTTAAATATTGTCTTGTAATTTTCTTTCGTAATTCATAATATACGAATATCTAATCATAGCAGATAATAGCAGTGTAAAAATTTAAATCTAAAGTACTGAATATTTGATTGAGTTATTTTAAATTTTCAAAAATTATTTTACAGGTTTTTAAAAATGGTAGCAGTTCCCTAAAAGAATTAATTAATTAATTTAGCGTTTAATTACTGTATTTTTATTTGAATCCATTTTTCAACATTTCATCAAGTATTATGTAATATAATTCGTATTTACTTCGTGCCCTAAATTCTACTGGTTAAATTCGTTGAGTCGTATTATACTTTTAAAAAATAGAGCCGGAAGATATCAGAACGGAATTTTCTTTTATTTTTAATAATTTATTTTATCTTTCATTGTACTGTAGCGTCTATTAAACTCTACCCGTCCGTAAAATACAAAAGAAATTGTTCTTTACGTCAGCGTAGTTGTGATTAAGTGTTATATATAATAACCTAACCTCATTTTAGCTTTCAGAATTATTTATTTTATAATTTAGATAAGAAAAGTATTATTTATTAAAAATACGTAACCAGATGTAATAAACCACAGGGAAAATTAATTTATTTTGAATTATACACTGTAAGTAATTATATTAAGTTTTTCTTTCTATTACTTGAGTTTCCATAAAATATAATAATGCTTAAAAATCTCAGATTTACTGGCTATTTCAATGTATTATTATCTATTATTCAATGTATTTTCGTATCAACAGCATGAACTCGGTACAAAAAGGTTGTAATTTTTTATTGTTAGTATTCTATAAAAAAAAAAAATTTTCCTCCGTGATGCAGTAGTCAGCGTGTTGGACTATAAAGCGGGGTCCCAGTTTCGATACCCGGTTAGGGTCTGGAAATCATTACAATTTAAAACCCATTGTTCCATAACCCAGAATAGTCGCTAATATAAATGACTTGAAATAAAACTAGAAAAAATTGTGCTTAGTTCTTCTGAAAAATGAAAATTTTTCTAAAAGTTATTGTTTTTAGGGGACTTCTTAAGGATTTTGTAATGAAAATCTTAATACTGAATGACAAGCTCGTGTGATCTTTCAATTTTTTTTAAATTATGTCGTATTTTTTAACTTTAACCATTTTTTGTGCTATTAAATAAGTATCACTGTCCTGGCCAGTTTCGCTTTGTAGTGTGTGGAATAAATGATTCCACACACTAATTTCTTCCTGAAAGTTATATACTATACCGTGTACTTTGTAAATATTTTAATCCTTACATATTCATGAGAAAGTGTCGGCTGTCATCGACACGACTACCGTACCGGACATGTCGATGTTTAATCTGATCATTTCCATAGATGACATTTAGGCTACACTCGTTTGGTGTTCCGATTATGGCATTTCATTTCCTTTTGTCGTTCGTTACAGAGCCAGTCTGATTATATTGTGAAGACCTTTGAACAACCAATACACCGGACTGACTGAATTGTGAAATTATTTAATTAACAAATAATTTTTGAAGCGACAATATTTAAGAACTTTTTAGTGATGGAGGTGTGTCATAACAACCATGATATACTTGTAATTTAATACCGAAAACGTTTTGAAGTTTTCCTTCACTCAGTTTCTTTTTAATCTGCTACTAAGAAGATTACAACGCTTTTAGTTTATTTAATCTAATTTGTTTTACTGTAAAAAAATATATTCATTTCATTTTAAACAAAATGTTTGAAACACAACTGAGTCGTTTATCTGGAAACACGCACGTTGTTATTTAATCCGGACTACTGGGATTTTCCTGCAGTACTAAAGTAAACAAATTCTTCTTTCATTATTCAACACGAAAAATATCCTACGCAACTTTCTGTCGTAATGTAAGCACAAACTCGGTTTTCAACCGTGAAATTCATTTAATAATTTCCAGGAGCGAGAAAACCTACAGACTAAATATACCTCTCTTTTTATTTTCGTTTACATTTTTGAAACTTAATGTTTGTTTACGAAGGTCACTGACTTGTAAATTTTCAATATATTATCATGGTCTTCTTTCAATAAAAATTCAGATTTTGCCATTCACATTTCGAGCTCTCTAAAAAAGATTTACCTGTCACTCAACTTGTCACAAATCAGAAAGAAAGTTTTACCTTAAATTACGTCTTTATTGCACTATTCTCAAAAAAAATGTATTGCTTAAACTTTTTTCGTATTTGAAGCTATAACTTTTTAGAGCTTGCTATTATTTAGTATCACGTATTGGTGCCGTTAGAACTGAATATTAGTACAAGGAATAAATATTTGTGCAAAAGAATCATGTTCGGAGTAATTTATTGTGACGTTTATTCCGGGTTCTTTTGGAATTTGGTTGATTATTTACTCTGAAACTTTACTAAATTAATTATAAAAACACTAATTGTAAACGCATTCTTTAGTTTCTAATATTGATAAGTAATAATTGGAGTATTTAATTTTAAATGTTAATTTATTGCTTGAAAAAGTGAGTAATTTTGTGTTGTTTTTGAATAGTTTGAATAATAATTCTGAATTTATTTTTGCTCAGTAATAAAATACAACGTATGTACATAATTATCATATTTTCCTATAACTACACATATTAACAACTAACATATTCGTTTATAATAATTGAAATAATTCTTATACATGAATAAAATTTTAAAAAAATGTACAAATCAGTTTATTACGAACAAAAATACCCACCTGACCTACAACGAAAATCTTGACTGTAGGCAGGAACATTGAATAAGGCATAAGGTTCAAAAAGGTTTTTGCATTTATTTAATTATTCAAAATACAGTCTGGTACTTTATATTTTATAAACAGGGTCAGTTAAGTTATGGAAATCACAAGAATCTATTTTAAAGAGAGATTGCCAAAATACAGTATTAATTTTAGTGTTAAAAATGTTATTTTAATGTTTAATTTTAGTGTTAATTTTTGCAAAACAGTAGCAGTAAAAATTGGCTGTATGACACCATGTGTAGTAGTATGTCACTATTCAGTTTTATCGAGGTACGGATTCGTTAAATCGAGGCGCCACTGTAGTTACAAAAAATTCTTAAAACTACCAGTTTTATTTTATTTCTTAAAACTACAAGTTTTGTTGTGACTTTATGAATAAATTTGTCTAGTGTATACCGGTAGAACTGTTATGTTTATTTGGTCCAGAAAATTAATTTTATACCTAACAAAATTGTATAACGCTTTAGGATTACTACGTTAATTAAATTTTGTTAAAACAACTTGATGTGTTACTTCAGGAACTTGATTTCCGCTTTTAAAATATTATTAATAAAATAACTTTAAAACGTGTATGTTACGCGTACACGATTCTTGAAGAACTTGATATGTTTAGTAGGTTAGGGTTGATTGCAGTTACGTTAGGCTTAGTTGTTTTTGAATGTTAAAATACGCCGTCTGTTATATTTGCCGGCATTATAACGATTAAGCAAATATGAGGTGTGGAATCGATTGCGAGTAGGCCTAGTTATATACTCGAACATTTATACCGAACTCACCTCATTTAAATTTACAAGCTCTTAAGTCGATTATACAGTCATAATTACATATTTCACAACACTTCCCGGAAATTTAACTTGCTAATCATTTGAATTTCACACTTCGAAATTCAAATTTGATACAATCTGCCACATATAGGCAAAGGACTTAAGTTATTATGAATTATAAAATATTATACCTTATTTGAAAAACATTTATCTTTTAAATAGGTCGTTGTTACTTTCCCTTCAGGGATTTAAACTTTCAGCTAGAAGGGTTTTTAACTCACGGTAGAGATGTTTTATAATTTTACTTTTAAACTAATTTTTACATAACTGACTAGTTTACATTTTATTAAAATTATTTTTTAATTACATTTTAGTTTATAAAAAATTATTTTTTATAAAACTAAAATATCTTTGTTGATGGCTTCTTCAACTGAAATGAATGAGTACGACTGTACTCAACTAAGTTGTACTTAACTAGTTCTTGTTGTTTAGGTCAACAGCCGAAAGGCTGGTTTGAACCTCTAGAGGTTTTACTAAGTAAAAAACGAGGAGTGAGGTGGTTTACTATTGCCTTTCTCACTGAGTTGAAAGAGTATGCTTATCAGCATTCCAGGCCCTCCGAAAATCATCCACTTTCCACCCTGCAAATGACACCTTCACTTTATTCACCACATGGCCTGGCTATATAATGAAATTCATTACTCTAAGAGGAGATAACTCTGACTCGTGTCTTTTACTCCTCTACCTCTTCTGTCCTTAAATAGTTCAGTCATATAATTGGCTGACTATGTACTTAGAAACAGAACTATTTTTGTTGCCCTGGAATTAGCAAATCGATTCCAATCAATTTAACACTCTACCTGCCCGTTATGGGCATAACTAGTACTTATGAAACCAAACTACAATATTTTAAATATCTACTGAGTTTATTTCACAAAAAATTTTTTGTATTAGTTTTACATGTATTAAGCGTTTCCAGTCAAGGGTCATCCGACCTTTGAGAGCTGCACGACAAAAATAATCTGCAGTAATTAAGCTAAAAGACAAATAATCTCATTACAAAGTCTTTTATCTTAACGGTTTTTTTTAATCCTTAATGTGTTTACGTTGCAATCTGTTCAATTTAAGAACAATAAGCGACCCCATAAACCAATGAAATGAGAATTATATGTATTACGAGTAAATGAGGTGCAGCCGTGTACAGGGTCAGGCCGACCATTCCTGAGAGTGGTTTAATAAAGTGTGAGTGGTTAACCCCAAAAGTACACCGGTAACCAGTGTCTAGTATTCAAATCCGTGTAAAATTAACTACTTTTACTAGGATTTGAACCACGGAATCTTCGTCTCCGAAAATCTCAGCAGTTAAATAAGATATTATAAATTTTAGTATAAAATGTCAAAAACGGCTTAAATATCGCAAAAATTATTTAGCAATCAAATTATTGGACTTCAGTGATACAATTTTTTTTATCATCAGTCTGTCGACTGGTTTGATGCAGTTATACAAGCTGTTCTATCTTGCGCAAGTCATTTCATAAATCTACATACCTGTAACACCTTACATCTTTTGTAGTTTGCTTTAAATATTCTGACCTTTGTCTCCTCCTACAATTCACTCCCTCAATATTACCCTCCATTATAGATAGACCAATACCTGGTTGTCTTAAGATATGCCCCACTAGCCTATCCCTTCTTCTGGTAAGATGCTTCCATACACTTCTTTTTTCATCCACTCCTCTAAGAACCTCTAAATTACTTGTCTTGTCCACCCACCTAATCTTAACCATTTTCTTATAACACCACATTTCATAAGCTTCTATCATTTTCCTTTCTACTGCCCCTATCACCCACGTTTCACTTTCGTATAATGCTACACTCCAAACATAGTGTTTTAAGAAAATTTTCCTAAATTTTAAGTCAATGTTTGTAGTCAGTAAGCTGTTTTTCATTTCAAAGGCTTTTCTAGCTTGAACAATTCTACTTTTTATATCACTTGTGCTTGTACCATCCTTTGTTATTTGCAGTAATCCTTTTTCATGATCTCATCCATTCCATTTAAGATATCCTCTAGTTCTTCTAGTGGTACAGTACGAAGGCTAAAACGGAGGTACCCGATAGACTTATTTGTTTAGTAACTTATATTTCAATTTTTTTCCAAAAATTAGTTCATTATATTATTTTAATACATAATAATCATTAAACAATGTAAACAATTACGATATTTTCACTGGGAGATTAATAAGGGAGAACATTCTAATAAACTCTGGATTTTTATAGTTTGAATGAGTGAAAGGCTTTGTCATAAAATAAATTAGTGTTGAATTTGCAGAGAAGCGAAAAGTGTTTAGAAAGAGAGTGAGGGGGAGACGCAACGTGTGTGTGTGGGAGAGAACTGCATTACATTAGCGTATGTTAGAAGAGTGGGGATAGCTTTTCAAAAATGTTCGAATTAGTTTAAGAAGTATCCGGATTAAGATTTTACCAGAAATAATAAGAATATGTATTTAAGCGATTTCACGTACCTAGTTTAGTTTGTCTACAGTTTTGTTATCAGCTAACTTGTTTTCTTAATTTGTCGTAATTAATTAATAACTGTTGTTTGTTCAGGTCATCAGCCGAAAAGCTGGTTTGAACCTCTTAGAGACTTTATTAAGTAAAACAAAGAGGAGGTAGTTTTACATAGCCTTTCTCACTGCGTGGAAAAGTATTCTTATCAGCATGCTCTGAAAACCATCTACTTTTCAACCTACAAATAACACCTTCACTTCATTCACCACAGGGTCTGGCTGTATAATGATAAAATTCATTACTCTCAGAAGAAATAACTCTGACTAATGTATTTTACACCTCTACCTCTTTTGTTCTTAAATCCTTCAGTCATATAATTGGTTGACCATGTGATTAGAACAGAATATTTTTTGTAGCCTTGAAACTAGCCGATCGAGTGCAAATATTTTAAAAATTCACCTGACTGTTTAAGTGATTGTATATACTTATTAAACTTGCCTTGTGTTTAACGCCCCTGTACTCCACAGCGTGTTTTTATTTTATCTTTTTATCGTATCGTTAATATAGGATACCTTCTCATGATAATTTGTAATAAATTTATTCATTGTTCTATTAAGAACAGATTACAGATAAATCTATCAAAAAAATAAAACTAAAATTAAACTTTTAAAGTTTGTAAATTCGACGTAATTTTTTATGTTACTGCATTTGATCAGCTAATAGTGGAAGCAATTAATTTTAATATTTTATTGCTCTTAATATCGTTAAATAACCGTACTCGTATTTTAATTATCTCTCTATAGTTTTGAAAGTACGAAGAATAATTTGCTGTTCAATTACTTTAATCTTCGTTTAAATCGTTATTAAAAGATTGCGTGTTTTTCAATAATACGCTTGAGTAACTGGTGAAAAAGCGGAAAAGAGAATATAGCTACTTTTTTCTTGCAATAATTTAATGGATTTTTCATTAAGAATACTTATTCCTTTTAGGTTTGATTCTTGAATCTGAACGTAGGCTGGATCATTATTCACCTCATGATCCTCGTAGCTTCGCGAACCCCAGGTGGGAATCTTTTTAATGTGTATTTATTGCACGCTAGAGCACACAACTGTACTTTTTCCGTTTATTTATAGTGGATGTATGATATTAAATTTTATTATCATATCTAAATTTGTGAATCGCTAACCTTTCACTTTTCAAATTAGTACGTGTATTATTGTGTATTTTATATTCGGTTTTTTTATAGTCGAGACTCACAAATTAGAATAAATTTTTGCAAATATTTTTAAGTACTGTTTTATTACTGACAAATACAACTTACGTCTACTGATAGATGTAAATTAGGCTTACTTACATTTTCTTGTAAACGAATATTTTAGCATGGGATAAACATTTTTTTTATTTTCATGTTTACTGGCACACAATCAACTTCAAACATCGAGATTCTGCAATAGTTTTAATCGAAATCTCTGCGGACCACATTAAATGCACCGTGGTATATTACCAATGCCGACAGACAAAAATTTCAGGAATGGAATATTTTACAAAGTTGAAACTTGGAACTTAAGTTAGGTACCACTAGAGGTCCCGACACATTTTTTCATGAATATCTGTAAAAAGTTGTTTTTGTTAAGATTTCGGCTTTAGTATGGATTTTACGACAGAAATGTATGTAATAAAATTTATAAAACATTAGAAAACCTACAACTTTTCGTTTAAGCATTTTTGTCTACATAGCCTATCTTAGCGTCAAAGAGTGATTTTTTTGTACTATTATGCCAAACTAAATTTGGTTGTCGTTTTGCATCATTCACTCATGGTTAAAATTTGGTTATTTTTTTTTGTTTATTTCTAATGTTTTATTACTAGTGTTAGGTTATATTGTTCATTATTTTCGTAGGCGAGAAAAAGTCGTGTGAGTGTTTCACATCGGATTTTTCATTTTGTATTTTTATTTGTACATCATTTTTTCATTTGATAAGACAGTAGATGCCTTTTTTACAAATTTCATCACGCTTTCATTCATTTCACCAGTCTACCATACGTTTCCCTCTCGGTTTTTGACTGGGTTCATGTTATCCGAGGTACCCTCGGTCCACATTACTTCGGATAATCGAAGCTCTGTTGTATATCAAACGCCTGAATAATCACCCTAATCATCTAGCGTTAAATCTGTTAAACAGCAACGATGTACATAGAGTAAAACGTACTACCGTACTGGATCTGCCAGGGTGATTCAGATAGTGTGATTTTAATTTGTAAATAATATAGGGTGTTAATACTGTGTAGATGATTGGCTTGTTAGAGTGTGAACGTTAAAAATAATTGAATGAATATTTCTTCAGATAAGTTCGGTGTCTCGTTTTCTTTCCTGTTGTCCTGGGAATAGAACCGCATACAGCGCTGAATTTTGCCAGTTTCTCACTCACGTCATCAACGAGAAAGGACACCCTAATGAAATTTTATAGAGCAACGGCTGTACCACTCATAACATATGGGAGTGAAACTTGGGTGTCATTACAAAGGAATGAATCTCGTATCCAGGCTGCTGAAATGATATTTTTACGGGGAATCAAAGGTTGCACCCGGTTAAGTAGAGTAGCGCCGACTGAAATGTTCAGTAACTGTGTAAAACAATAATAATATATAAGGTAAACTGGTCCAACAATTTACCTCACATGTCAGCACACTGGCTTCCTCTACGAGCATGGAAATATAAACCTAGAGAGAAGTGAGGCTTGGGACGACCTAAAAAGAGATGGATGCCGGAACAGGCCTTTGAGCTTAATCCTTGACAGATGATGATGAAGATGAGAAGTTCGGTGTCCATATATCTCGAGATATGTATTATTAGGCCTACTTTTTAATATATTTAAAAAAGCATTTTGGCCGCCTTCGTAGCGTAATTGTAGTGCGCTAGCTTACCACGTTGAGGTCCCGGGTTTGATTCCCGGCCAGGGTCTGGAAATTTTCACTAAGTTAAAAACCCACCGTTGAAATATCCACCCCACCGTAGTCGGTAATGACCGAGCTGTTAATGCGACTTTAAATAAAAAAGAAGCATTTTGTTTTTTATATTCAATTAATTTTAAAATTTTTATTTTTAATCCGTTATTTAGTGTTAATAATAAAGGAAAATTATTAAACTGTCAACAGGGTTTGACCTTTTATCATCTTTCAACACAATTTGACTTGTCGCGTGTACACCCTGGTGTATAATTTATGTTGCGGAAATAACAAATATATTTATGTATTTACTTACCTCATGGATGCACACGTTTTGTTTGCTGTTACAATAGCTAAACTAGTGAAACCTAATATAAACTGATATTAATTGTTGGTAGCAGTGTACAAAAGTGATTTTAACGTTATCTGCTTGGCAACACTCGTGATATAAATTTATAAAAACAACATTCAGGTTTTTATTAATTAGTGATAAACCATAAAGAAACATTAAAGTATTCTTATGTAATTTTTCTTGTCGAAAAGGAAGAAATTTAAATATGTTATTCAATATTTAAGAGACGCCCTCGTGTCTCAGTGGTAGAATGGCTGCAAAATGGAAGGTTCTGCTGCGAGTCCAAGCTGGGGTCTGGAAAATATACACAACTTACTGTAGTAAAAAGTTGCACACCCATTCTAGTATCTAATGTAAATCTTTACATGAAAATTATAAAGAAGTGACATTTGTTTGTTTATTTGTTCGAGCTAATGTAAATAACTGCCCAACCGATTACAATTTTTTTTTACACTACACTGTAAAGTTTATTAGGCTTCTTGAGTAAAATTGGATATTTAGTATTACATAGATATTATTTAAATAATTTAAAAAAATTTTGATAGGTAAAATGAACTCATATTTTATTTAATTTATTTTTAATCGTCTGGGAAATTTAATACCTTTGTCAGTATTACACCATTTATTGTATCCAGTGTATTGTATTACGCATTCAGGCATCAGTTATGGTACAGTACCGCTCTACAATGTGCTCTTTTATTCCTGTACTTTTTTCGTTTTTCAGAATCCTTGAAAGTTATTATCGGGGCAGATAACAAAAAAATAATGCACGTCCAATTTCTGCATAGAAAGCAATGTAAATCTCCCAAAAATCAAAATGTCGTAACATTTTAACTAAACATAGAATTTATCTTTTTCCCCTTAGAACACATATTCAGACGGTCATATTTCTCCCTTTCTACTGGTGATTCAGGCTTATATAAAAAAAGTCATTTTAAGTACTAATTGCTTTAATTTTTACAATTGTGATTAAGCTTTCAATGTGTAACGTTGTGAGAGAAGTTAAATGCTTTGTTTAGTTTTTCATGTAGCGCAGCGTTCGGGGATTCCCGAGTAGTTAATCAGTCTTTAAAAACATTTTTATTCAGTATACAAGAGGTATTCAACTATTTCCTTACTGGTTTTGCTTGATGCTCGAAGTTATGAACGGGTAATCATCTAGACCTCCCAGTATTACTCTACCAGTAATGTAGGTTAAAGATAATTAATCTAACAAGTTTTACGAATTGAATGTTTGTTTAATACAATTGAAGACTTTTAAATTCAGATCATTCAACAATGGAACAGTGTCCAACTTTGTTACCAGGTTTTTTTTTACACGGGGTTAAGTCTTAATCAAATTTATTTTTGAGTAATCCTTGTATGTTTGTAATTTATTGCATGTACAGAATTTTTTTTCTCACATCTGAGTATATTTACAATTAGTTTAAAAACAAAAACATAAGTAAATAGCATAAACGGGTTTACATGACGAAGACAATACCCAATGGTATTGCTTCAGAAAGGAAAAAAAATTAAGTATAATTTTTTTAAATATTAACTAGACAGAAGATGAATAACATCAATAGAAAAGGTAACCAAATTAACAACGGTGGTAGTAGAATGCGTAAGTAAGATGATGTTAATAGAGATTATGTTGATGTTGATATGGACTTCAATTATTTAAAATGTAGGTTAGTCAGTAAATCTAAACGGAAGGTCAAGAAATTTTATTCGTTTCAGTCGTGTCACGTCTTCGCTATTATCAAGTAAATTAAGCGCCAAAGAATTCTGGTGATCTGCTAATTTTTCTTGATATTTAGAACTTAGCTGCGTAATTTCTTCTTTCACTGTGTTGACACATAAGTCCTTATGCAATGCAATATTTTTCACATACCATGGAGCATTTGTTATCATTCGTAAGACTTTCGACTGGAATCGTTGGATGATAGCAAGATTCGATTTCGCAGCTGATCCCCAAAGCGGTAACCCATAAGTCCACAGTGGATTCAGTATGGCTTTGTACAGTAGAAGCTTGCTTTCTAATGACAGCTGTGAACGTTGATTCATCATCCAATACAAATCTCTCAGGTTCAATCCTAGTATTTTGCGTGTATTCCAAATATGTTTGGACCGAGTAAGGCGTCGATCTAAGTTCATTCCCAAGTATTTTACAACATCTGACTAGGAACTGGTCTTTCAATTATTCGTATCGGTGGACATGTGTCTTTCCTCAAAGTAAACGTAATATGTCTCGATTTTTACAGAATTTTAATGTCGAAAATATTCGTAGTATTGTTGGTGTGAAATTTAAAGATTTATTTTTGTTTAGGTCATCACCCGAAAGGCTGGTTTACTAATCTGGTTTACTCTAGAGGCTTTATTAAGTAAAACGAGGAGTGAGGTGGTTTACTAATGAGGTTTTCACTGAGTGGAAAAGTATGCTTGTCAGCATGCCAGGCCCTCTGAAAAGCATCTATTTTCCACCCTGCAAATGACACCTCTTCATTCACCATAGGTTCTGGCTGTATAATGATGAAATTTATTACTCTCAGAGGAGATAACTGTGACTAGTGTCTTTTACACCTCTACCTCTTCTGTTCTAAAATGCTTTAGCCATTTAATTGGTTGACCATGTGATAAGAAACAGAACTATTTTTTGTAGTCCTGGAAAAAGCAGAGTGAGAGAAAATAATTTAACACTTCTCCTCCCTGTTATTGGCAAAAATTATTTACATATTATAAAAGTTTGCCGTGAAAGATCTCAAATATTTGATAATCAGTAGTAGGACAGAAAAGGTAAAATCATGAATTTTAAATTCATTGTATTGTATTATGGAAAGCGTCAAATTGAATAGTTTCTAGTTAAAGTTGTCCGTATAAATTATTTGACCGTGTGATGTAGGTTGTGTAATTGTTTAATCGTTTGGTCGTCAAATTAATTAATCATCTGGCTTTACTAAACTTAAATTCCGTATTGATAATTGTGCAAACTCATTACTGCGTTACGTTTACTTAAAATAACAATGATTTTATTTATAGAATATTTGATTAAAAATAACGGATCGGCTAAATAATGTTTGAACTATTGAAGATGATTTATGAAATTTAAGAACTGCACAACAATCCCGCTAATCGGGACTAATTTGGACCGGGACCTGTTCGGATTATCCGAAAAATGTGCATAATAACAAAAAATAATAACTAAACTTAATATTATTCACGCATTATGTGAACGGTGTGGGTCAACTGTACATAATTAGGTGAGAATACAACACAGAACATTACACGTAAACTAGTCGCTGAAGTACTTCCAAGAACCAGTCAGGGAAACTGATGGAGGGATGATGGTCTTTAGTGTACAGACAAATAGTTTCTGTAGCCATGCTGGGCTCCGGCAACGTTCCAGAAGAACTGATTGAGTATGTAACACGGAGCGGCGTTTTTTTTCATCCAAAAGCAGAAAAACACTAAAAATAACAATGCAGTACCTTCAGGTAGCCTACTAACACCACAACAGCAATAACTAAACGTCATTTTTTATGAAGCGATGGCAAAATTTTGGGTCTAATATTAGTATAATTAGAGATTTTATGCCGCCAGACAGTAGTGAAAATTTTAATTTTTTTGTAATTACTAATGAACTTAAAAAAATATTTTGCCTGTTAGCGATTTACATTGCAAGTAGCCTTCGTCTTGTATTAAGAACTTAGTTACGTTCGTTTCCTATTCTCAACTACACTGTTTATCATTTCTTTAAATTTTATTTTTCTGTTTATGAAACAACAAATTTTCCTATTTTTCAAAATTAGTACTTAGTTTTTGTTTTAAAACACGTTATACGTAAGAAGTAAGTTAAAAATAATTAGGAATCAGTTCAGATTAAAGGGTTGGTTAGAGGAATTAAATGATACTATTACTCCTATTTTTGTTTCCGAATTCCGTCTTTGATTTATTGACTTCCATGCCCACTACTTTTATGTTTAGATTACGAATACGAAAACCTTTGTTGCAATCTCTTTTAGTTTTTGAAATCTGGGTGTGACGGACGGACAAAGGAAAACTAATATTAAAAATTACCGGCAATCACATTTTCTTCTTCGTAAAAAATATTGTCTTTCTGGGTAACTGTTACGGAACACATTTCTAATTTTTACTGGTTTCGTAAACCGTATAAAAAGATTTTTCAATTTTATTTTTAATGACCGCTTAGAACAAAATAACTATATGAATGGTACATAATTCCTACCGACTTATAAAGGATGTGACATTTTACAAAATTGAAAGTTCTTAAGTTATAATTCCTGGAAGTTAAATTCAGATAATATTAAAAAACAATACCGCTGCTTTCATTTTAAGAGAAGAGTTTACTTTTGAGTGAGTAAAAGTAACAACAGTTTACCACTGTTGTCATGGTAAACAGTGGTGTGTTCTCGTTGAATTTCTGAGAACGAGTAACGTGTTTACTGTACCTGTTAACATAGTCTTGATACTTAACTTCACCCAGTGAAGGACTGATAAGAAATATGCATGTAATTCTTATTTTCTAATTGTAAAGCGCTGTCCACAATAAGAGTGCAACTCCTTTAATGATAAATGATAAAGTTAATGTGCTACCTTCACATCATCGTCAATTTGATTATACAGTACGTATATTAGTAGAACAATAAGTTATACTAGGGGTTCAAATTTTATAAATAGATCTTAAATCATAAAAGTTTTGTTGTTTTTCTTTCGAAAATTTGTTAAAATTCTGTTGTTGGTTTATAACTTATTTAGTGTTCTCCAGACACTAAATTATTGTTGCATTACAAAAAATATGCAGGTCTTATGGTGTTTTACTTTTTTATACCCTTTGCCAATTGGTTTTTCTGAACTTAAATTTATTAGACGTGAGAGAATAAAGTAAACTAGGACGGTATTGAATGCATTGCTCTCTCCTGGAAGGAAACGGTCGCTATCCTTCTAAAGTGATTGATGTTTTTCACGCTATCGGTATTATTTTTCATTTCATACGAACTTATTGATGTCATAATTCCATATCTGATTCGTGTCGTCTGATTTTTATTTTATTTCGTTTTAATATTGTATAAAATATTGATCAGAATACTCATAGTTCCCTTGAGTTATAAAAAAAGGTTTCCCGTTCGCTTTTAATAAACGCTTAGAATTAATTTATGAAAACCCATTAACACCTTACATACATGTAAAAAAATACCTGCCGCAGTCCTATCTACAGTACGTAGTTCTTACACAAGTTTTTGGCCCCATAAATTATTTTAGAAACGTTCGCGTGGGTATCAACTTAAGAAATTTTTGCTTAAAAGTTCATTAAAAAAAAATGTATTGTGTTATCGTTCGGTAAACCATTATCTGCATCATCAACGGTAATTTTATCGTCAACAATATAAAAATTTAATCTAACTTAATACATCTGTTGTCAGGGTTTCTTTCGATCTTTTTTGTGGTCTGTTGTTTGTACATATAAGTATTTATTTTTTAATTTCCTTGCAGAATGAAAAGGTTGTACAATTACATAAATTTAACGGAATTAAATTTCGGTACTTCAGTTGATTATTTGTTGAATATTACTAACGACAAATGTCATTCTGTTGGTCTTCCCTGCTTTTCATGAAAATTATGTAATATGATAAGTTAAATATTTGTTGGCGATCGCTTCCCTTTTCTGGTATACCAACGACAAGTAACGGAAACCAGAAATGAAACCTTATATTATTTAATTAGTCCTGTACCAATATTGAATGAATCGAAGGAATAGAAAATTAAATTGCTTTCAGTAATTAAGTTTTGTTTTAAATGCCCTTCCTCCAGTACCACTTCAAGTGATATAACGTGTTGGATAATGTGTTTAATGGAAAACCGTTGCCCTTCACTATCTCTCACGCTTCATCAGAGACAGCCAACTGCGCTTCCTCGTCATCTACCCTTTTGAACCCTTATCTAACCGATTTCCAATTGAATTTTTTAACCTTTTTCAACTAGTTTTAATTTTATTTAAAAAGTAATTTACACAAAAAGATAACATTGTTTTACATATGTTTCTTAAAAAAAAGTTTAATTGATAGTTGTAAATGTGATGTGATATTATTCAGTCCATGAGGTGAATTTACGAGTAAGGAAAAATATTTTCAAAAAGTAAATCAAATTGCCTCAAACTGCTGGTACAGCAGGACTAGAAGGGGATATTTTTTATCCGAGACCTGGTCATGAGAAAGAGGGCAGGATATTAAATAAATTTAGCAGTTTTCACTCGTATGCGTATTTTATGTTGACAGTCGTTCGTACGACTGTACGATTTAATCTTGTGGTGGAGAACGTTTTTATGAACTTTAATTTCATTGATATTTTACATTCTGCGGTGACATTTTTCAGTAAAATTAAAAAGCTTGGTACTTTTTTACTTTACATAACTTCACAATGTGGATATGTCTACTACTAGACGTATTTTAAATGTACATGTGCATTGTGAAGTATCCTGACTTTACGTAAATGGCGAAAATTGGAGAACAGTCAACGAAAAATCATCTTTCACGTTGTAGTTTAACTTTTTTGCACCATAGCACATCTAAAGCGTTGTAACTTATTTCTCAAAATGTTACTTTTCTAATAGATGATATGTGATATTTTATCCTTCCACCATGTAATTTTGTTTTGTTTTAAAGTATAGTAACCCTTCCTCTATAAAAGGGTCTATAAAGTGACGTTATGTGTCGGCGGTATGTACTGTGTCCGTACCTGTAGAATATTGGTGTTGGCTGATTCATTCCTTAAAAGAATTATCGATATAAATATTTACCTTTAATAGTAATATTGATGTACCTCTATAATATTGTACATAGTATACATAATTATTAAAGTACTGTTTTCTATTATGGGACATCAGTGAAAACGTTTAAAAACATTCTTTCGTCTTTTTTTAAAACTGTTGATCATTTTTGGTAAGGATTGTTTGTTTTTTTATTAGTATAAATTTAAATTATATGGCAATGCGTGGGATGACGTGTGGAATTATATGACATACGTGGTTAATCTCTCATCCTTATTTGTAAGGAATTAATTTATTTATTCTGATTGGAAACTGAGTTATAAACACTTCCAAATTTACTATAGGTATTGTAGTATTTGTGTAATTTACTTGTACCGAACTAATATTACCGAACTGACTACAAATATAATTTATAAATATTGTTTAAAATAATTTTTTACTTGTCTTTTTTTATTTATTTTTATTTTATTTATTTATTTAACGTCGCATCAACTGCAAGGTCATTAGCGACGACGTTGGGGTGTAACTGTGTGATGAAATGATTTTTCTAACGTATTTACTATTTATATATATATATATATATATATATATGATAATGAACAGCCAAAACAAAAAAAATTAAATATATAAAACTCACCTCAGAGTATTATATTATTTCAAGATCTTTCGTCTCCCTCGAAGACATCATCAGGAAAACGAAAAACACACACTAATCACATAAAACATAAAAACATTAAAACAATCAAATTAAAACAATCAATTACTATTCCGCGCGCGGTTATTCGGCCGAATAACCGCGCGTGGAATGGTAATTGATGTAGGATATAATTGACGTGGTCTACGACCATAATTGTTTTAATGTTTTTATGTTTTATGTGATTAGTGTGTGTTTTTCGTTTTCCTGATGATGTCTCCGAGGGAGACGAAAGATCTTGAAAGAATATAATACTCTGAGGTGAGTTTTATATTTAATTTGTTTTGTTTTGGCTGTTCATTATCATATATGTAGTGGTGCAAACAAAGGAAAATAATGTTTAATGAAATTATATATATATATTTATTTATTTATTTACTATTCTTACATCATGTAAATGACAAGTACTATGTGGGATTTACACCTAGTTATGAAAAGAAAGAAAATTGAAATTAATTGTGTTCGTGAATTTAGAATTTCCCTCTCTGTTATGACATGTATTATCGGTAAGAAGGTGGTGAATCTCTTTGCGCGTCTGTTCTTCTGATATTCCCTTTAAAACTACGTTAAAAACTATCTTCATACTCAAGAAAGTAGACCTAGTACACAGGTATCACATTTTATCTACTGCATCAATATCTTACTCCGGTAATAAATCGCTACGTTTTGTGACGGCAATGTTAATCCACGATAAATTGTAGAATATTTTCGAAGTTGTATTAGAACGCACATATATTTTTTTAAGTAAACCTAACATTTACTACAGGATTATGTTAAGAGAAATATAAATCCACTCTGTTGAGAGTGTGAAGTAAATGTTATTTTATGTTTACTTAAGCTACACTAGTAAACACTATTTTCCAATAAAATTTTTCTTTCTCGAAATTTGTGTACTTGAAACATCACGAAAAACATTAGTGTGGAAATTAGTGTGTAGGAACTCTGTAGCACCTTTATTAAATATTTTAAATATCGCTTCAAAATGTTTAAATATATAATTTAGCCTACAGCTTACGTAGGTATTTTGACTTACGTCAAAAGGTTTAGTACTTTTTACTGTGTAATTTTCTATTTTTATTTATTATGTAATTTTACAATCATTAGTAGTTACCGGCTGTAATTTTTCTGACTAAAATAATTTTCTTTCGTTATTTTATTGCTCAGATTGTATTTTAAAGTACAGTGAACATAATTATAAGTCAGGAATTGTTTGTTTATTTAATTTATAGTTTTTTAGTGAATGTTCTGTACTGTCATTTCTATCATAAGCCATTCTTAATTTTTCTTTCGTCAGATAGATTTTGTTTTAACAACATTTCTGGAACGATCGTATTCTTTTGTTCTGTTCGTGGGGTAATTCTGAGTTTCTCGTTTTCCCTCGACAGATTCCTGGTTTTGTTTCGCTCAATTTGCATCACCACCAATTCCACCTTCTTATTTTATTTCCCTTCCTGATCTTATACTGATCTTACGACCAACTGCCACAACGAATCTCTCTCCTCCTATCTGATCAATCCGATTCGTTCGACTCCACTTCTACTTTTCCAATTCAATTACGATTTTCAGCAAGAGATCGTGAGTATCAACCTAAATGAAATATAGTTCTATACACCAGTGAATTCAATTCAAAAAATACCTAATTTACCATCAGTTTTAAGTTACCCTTCATTTTTTTAAATTGAAAAACTTCTCTGTTTCTAATTTATTTTGCAGATATCTGTTTCTTCCAAGAACTTTAAACTAAATACTACGGAAAATAATCCTGTAAAACCTACTACTTAACTATTTTTGTGAGGATAATTACAAAAAAGTGAATTTTGTTGTATTATAAACTGTTACTAAACAGACTTTTATGTACTCGTAAGAGTTAAGCAAAGGTACCTTCAAAGTACAAAAAGAGGAACCGTTTCAGACTTTTAACTTTTCCTGTCTAATAATAATAATTAGACTTTACGTTTGTATTGTCCGTCTTAATTATACTTATTTTCTTAAGTGATTAAAATATAGCCTAATTCAAAATTCAGAACTTCACCAGCTAGCTATTAATAGTAAACAAACTTATTGTGAAAGAGTTTTTCTTTTTTACCAGAGCCACGCCTAAGTTAATTGACCATTTTTATGGTATGCATAATGGATTTTCTTTGATAAAGGTGTTATGTATTAATATGAAAGCACAATTTATTGAGTAAATGGAAGATGTGCGTGTAGAATTTTATTATTAAATACAGTCGTAAAAGGAGTGTTACTCTAATAGAAATACAGTAGATGTGTCAGTGAACGTAAAAATTATTTGTTAAGAGGAATCATCATTGTTGTGTTGAAACATTTTGGTTTGGGGTTTCTACATTCCAAGTTTATATTAGGGTATAAAGAATGAAGTAACCAAATACGGCCGGAGCTTTTTATTATCCAATTTCCAAAAGAGAAGTTGGAAAATCATTTTTGTTGTGTGTATATGTGTGTGCAAGTAATGCTTATTTGTAAAGCTTTCTGTTTGGCAACTTAGATCCATAACCTGGTAAAGTGACGTTATCGATTCTGCTCCGATGAATTCTGAGGGTAAATATTTTCGTACTTGAAGCCAAAATATGGCTTCGAAACTTTTCTTCCTCCCGCCAAAGTATTTGTGGTCTCACTGAGGTATTTTTCCATCACAGCATAGTCGATATTGTTACGTGTAAGAGGCATTTTATTAGGTTGTATATTTATGATTAACTTATGCTTCTACTAATAATCTTTGTAACAACATGGTGCAGGCACAAGTAGGCTTCCTACTTATGTGAAATATTTTATGCTCATTTTTCCTTGACATAACGATTAATCAATATTAATGGATTTGTTAATTGTATGATTTGTAGAGTTTTTTTGTTAAATTTTCAAGTGTGTACCAAAACTATAGTAAAATTTATTATTTTAGCATGAAAAACTAAAACCAGAATAAATAATGATTGATGAATAATTTCATTTAAAACTTTTTTCAGCTACATATATTTGTTTCTCCTTCTTACACTTTTGGCAACCGTATTTTTCTTTCCAATTTTAGTACACTTGACTATTTTGTTCACTTAACTTCTCTATATAGGCCCTACTAGTTGTTTATGGGTTACGGATTGTTTACTCTGTTAATTATAAGATATATTTTTTTTTTTTTTTTTTTTTTTTTGGTTTAACGTCCGACTATTCTGCAATTACTGCTAATGCAGACGGTGAAGGATGAAATGATATTTTTGTAACGTATGAAAAAATGCCATGCCTGAATGGGATTCGAACCCAAGACCGCATGATGAGAGGCGAGCACGTTACCAACTGCGCCAATGCGGCCGGCAACTCCTTCGGCAACTCCGGATGTCAACTTTTAATACATTAGTTTTTATTTTTTGTTATTTTATCAGTGAGATTAAATGATCTCACTTTATAAAACAGGACAAAATAAATAACATTGTTTCTTGGTGCCATTTGTAATTTAACAAGGTTTCTTGATTTGGCTCGTGTATTATTTGAAGTATTTAGTACTTTAATTTTTCACGTAATTTCAAGTTTAGCCTCTGCACGTCATTTTTTTACTATATTATTTTAAAGATTTTCCTCTCATTTTTACTTTAATTTTTACCCACGACGGAACGGAGAAGGTATATGTGTTTTGATACTTTTTTTCTTTAAAAGGTGAAACCCACAACGTAAGCGTAATATAACAAATTAAAATAAAACGTAGTCCTCTTAAAAGAGTGGAATAATCTCTTCTAATCCAAATTATAACCCAACCGTATTTTCAAATTCGCGTACCATACCAAAAATTCCTAATTTCATATAAGCCACAACAATATATAGGCCTATATATATATATATATACATACATACATACATACATACACATCTGAAAATTTTATAATACAAAATAAATCAATTGGTAAATAAATGCCAAGTAAATTATAACTTAGCTTGGTTAATCGTATCCAATTTTTGAATATAATTTTTAAATATTTATACTCTATTGAGTATCTTGATATATTTAGTTTATTACTTAATAATTCAATAATTATATAGTTTTACTTCTTCATAAATTAGCAACTTCAATCAATGATTTTTTAAAAAGAATGAATGAACATTATATCCATAAATTACGAACAAAAAAAATTTAACAAAATTAACAAAATAATTGACAAATACGTGCGTTCGGAAAGTCGCTGTGCACTGGAATTGTGACTATGGATTTATGAAAATATGTATAAAGAAATGACTAAGCATTTTGGAAAACAATTTATTCAATACCTTAATTACATTGTTAACTGTGATTACATTGTTTATAGAAGGTGTTCGAAATGACCTCCATTGGCATCAATACAGCATTGCACTCGTTTCATTTTGTTTGCAAACACCTTTCGCAACTGTATAAAACGTTATGCAACGTGTTTGGTGAACGAATAATTTCAAAGAATTTGTGGCCTGCAAGATCTCCTGATCTGACTCCCCCCGATTTCTTTTTATGGGGTGCGGCGAAACAAACTGTGTATCGGAACAGACCACACATGATTGACGAACTTAAAGCCGCAATAACGGCATACATTCAAGGAATCACTGTTCTTCAGTTGCGAAAGGTGTTTGCAAACAAAATGAAACGAGTGCAATGCTGTATTGATGCCAATGGAGGTCATTTCGAACACCTTCTATAAACAATGTAATCACGGTTTAACAATGTAATTAAGGTATTGAATAAATTTTTTTCCAAAATGCTTAGTCATTTCTTTATACATATTTTCATAAATCCATAGTCACAATTCCAGTGCACAGCGACTTTCCGAACGCACGGAAATTTAAATAATATCAATGTAATTTGGTTAAAATATCTCTCATAAATTAATAAACATTTAATATGGTTCAACTCGATTTGTTTATTTTTATTTATTTATTTTTGTTTAGTGTAACTAAATAAATAAATACAATTTGTTTAATAATATAATTCTTTTCAAAAACGTTTCATCTGTTTTGTGCGGTTAAGAGATCATTTTATCACTCAAATTTGAGAAAAAAACCAGTTTTAGCAACTTAATCAGCAGTTATTTAATGCAGAATTAATACCTTTAATACTACAATCCTTCAACATATTTATAAAAACTGTTACAAAAAAAGTAAAGCAGAAATATATTCAGTTTTCAAGAAGCAGTGAAACAGAGATTGAATACAAAATAAATAGAGGATGGCTGATATATTTCCTGCTACCTTGAAATTCTATGTAACATACAGTATAGCTTATTAAAAAGAAAAATATTAGAAAAAGTAAGACTGCTTCTAGAAACTGACAAGAATAACAAGTAGCTTTATTTGTTCTTTCCTCCAGAATATTTTTATAAAATTTAATCTAACTGTAATAACATCCATAAAAAATTGACTACAGTATTAACAAAAACTTTATAATAACATAAAATTACCGAATTACATTTTTATTGGAAAAAATAAATTTATTACAGTTATCCAGCTTTAGACTATTATTAAAAAAATATAGCCTAATAATATTTTAAATTTGTTTAACCATAAGCAAATTACTCTTTTATTATGTTTATCAAATTTGTTGAAGTAGGATAATTAACTTGAAAGTATTCTGCTCATATATCTCTGTCATCTTTGAAGCCATGTTTGTCTGCTGCAAAGAAAAGGAAAACCAATTTCCTTACAAGCTTTTAAATTGAAGGTTTGTTGGAATATCCTTACTAAATTACTTAGTGTAATTTAATACAAAACCGATATTGTTGTATTAATTGGTAAAACATAGTTACGCATAATAGAGGATTACATAAGTGCATTTTAATCATATTATCTAATAAATTTTTATTTTATTGTACCCAAAAAATATATTATTTCATCAATCTATGTACTCAACTTAAGACATTAGACTGGTAGCCCCATTATTTCATATTTGATCAACTCCTTCATGTTCATTCAACACTTCAAGCATCTCCTAGAACCTATGATGGTATTCTTTTCGACTGTTTACTTTCTTCCATTCTGCCAACAGGGTCAAACCAATTTTTATGATGATCAGTAATGCTTTCATTTAAGCATTTATTTATTCATTTATTTTTGTGCAAACATTAAATAGCCATAGGCATTAAAAGAAAAATAATTCATTGCAATAAGCTTGCAGATGATATAGTTCTTCTATCAGACTCTAAGAATAAAAAGAATTGAACTGCCCAAATTTTGGAGGACAAAAACTGGAAATAAACTATAATAAAACAAAATTTATGAATGTTTGTAAACAGAACCATAGGCTTAATGATAAAGCGGAATATTAAACTGAGCAATCAAAGAATTGAAAAAGTAAACCAGTATTATTATATATTTTAGGGTTTAGTAACTAATAACAACAGAAGTAGTAAAGAAATGAAACAAAGAATATTTTAAGCTAAGGAAGAATTTGTGTAAAAGATAGTTGGTTATAAAAATTCATAAAGGCCACCTCTGTAGTGTAGTGGTAGCGTGCTGGCCTACCATGCGGAGGTCTCGGGATCGACTCCTGGCTAGGGCCAGGAAATTATAATGAGTAACAACCCAAAATTTCATAACCCGCTAATGACTAAGCTGTTGATGCGACTTTTAAAAAATAAACTAACAAAGAAAGAAAAATTCATACAAACGTCAAAATTAAGTAGTAATTTGTGAAAATATATCTGGAGTATTTTACTACAAGGGTATTGTAAGAGTAGGATAAAGGAAGTTAGAAGAATAACCTTATTAGAAGAATTGAATAACACCTATTTGAAGAGATGGAGATGCAATTATGGAAATAAATGTAGATAATCTGTTGAACTGAGAAAAAGACTAATTATGAAGTATTACTTTTAATAAGATACATAATTTAGCTTATTGCTTCAACAAAAGGAAGGAAAAATATTCAGGCACATTTTAAGACATTATGATTTAATTGTGAATATTTTGGATGGTAGAATGCTGGGCATGAGTGGAAAGAGATCGCTGAGGAACCGGAATTTAGAAGTTTATGAAATAAATTATATTAATAATTATGTCAACATGGGAAAATTTGTTGTTGTAAGGACTCATGGTTATTGTCACGAGGCAAAGCTTTTAAAATGTGAATGAATATTCTTTAAAGTATTCAGAGTAAAAATGTTCTGTTGCTGTGTAAGTCTGTTGTGTTTATTCATGCTACCATTAACCCACGAAATATAAAACTACTGATGTTGATCATTACAGAAATGTCTATAAATTTGAATTATTTTTACTGGAATCTTTGTTTTTCTGATTAGCCCACGGCCAAAACTTTTGCATTTTCTGACTTGGAGAGAATTCATTAACTTTTTGTTAATTTTTAAGTGCCATTATTTAATTAAAAAGAGAACTAATGAATTTTGTTTTTTTTTACAGATTGTGTTCACTTGCAGCTGTACAGAGACAGTAAAGAGAGATATAAGCAAGGACAAACCAAGGCTTCGTTGTCACTTCAACATTTTTTAGCTCTTGAAACAGGTAAATTATTCAATAAAAAAATAATTGTTCAATTTCTGTACATTCAAATACTGTTCGAAACCATTTTATGTTTAAAAGAAGTATGTATTCTTTGTTAAAGAATACTTGAAACTGATAAACAATTAAAAATTTTAGTCAATGGAAGCACTTGAAAATTAAAAGAAAGAAAGAGTTAAGTGGTTATTCTTGGTCTGTTGCTTAATTGCAAACAAAACAAAAATAATAATGTACTTTATAGGATATTTGAAACAATAAATGAATGCGGTACATTCCTTCTGAAGAGTCAATTAAATAATAACCATTAAATTATATTTTTACTTCTAGAATGATTTCTTTTTAATTTGTATAATATAATTCTATTTTAATGAAAAGGAAACCAGATAATATTGTATTAATTAATCAGTAAATTAATATGGCTGGTGAGATCATTATTAATTATCATACCTTAACATCCTTTAGAGGACTGATTGAAATTCCAAAATCCATTCATATGAACATGCTTGTATACTGAACTGACAGCATTGAAAGTTTGTGAGAACATTATGAAAATTAAGAAATGTTTTTGTATTGCACTAAGCAGTTGTTTTTTGTAATATACATCTAACAAATAATCAAACCAAAATTATATATTTTTTTTACTTCATAAATCTTTATTGACAATTGTACGGCTTACAACTAGTGAATATGATGAAAACATATAATTTTTATTTTGTGAAATCATTTATTCAATGGTTACTTTACTTAAGAACTCATAAAGAAGACCACTTTCAATGGGATTATTTTTAGACTAGATACAATTTATATAATTAATTTAATCAGTTTTTTGTAGTTTTCTTTAAATCTGTTTTATTTCCTTTGAATTTATTTATTCAAATAGAATTGGTTCTGAAGTGATTCAGTGTTATGTCAAACCATATCTCTTCTCTATCTTCTATGGAGCCTCCTTTAAGTGTTGCCTGGTAAATTCTGTGCAGCTGTGTCACTAGTTAATGGGTTTTTATTAAATTGAAGTTTACTCTTAAAAAGGTTATATGGCTTCATAGTGAGTGTATAGGTCTGAACAAACATTTCAATTGGATACACACAAGGTTGCCTCAGTAATAATCCTGTGCACTTTAGATTGAGATATTTGTTTTTTTTTATGACAGATGGTTTGGCAGAACCATACATTTGACGTCTATAGATCCAAAATTATGTTCAAAATTTATTTGCCAATAACAGTTTATAACTTTCATTTGCATTGTGAACTGTTTCGTTTTTAAGATACCATCCAATTTGGTGTGTGTTATGCTGTAGTTAGAGCATGAATTTAAGTAGGAACTTAAAGTTTGTGTGATAATTCATGTTTTCTTGTGGTCACTTTCCCAACAAACCCACCTTAACTTTGCAAAATTACTATACTCACCAACTTTGGATTAGACTAAGTATTAGAATTTTATGTTCTTTGCATCACCCATCTACACAAATATTATTGTTTTATATTTTGACAGACTTTTAAAAAAATGAAAAATTGTTTTTATTTATTTTTTATGTCTCATTGAATGTGTACTATTTTAGATCCGGTTTGTTTTTCAATAAAACAATTTATTTCAACCAAAATTCATGTGATATATTGTTGTGGGTTTTCATATTGTTCAGTGTGTAGTGCATGTGTATACAACAGTATCATTGTGTGTATGTGAAATCATTTATTCAATGTTTGACAATCCAATACCACACAAATCGTGCTACCGTAGATTACGTAATATTTTCCATTGTTGTCCATCTACAACCAATTTTTGTGTTTCCATTCCATTAGTACATATTTTATTAGAAAAAAATTTATAAAAGGTCTGTAATTGTCAAATTTTTACGTTAAATATTATAAAGTATTTTTGTTTTACTTTACAGGTTTCACATTGGACAAAGAATCAAACACAATGGCTATTATATGTCAGGATGTAACGGTAGTCTTGGCATTTGATACGCGTGAAAGGTTGATTCAGTGGCAAGTAAAAATTGCCAGTAACCTAGGCGAAGGTGAGTACTACATATAATTTTTAACTTTTATTGTAAAAGATTAGTGTTAAAGAACTTTTATCAAAATTTATGTTTTTTTTTTAATACTTTATTTAAAGTCACATCAACAACCAGGTTTTTGGTGACTTCTAGAATGTTATTCTACAACAGATTATTAATAATATACTTATAGAAACTTAAAAACTAAAAATGTGGCTAACATTAGTAACAAAGAATATAAACAAAATGCAAACAATTTCACAAAATAAACATTCACAATCATGATAAAAGTTCTATTCAGTTTTTAAAGTAAACCACGCGGGTACAAGAATTTGATATAACCCATAGATCTGGATGTATTGTATTCATCTTTAAAACATTCGTGTATATTGCCTGGCAAGTTAAATGTGCGTCGAAACATTTCCAGAGATGTGCAGTCAGTAAAGATGTGTTATATTGTGATTTTGGAGCGACAGTAATTGCAGGTGTTGTGCGGTTTTCTTGTGAGTAGATGTCCATGTGTGAGAAAAGTATGTCCAATTCTGAGTCTTGTTTGTATTACTTGATCACGTCAGTTGGTGAATTGTATGGGTAGTTTTTCAAAAATATTTTCTCTGACATTGTGAAGTTTACTGCGGGAACAATTTTTCCAATTTATATGTTTATTGAGTTCATAAGTCATCAATTTGTAGTGTGTAAAGAAATACTGTATAGTATTTTAGAACTTGCGCTTTTTTGTAAATTTCATGTTTCTTGGATCATTTTATCTACTGTATTACTGATTCACACTCATATTTATTTTTGGTGTGAAATCCAAAGAATATTTTTGTCATGTATATATTTTTAAGTAATAACCGATATATTTTTATAAATGGTTGGCCTAATTACTAGTGATAGGGTGAAATCATACGCATCTACTAGGAAAAGGAACTGAGAATAAAGTGAAACTAACTGGTACCTACATTCTGTATCAGGAACAAGTTACATATGCACTTTAATTGGGTAGAAGACTAAACTAACAACGGCTGCATTGCACTGTGCAGTGTAGTTGACTGAAAACAGAACTTAAACATGCTACTGTTTTTAGCAGTTTAGGTGTAAGCCCAGCAAAAATACTTGCAATGAACTTAATACTTAATACTTGTAATAAACTTGCTTAATTGCTATCATTTCTTTATCAGTGCTATTAGTATCAGATGCTTCATATCAACACTATATGGTATAAAGATCCTTTTCTGACCAAGACTAGAAAAATTAAAGAGATAAACTAGAAAAATTTTTTAAATAACTAGAAAATTACAAAGTTGACTACTAATTACAGAGACTTAGTGTATACTTTTTTGTGTGTAGTAGCTAGTAATATTACATACTTTGTAATGCCTACACTGCAAGTTCAGAGAAACATATTGTTTTCATTACATTATTTGTTGTAAAAGTTGTAATAGAATTTAATTTCAACACTAAGAAAAATAAATTTATGAATGTAAATTTTTAGTGAAATGTTTAAAAATCATACTGATCATTCATCAAAACTGCGGATCCAGTTAATGACTTGGCTGGCTTAGATATTGGAACTGAAGCGTTCCAGTAGTTGAAAAGGGTTTACATCTTTTTTTTTTAATTCTCTCAACAGATAACACTATCTATCATACTTGATGGGTTGATGAATTAATCTATTATTTAAAATCAGTCTTCTGTGTAGTTATAATAATAAATTATATTGAAAATAACCATCAAGTTCCTTTTTTGAGAATTGGATAATTTGTCGCGTGTTGACAATTTCAGAAAAATGGTCTTATTGTATAGCTTACCATAATTTTTTTCTAAGTAGTATTTTCATTATTGCAGTTACTGTTTATTGTTTTTTTTATATTTTTTAGACCAACAGTTCCTTATCCAGATAATTTCTGTACCAGCTCGTGCAAAAATAGCAACTGGACCAGCTCACCTACATGTACAGGAACATCGTTTCAGTCTGACTGCTGGAGTACCACCTAGATTACTCGGGTGCTGGGAAATATCTCAGTTAAGGTACTGTATTAATACATGTTGTACACTGAAAAAATAGGGAATGTAAGCAATATTCATTTTTAGAAATAAACTGTTTTAAAATTGAAATTGAAATTATTAAACATATGTAAATCAAGAAAGAGCATTTAAATAATATCTATCTAGTTTCTTCAACGACATGCTGCTCAGGGCACTTAAATTGACCACCAGATAACATTCTATTTATTGGTTGTATTAAATATTTCTGTAAATTTTTTACTTTTTCACAATTAAAAGTTACTTTTATATAAATGATTTAGATTACATAATTGCAAATAGTGTACTGTACAGTTTATAGTACGACATTATACTGTAGCACTTAATAAAAAAAAAAAATAGGTGTAGACTACTTTACAAGCTACTGTAATATCATGCTGTAAAACTTTTTTTTAGACTTATAACCTAATATCAAGGTATGTTTTGCTAATCTGAATGCGTATGAAATTTCACATGTTTTAATAATCATTACCCAACTGTATAACTTAGAAGGGAGAATAAATTAAAAAAATTGGGTTTTATTGGCTTGTTTTATGTCGTTTAGGCGCTATGGTGCTGTTGAGAAAAGGTTTTGCTTTGAAGGAGGTTCTCGTTGTGGAAGAGGGGAAGGGGTTTATGTGTTAGCAACAGATCAGAGTGAAGAAATTTCTCGAACTCTCCAGCTTGCTGCACAGGGAAAACTCTTGTCAAGAAGAAGACCTGTTTTACGGAATATGTCAGGTAATTTCATCGTATTATACCAATGTTTTCTTTTTTGTGCTGTGAGAAAATTGTAATGTCTCTTATGTTATATTATAATATCAAGATTACAGAAATTAATAATAATTGTGGTGATTATAAAGTATTGTTTACTTTTGTTTGCTCTATATAAATAATATATAGGGAAAAAGTATTGTTTTTATGTCGATTTTTCAAAATTGATTTCTCACGGGAAGTTCAAAAACCTACAACTTTAATTTCAAACGTTTTGTTTTAGACTTTTATTTCAAGCATTAAACTAATGCCTAGTTTAGTGTCAGTTAGTGATTTTCCATATTTTTAAATTCTAAAGAGGTTGACTTTCGTTTAGCATCATTCAATCATTATTAAATTTAGGTAATATTTTCATTACACTTTGTTTACTAATAATTAAACATGGGTTTTATTTTTTTCATTATTTACATTTGGAAGAGAAAGTTGTGTGATTTTTTTTCACATAGATTTTTCTGAATGATATTCATGTTGTTGTTTAGGTAATCAGCTAAAAGGCTGTTTTGAAGCTATATAGGCTTTACTAGGTAAAATGAGAAGAGGTGGTGTACAATATGCTTCCTCACTAAGTGGAAAGGGATGCTTATCAGTATGCCAGATCCTTTAAAAGCACCTACTTTCCGCCCTGCAAATGACACCTTCACTTCATTCACCACAGGGTCTGGCTTTATAATGAAATTCATTACTCTCAAAGGGGATAACTGACTAGTGTCTTTTAATTTCTTCTATTCTTAATTGCTTGTCATATAATTAGGTGACCATGTGATAAGAAACAAAATTTTTTTTGTCGCCCTGGAACTAGCAGATCAAGTGCAATTAACTTAACATTCCAGCTGCCTGTTATGGGCAAATAATATTCATATCTGAAAGAAAAGTCACTTTATTTACTCTGCTGAAAATTCAATTCACGGTTTTGTTTACAACAGACATTAATTCCCTCAGCTGTTGCTGCCATTTTTCACTTCATAACGGCCATGCCTTCTTGTTGTGTCAAAGACCACCATCCAGCTGAAATACTATTTCCTATCTATAACTTAAGATATAAATAAAAGTGTAATTTATGTCTCAATTAAATGCATTGCAGAATGAAATAATAACGTAGGCATATAGTGAGCGATTAAAGTGAGGAAACAAAATATAAAAATTATGTATGCATGTTTTGACGACAAAACTGTGTAATCAGATGTTCGATTATGTAGTGTAAACAGGAGTTAGTAACCAGTACTAGACCTTCTGAAACAGTTAGTATCTACTATTTTCTTTTTCGCTAAAACTCTATTCAAATAGCTTTAACCGATAGCCAGCTTATCAGAAATATTTTATTTTCATTGACAATGTTATACCCATAATTTAAAAATAATGACCAAAAGTACAATTTGAACTGCAGTCTACTTAATATTAATAATAAACATATTGAAGTAAAATGGAGATCAGATATCTTCGTCAGGAAATCCTGTTTTGAAGATTACAATCAGATCTGCATAATTTACTTTATATCGGTAGGTACTGTATTTTAATAAAATACAAACAATGACTGACAAAGAAAAATTGTAGTGGATATTACAAAACGTTCAATACAAAATATTTATTAGAAAATTAATAATGAAAAATATTGTGTTGAAGTATTTCATGTAAACTGTTGTTTCACCAATATTTAAGACTACTGAATGAAAATTGACGGCATAGAAAAAATAATATTTTTACAAAGGACAAATTTTTAAGGCTGTTTGAAGGAATCTTACCAAATAAAAACACATATTTTAGAAAAAGGTGGTCTCTAACTGTTCATGAATTACACTAACAAAATTGTTTATTTTCTGATGTTTTTTTAGTGATGGAGAGTCCACGTCATTCAACACGGCATACTCGCTCTGAATCTGTTCAAGACAGCTGTGCTTGCTCTCCTTTCCCATCAGTTTGGACACCGTCTGTTTCTGAATCGCTTCCTTGGCCATCATCTGAAACACATGCTGAAACCACATGTGACTTTGGGGATACGACATCAATGGAATTTACTGATACTCAAAGTCAGGTAAAATACTTAATTCCATATTTTAAATCAGATCAGATATTTTAAATCAGAAATATTTACGATTTTGCTCAAATGCCATTCAATGTGCCTTGGTATTAGAAATAGTATTTTAAATATTAAATATTTAAACAAATATAACAAACGTAAATTTTACGTTTGTTATAAAACCATAATTCTTAAAAAGTAATCTATCTGTTGTTTTTTTTTTTGTTACAATCTTCAAATAATTTGTAAGAAACTTGGAGATAGTTAACTGTGGCTGATATCATGGATGGCTAGGTAATCTGAGATGGACCATAAATATTTATATCTAAAATGTAACATTTAGTGGTACATAACACAACGTTACATTTATAATTATTCATTTCCATGAAATTTTATTAGGTTATATGATCTGATCTACAGATCAAAGCCTCCTCTAATTGAACAAGATTCTTTCTGGTATGAAAAGCAATCTTACGCATGTGTTGAGCAATACAGATCTGCACTCAGCCAGTAAGTTAGAATAGCATAGACTTTGTGCATGACTGATGCCAAAGACCAAACCAGAAGCCAGTTTAAGTGTTTTGACACATTTACTTTAAAATATTTTACTGATTTTTGATAAAATTAACTTTAATGTTATATTGACCCACCGAGCTGGTCTAGAGGAAAGTCATCGCCGTGAGTCAGCTGTTAACAGCTGATTTTGGAGATGAAGGTTCCTGGTTCAAATCCTAGTAAAGGTAGTTACTTTTATACGGATTTGGATACTAGACAGTGGTTACCGGTGTACTTTGATGGTTGGGGTTCATTTAACTATACTCTCTCAGGAATGGCCAGCCTGGGTCTGTACAAGACTACACCTCATTTACATGTCATACACATCATCCTCATCTCATTGGGTCACGGGGTTGCTTATTGTTCTGGATTGAACAGATTGCAACGTACACATATTAAGGATAAAAAAATGTTATACTGAGTATTAATTACAAAAATTATTTGGTATTTAACATTTCACACTTATATGTAGCCAACATGGGTTATGGCTCGTGACGTAAGTTCGAAAAAGAAATGAAGGAGAGATTATTTTACGAGAAATTACTGATTTTGTGGATCCATTATCTGCTGCTGATAGTTAAGGACAATCATTTACTACTCTAAGGCTGGGCGCACATGGTCCGTGCGATCGCCCGGACCGGGCAGTGTAAAGTTGTCCATGGCACATGGTCTGTGCGACGCACGGATGTTACGTCCGGGCGCTCTGTTATTTGTGTCTTGTACTCCTCTATTTACTCATAAAAAAGCGGTCTTTCTTGACTTATTGAAAATAGCCAGCTTTATTTAAGTTATCAGACACAATTTTCAGACAGCATGACCTAAGTTATTAGTTTTAGCAATTTTTACTTTTCAAAAAAGCATTTGACCTATTAGATCACCCAATTTTATTATGGAAATTAAAATACTACGCGTATCAAACACTTTACTGCAATAGCTCTGTAAAATTGATCGAGTCGTTTCTTAAAAACCGATCACAGTGTGAGGAGATTAATGGACCCAAAACGGGTTCATTTAAATCAAACTGTAAATTTTCTACTAGCGGAATACCACAGGGGTATATTGTTGTCCCTCTTTTAACATTTTAAAATTCACGAAAAATGAAATTCGCACAGGGTTATTTACAAAAAATAAGTAGTACATTCATAACAATGAAACTCGTCACAACGATGACTACAGAATTGAAAAAGATAGAACTTTAAAGTTCTTGAAAGGAATTCACTACCGTTCGGTTTTTAAACAAACTACCATCTAAAATGAGATTCCTTAATTTATAAAACTGTGATCGGGAAGAAAAAGGGTTTTTTTTGAATAAAACATCTACTATATTCTCATCAGGAGTTCTTAAATTATCTTATAAATAATGCTCTACAAATGTAATCTGTGTAGAATTATAACATTAGATATTATAACATTGTATAGTAGTATAAATAACAAACACGGAATGCCAATGTACAGTTTAAATAAATTTTAAGTAGACTAGTAATTAAACTTCCTAGTTATTTTCATAGTGAAAACATTAAAAAAAAAGTTCAATTGTTTGTTAAAATAGTTTTTTTAATGTAGGCCTATAGGCTAAACGTATTTATTTGATTACCCTATGTCTATTCCTTTTTTAGTCGCTGACAAATAAGATTTTATTTATTTATTTATATTCCTTATTATAGGACTTTCTTGTATGTATAACTAGTTAACAAATCTATCGATATATTTTATCTGCATTTTAAAATATGTAGGCCTAATATAATTAAATATAGGAAATATAATATATATATATATATATATATATATAGTACAAAAAATATGTACTGCGAATACTATGTACTGAATCAAGTGTAGTCAACTAGACAGCGCACGGATGAATAACGCACGGATCAGTGTGCCATCACTCATTTGAAACAGTGGTCTGCTAGATGTAGTCATAGCTTCATCCGTGCGAACGCCCGGATGAGTTGAAGCGGGAAGGTCCGGGTGCTATTTCGCCCGGATCCGGGCGTCGCACGGACCATGTGCCATCCCCAATGCTTCTCCATTACCTGCTTACTTGTCCGTGCAGCGCACGGACATATCATCCGTGCGCCGCACGGACCATGTGCCATCAGCGTAACTGTTGAAAATTTTTGTAATCAGGAATTTTTTATAGTAAACAACCAAAACTACTTTTCGTATTCGTAATCTTAAGGTGTTCACCTTATTCTCCTTCATAAGTTAAATGTAATTTTTAAATCAATAAATAAATATTATTTAGTTTTACCTGTCATAATTATCATGTATTTTCAGAGTTGGCAGTCAGAACGTGGAATTGGTCGTTGTGTCAGTTGCATCAGTAAACTTGGGGGTCCATTATCAAGGTCTTCTACAGCTAATACTCCTGGTAAATTGATTACATTTTGTTACTTTTAAAATTATATTTTAGTTGCTAGTAATAGGTTTAAAGATAAAATCCTGTCCTTCCAATAAGAATGGTAATTGTTGATTGGATTTTTGGTAAATAATTTTGCTTCCTTATGATGGTGTTGTATTAAATTTTATTTTTCTCCTGCAATTGGTTACCAGTTATCAACACCTCCCAAAATTAATATTAATATTCAACAAAATTAATATTTCACAAAATAAATAATAATAATGTATAAATATTTCTGATTTAATGATAAATCATAAAAACATTATTTCATTTGAAAAAATCTAAGGTCTTTATCCAAAATCATATCATATAATTATATCCTGTTATAAAAACATCAACAGTAAAGTGCTAAAATAAAAAACAGAACTTAAATAATAAATACGGTACATTCATATACAAACGACAAGTTAATAATTTTGGAAATTCTATACAAGATACAATTTATTCTAGGTTTACATACAACTACAATATAAAATTCATTTTTTTTAGATCAAAACTGATTTTTCCATTACCCATGCATTTATTATTTAATCAAATTATTGATTAGTTAGAACTAAGTTTTTTCAAATTATAACATAATATTTACTCCAATGTTATAAAATAAAGATAATAACATTGTGGTATATCATGATTCAATGCAATATCATTTCAAAGCATCCTTGTCCCAAAAAACTTGGTTGGGACCCGCATATATGACATTAAATCATGCAAAGAAATTTTGGAATCAACATTGTTATATTTTTAAACATTTATAGATGAAAAATGTATGATTTGTAAAGGAAATTTATAATTTTAATTGCAGGTGAATGCAGAAGTAGTCCTGGTATACCACCAAGCTGTGTTTCGATTTCTTCTCGTGATTCTGGCGGCTCTTCAGAATATACTATTCCTCGTTTATCTACTAATTCTGAAATTTGGTAAGTACTTAGATAATTAACTTGTAACAAGTTCATTTTAATGAACTCCTACAAAGTAAAATATTAGATAAAATTTTTGTTACATCTTTACTTTTTAACTTAATATTTTTGACATTATAATAATTATAGCCTGGAAATTACCAATGGATTTATTAACGAACCAGGTTAATAACTTAATGTACCTGCATTAGTAATAGGCTAAATTATTTCATTTTAATATGATAATATATTGTGTGCCATCCATGTTTTTAATGTGGAATTATCATTTCATTACTTAGTTCTCAAAATAATACAAGCATGAATTATTTTGTAATGAGTTGTCAATATTTTGAATGAAAATTTTTCTTTGGTCTGTTAATTATTAACTATTCATGATTTTATTGTTATATTTTATTTAAAAGGCAAAATCTGGTTCATTGTATTTTAAATGGAGATCTGTTTACCCTTAAATACAGAGTTCTACCTAACAAATTAAAATTTTTTTACATGATTGTAAAGCATACAGTTTCAGGATTCTACAAAAAATTTGAAAATAAAAATTGGTAAAAACCATAACAAGATTTTACAAATAAATAACTAACAAAATAATTTAAGTTAAAGTTTCAACGGTGCTAGTATTCTGCCAGCAGCATGCAAAGTTCACATTGTCGTGAAGTTTTGTTATGGTGATGGGAATTGTTTACTTAGGTGCATACTTGATTTCATATGTAGCGTTGATAAAATGACCGCCTCCTTAGCGTAGTGGTTAGCTTACTAGCAGCCTACAACATGGAGGTCCCAGGTTCAATTCCCGTTTAGGGTCTGGTAATTATTACCAGTCAAAACCCTCCATTAAAGTTACAAAGCTCAACATGGCGCTAATAACCAAGCTGTTCTTGTGTCTTTAAGTAAACTAATATGCATATAAAAACCATTGTGAAATAATAGTACTACACTATAAAAGTGTTAATGTAATAGTAAAATTGGTAGTTAAGAATAAATTAATATTACTGTGCGATTTAATTCACAAAGGTCAGCTGTTACATTTTTATACATTCTAATAATTTTTTCAGGAAAATACCTCAACCAGGTGAAAAATGTAGCTGTTGTCCACCAGCTAGGCCACCTAAACCAAGTAAATTGTCAATACCACCATCACATCAACCAGTAATTGTTTGTAAAAAGCCTCCATTGTCTCTTCCACCAACTTGCGCTTGCCAGCATAATGATAATGCATATACCAACTATGATGTTCCTAGAGCTATTACTGCTTCTCTAAAGGTAATTATAGTTTTAGAAATTAGTAAATAAATAATAAAAGTGAAAATTACATGATGTAACATTAAAAATGTATTGTTGTTGTTCAGGTCATCAGCCGAAAGGCTGGTTTGAACCTCTAGAGCAGTGTTTCCCAAACTTTTTTTTCTCGCAGCACACTACAAAAACAAAGGCCAATAGCCGTTTTACTTTATGCCATTGATTAAGCTTAAGTACTTTATATAAACGTACTTATATCATACTTATACATACTTACTTATAGTCATCGGCTAGGCATTATTTTGTTGGACCGTTTAAATTTAATTTATTTTATTTTCCTTGCGTTCCGCGGCTCACTTGGCCGGCCTCGCGGCACACAGTTTGGGAACCTCTGCTCTAGAGGCTATACTAAGTAAAACAAGGAGTAAGGTGGTTTACGATTGTCTTCCTCACTGAGTGGAAAAGTTAAGCTTATCAGTATGCTAGGCTCACTGAAAAGCATCTACTTTCCACCATGCAAATGACACCTTCACTTCATTCACCACAGGGTCTGCTGTATAATGATTGAATTCATTACTTTCAAAAGAGGGAACTCGGGCTAGTGTCTTATGCACCTCTACCTTTTCTTTTCTTAAATGCTCCAGTCATACAATTGGCTGACCATATGATAAGAAACAGAACTATTTTTTATAGCCTAAATTTTGTAAAAAATGTATTATTAAAATATTTTCTGTATAAAAATACATTAAGTAAGATCTTTTAACACATAAATTCATTTGTAATGACTTTTTAGGTACAAATAAGGATTTACAAGAATCATCTTTCAAAATTAAAGAAAAACACATGAAAATAATTTTAAATACTATTAATTTTAACCCATTTAATTTTCTTGTATTGTTTCTTTTCATTAACATTTTACTTTTGTGTTATGTAGGATGATAATCGACTGTCTTTGAATCAACCAAACGAAGAATATTATGACACACCTCGAAGTTTACGAGAAACTCTTCAAAGGACACCAGGTGGACCATTTCCTGTGCCTGTTTATCATCACTGCCCTAGGTAAGAATTGTGTCTTTACCAACTTACATTTACCAATTTACATAAAAAAATGATTAATTTATTTAACTGTATAGCCAAAAAAAAATTTCTGTCAAACCTTTGTGGCAATTTTATATCCCATTTTTCTGTAGTTGTCGTTTCAGCACTGCTTCTGCTGACACCAATATATACTCCTTTTTTGGGCTTTCTTTTTAACCAATAAAGTGGTCTTCTTCTATGCAACATATTTCTATTATGCTAATATTTTTTTCTTTAATTCTTACGTTAACGACCAAAACTCACCAAACATTAGACAATTTTCCTTGTTCAAGACTAATCAGTTTGAGATAATTGCTTTTTAAGAAAATCACCTTACATTCTATTTTAAAAGCTGCTCTGAATTTTTAATCTATCGTACATGAATGGAAATTAAAAATCTAATTCATTATAAAAAGAAATATTGCTTAAAAAGTACATTTATTTACAATGACATTGTGTTTTCTTTTGCAGGCAATTAGCCAGGTGCAGTTTACCTTGCCCTTGTCAGAGACTATTATGCTATCCTGAAAGTTGGCTTTTCTCTTACGCAGCTCATTGTTGTTCACCAGAATCAATTCAGCCTTTGCCTGTTCAAAAGGTAAAAAAAACATATAAATTAAATTGTTGTTAAAAGATAAATATTGTGTTAGTAGGCAGTGGCTCATTTGCCACCTACTGGGATATCAGAATATCTGTTCAGTCAAGTCAGAATTTCAGTCATCTCATTTAGAGCTTCAAATTTTATTTAAACATTAACTAGTTTAACAGTCTGAACCGGTTCGGTTCAAGCAAGTTGTGATAAATTTATCTAAAATTTGTACTTTAGTAAAATGTAATATGAACACTGAACATTCCACTACTATTATTTTTATCTACATTTTTATAACTTGTAGACAACAACTGTTTTGGAAGTAAATTGATAAATATTTTATTACACTATTCCTAAAATAGTATGCTGCTGAAGTAATCAATTTTATAAATGGGCCATAGTTTTCCATCATTTAAACTGCCAGTACTGAAAATTATTCAGTCTGTAGGTACATCAGGCAAAAACTAGGGTGCTACTATAGTATGTGACCTACCGCATTATCTTTAGTGAAGTTTGTATTTGTTGATGTGGTAGCACTACCACTTGAGCACTTTTTGCTCGTAAAGATTCACACATTTTACATTAAGGTTATGTCTTAACTAAAGTAAGGTTATGTGTTGAATAGATGTAAAATGTTGTTAAAAGATTTTTATAGATATGTAATTGCTAATGAAGAAACAGCTGAGGCTTTCTTGAGGCAGCACAACCTATTCGACTCAGCGCAAAATGCTCTTATCCTGTTATTGTAAAAGTATGTATTGCGAAAAAAGCTAGTGGACAGTGCTACCACATCAGCAAATACAAACTTCACTCAGCATAACACGGTAGGCCGCATACTTCAGTAGCACCAAAACTAGTGTGTACATGAATTGGGGCTGTAGATACTATTTCATTTTATTGTGTGCGTGTACTAGTAAGGACAAACATGCACATGAAAAGAATACATAACAAAAAATATCACTTACATGTTATGTAAATTTTCAAGGCTTGTGCCTCTTTTTCAGACTTTAAAGGAAGAATGTACTGTGTTTATTTTAATATAAGATGGTTGCTGTAGACTTGATGGTGGTTATGGCGGGAAAATATTTTGCAGGAATGTGGGTAATTTGCAGTTTTTTAATAGAATATTTTAGGAGTAATAGGATTTAAAGTAAAAATCCTAGAAACCATCCAAACAAGTTAGAACAAGTGAATTGCCAATATTTGACTGGGTGCTACCTCCAGCCAAGGTCTAAACAGGCAACAATAACTCCCTAGAATCCTATTATTCCTAAAATGTCCCTTTACAAACTTTAAATTACCCATATTCCTGCCTACAAAATATTTTCCCGCTATAAACCACTACCTTATATGCAGCAACCATCTTATACAATGCCGGCCGCATTGGCGCAGTTGGTAACGTGCTCGCCTCTCATCATGCGGTCTTGGGTTCGAATCCTACTCAGGCATGGCATATTTTCATACGTTACAAAAAATCATTTCATCCTTCACCGTCTGCATTAGCAGTAATTGCAAAACAGTCGGATGTTAAACCAAAAAAAAAAAAAATCTTATACAAAATTAACACAACTCAGTCTACCTTCAAAGTCTGAAGAAGAGGCACAAGCTTTGAAAATTTGCATAACATGTAAGTGATATTTTTTATATTGCATCTATTATTTTTATCTATATGTGTGTCCTTCATTTACTACACAAGTGTGTATAGTTTGTTTCCATATGTGTATAAATATGTAACAGACGATCATATGACCAGCAGAATTACAGTACCTACATAATAAATTTTATTGTAATTTCTCACTAACGCAAAATGTGTGCCCAGGTGCAGGTTTCATACATTAAATAAGTTGTGTACCAATATTTTATTGATAATTGCATTTTATTTTGTGGTTTATTCGTAAGTTTATTTCAGAAAAATGCTTAACCTATACATTTTGTTACTTTTCAGATAAAACTAAGTGGTATGGGTAAGATGCCAGTAAATGCGAACGGAAACCTAGCTATTTATGCAACTGTAGATAAATTAAAGAAATTGAAATGTAAAGAACATTCTGACGTACAGCCTGAAAAATTAGAAATTGCTGCTGAAGAAAATTCAACAGAGCCCATAAATCAGCAGTCTAGCAAAGTAACTGATACTGTTAATTATGTTAATATTGAACCATGTGGTCAAAAATCAAATGAAAGTAATAATAGTTCAATTGATCAAGTCAGTCAATCAGAGAAATTTATAGCAGTTGAAAAAAGTGATGTTGGAGCTCAACAAAATTATACCAACCTTGAATTTGCTCATTCATTACAATACTATGAAAACGCTAAAGATCTTTTACAAAAAACGGGTTTGACAGAAAGTGATATAAATTCAGAGAAACTATGTACAAAATGTGGACATTCCTCTTCTATACTGCATACGAATAATGACTCCACCCAAAATGAAGATTATCTCTTAATGGAGCCTGCAACATCTGAACGTAATTCTTGTTTACATCTGAAGTACGTAGAATCTGTAGAGGAGCAAAGTCTAAAAAATAAAAAGTGTACACTGAGTCATGATACAATAATGTTAGCAGAAAAATGTTCTAGTGCACCTAGTCTTGCAGGTGCAAAATTACAAAAATGGCAAAAGCAGTCTGGTTTGGAATCTTCAAGAACTCCTGCTTCAGATGCAGTAAGAATTAACCAATCCTTATCAGCTGCCTCAAGCCCTTATTTAAAGAGACATGCAATGTCTTGTTGCCCTAGAGAGATTTCATCACATTTCCGAAGAAGATCTACATCTGTTGAATCTTCAAGACAATCTGATAGTACTGAAAATGATAAATCTGTGGCATATTCTTCACAATCAGTTTGTGACACAGAAACATCTCATTATTCTGAAATTTCAGTTAATTCTCAACCTATTGAACTCCAAATAGTAGAAGATGGTGATTTATCAAAGGCTAATGATTCAACAACTACTGTAAATAATCCAAAACTCAATGTAAAGAAGACTGTTCATATAAACAATTCAGATTTATCGGATACGCAAGATAGTTTAAGTTCAATTGTAAATATTAGACGATCTTCTAGTGTGCCCTGTAAATCAGGAAATAGAGATTCATCTAGTTCAAATGATTCAGGTGTATCAACTGGATCATTAAATCAACGAGGCACTGATTTTGCTGAATTTGAGCTTCCAGTAACAGCTAAAAGACATTATCAGGAAGGAGTAGACAGAATCAACTCAAGCCAGTGCCTGCATAGTTCACTACCAAGGAAATCAAAATCTACTGATCCTTTACAAGAGTTAACATTTCAGTTTCAAAAAGATGTATCACCAAAGTCATCATCTGCTGAAGCTGAGGTTCCTGTTTGTCCTGTTAAAAGGAATTTAACAAAAGGTAAGAATTTGTATTCAAAATATTAATAATTTTTTTATACAACCCAGGGACACTGACATAACTTGTGTATGATTATGCACATCTAACTAATTACCATGTTGGGTATTAATGCTGGAAATAAATCAACTAATACGGTGTTTAGAAAATAGTGGCATTCGTGATCAGAAAATGTATTTGAAATTTTTATAGTCTCTGGACCAGTCAGTTGGTCAGTGGTAAAAATTAGGTAACTAGCTGCTAAGAACTCTTTATACCTGTTCAATTTTAATTCAGTATTCAAAAACTAGCTTAAAGCATTGTGGAAATTGAATGGTTGGTAAAAATGTTAATATTTCTCTAAGCCAAACAACAAAAACCTCCCTTCAAAATGCTGTTGAAGGACGAGTCCGACATCTGTAAATTATCTTGTAAAACTTTAGAAACTTTTGCTAAATGAAAATTTTACTTATGCATTTAATTAACAGGAATTTAAACCAAATTAAATATTACATGGCTACCTCCATGGCCCAGTGGTTAGTTTGTTACACTGCGAAGCAAAGGTTCTGCCTTTGATTCCCAGCCAGGGTCTGGAAAATTATCACAAGTTCAAACCCACTGTATCTTAATCCACAGTAGTCACTGAAAATTCCTTTCATGAGATGTCTCATTGCTGGTGGCAATTTTTAAAAAGCCTTACCTTTGTCATATGGTAAAAACCATTAGTGATTTCTGTATCTACTCCATAAGAGGAATCTAATGACACTATTATTGTTTCCAAATTTTAACTTTGATTCTTGACCTCCAGTTTTGGGCCACTTCCAGTCGAAAATGGAACTTCAAACCTAATTTAAGCCCACTTACTTTTTTTGTAGATTACGAATCCAAAAACTGTTTGTTGATATCTCTTGTAGTTTCTAACTTTTGGATTTAAATGGGACGGATGGACAAAGGAAAGTGATAGATGACAATTTTAAAAATTGCCACCGATAACCAATATGTTGATGCAATTTGAAATAAACTAAAAAAATTACATAAAATTTTGACAATGCACTTCAAGTTATTAAAAACTGCATTAAAGCTTTATTTGATAAGTAATTTTAAACAACAGACTAATGTACTTTACAGGTTTTACGAGTCCTGATAGAATGATGCTACACCCTGGACTTATGGATTCAAGAAGCAATAGCAGTGGAACTTCAGACATGTCTGATTATTGTGAGACTTTGTCTTTATCTTCATATTGCTCAGATTCTACAGACTGCTTTCGGTTAGTATTATGATTAAGGAAATAAATAAATAATATTTTGCAGATTAGTAAATAATATTTAGTAACAATATTTCACCAGAACTACTAAACAGATTATTGGCAGGATTTACCTAAAATATTTTTTAAGTAATAAACCAGTTCTGAATTTATGTACCTTTCTGTTTCTCTCATTTTGTCCATTTGCAAACTTTTTTAATTTTCTTTGATACTGTTCTATTTTTACGCCAGTCCGTCATTCGTATTTTGCCCGCTGTTGGCGCTGTGGCATGGTTGCTGCTGCTGATAGATAGCACAGCAGTCAAACCTCTCGCAGTGCATATGCCAGTGATAAGATATACCTGAGGAACCGGTGAAAGCTATAGTTGAAGGTGAACAGTCAGTATCGATTCAATCATTCAAGAAGGTCGATACGGAGCAAGAATTGACACTCAACATTGAGTATTACTTGCTCTGCACGATCACTTCCCTTCCCTTCCTTACCCTTCGCTTCACCAGCGACTGCTCTTCATGTAGGCAGCGGTAAACGGTGCCCGCTGCATCGGCGACTGCTCCTATTTGTTTATGCAGCAGTATAGATGACCCTCTTTTCACTTGCTAGCGGCTGCTCCTCTTGTGGTAGCGACGAAGGTTTCCCCATCCGTTTTTTTTCTTTTTGAACTACACTGCCGGATGCCCTGCCGCTCCAGCCAGTCCTATGATGACTTTACCGATTGGACTACTAAAAGCCGGTGGCGACATCTTTTTCCTTAATGTAGCTCTGAAAACTTATATTTTTTCATGCCTATATGATTATACCCAGTTAGACTGAAAGCTTAAAATTTTGTAACATTTATGTGTTGCTTTTTAATTGTATTTATTTAACATCCCTATCATTCTACTGATTAATTATTTAATATCCCATGTGACTTCATTCGTTTATTTTTTGTTATTTATTTGGTTTTTCATAGTATGGTTCTATTTAAACTTGTTTTTAGTAACGAATAATAATTTCTCTGGCCAAACAAAAACGCTAACCAGAGGATTTAATTCACAATAAAGTACATTCACAGGTATTTCCATTAAAAAAATTTAATAAAGTAAACTAAATGATCAAAAACAGTTAAATGATACCCCATTATAGCAGATGTGTCAGGACATCTTTTCTAATAAACCAGTTGAGCGGACGCCAATTAAGCTTGCCGGTGTAGCTGTGGAAACAGTTTGGATTCAGTCGGTAGTTTGTGTCTTAGCACCGAACTACCTATTAAATCACAGGCGTTGAACAATGTAAATTATCATCTATTAGCGACATAAAAAACATTCGATTGTAAACATTGTATGCAACAATTAATATCTACCACATACAACACATTACAGATAAATGTTTTCAGGTTAGCTGATATATAACATTGCAAATGCAACATGACTCTGATCACAGCTAATACAGCACCGACCCCCAGCACTCGCTGAGGCAACCGACTGCTCGATTACTAAAATAAACCTTCTGCGCACTTCAGAAAATCGGCCAGCTTATTTGGCGTCCACCCTTCCTATATACTTTTATTTAGGGAAGAGAAATTGTATTGCATAAGTTTAAATACCAGGTTTCTATTACTTGGTGTTTACTTGCGAGGTTTTAGTATTTGAATAGATAAAATAGAATGTCAATAAGAACTTAAATAAAATTAAAAGTATTTTTATAAATGGTACAGTAATGCAGTATTTGTTATGTGAACCAAAAAGTCATTTGAAATAGTAAAACTATGCGCTGTCTAATTATTACCTGTATAATACAAGGACATTACCAAATGAGAAAAATAATAAAAACATTGAAATTATGGTCTTGTTCGTTTTTATAGTTTTGACTATGCTTAGTTCAAATTGCAGTATATAATAAAATTAATAAATATTGTTAATTTAACAATAATAATAATTTTTATTGATCGTTATATTTTGGAAACTGACTTACAGGTATATTCAACATTTTTAACATTGATAAGATGCAGGAGACTCTGATACTGTAAAAACTTGCACAATGTCCACAGATCCATAGTCTAGACAGTCCTCCCCATATAGAGAGAAATGAGGAAGTTGATTAATGTGATAGCTGTCAGCTTCCCCTTGAGGAAACAAATCAAAAAGTTCAAGGGAAAGTTACTGAATAAACATTTGCAGGAAAGCATAGTTTTTACTTATACTTTTACAACTCAATACAAAATTTGTTGATGTTCATCAATCTTTTATTTCAGATTAAGCCATCCAGCTGTTACGACACTGAGACCCAGATCTGGTAAGGAGTACCAGAAAATTGATCGTTATATTTTGGAAACTGACTTACAGGTATATTCATCATTTAAATCACAAATCTCATGAACATCTTCAAAACAATTTTTGTTATCACTTATGTATTTTTATCCTGGCTTACTTAAAAGAATGTTTACTTATTGATAAACATTAAAATCGATTAACACAACCTGTTAAAGTTGCTAGTAGAACTTTATTTTGGATAAGATTTTGTAACTTTACCAGAAGAATTTTGACTGATTACTGGTTTTTTACGAAGCCAATGGTAGCAACGTTGAGGTACATTGTTGTGTTGTTTTTTTTTACAATTTTAAAACTCAACAGTCTTGTCATTAACATATCATATTTGAATTATAAAACTGCTATACAAATAATTTTAATTTTAAGAACATCTTATCAGTTAGATTTAAAATAGTCTAGGATAAAATTGTTTCAAAAATTATCTACTTATGGAAAAGCTATTAAAAGTAGGATGTACCACATGAAATTCAATTTTTTTGTAAACTTCCATTTGGTTGCCTACAACTGTATGGCAGATGGGTTTAAGGATATGTCCAAGGACAACCTTAGAAATATTTCATTTTATACCAAAAGCACCCAATATTTTACTACAAAAATATTTTTGCAATGTCATTGCATTTTATTGAAAAAATTAATTGCTACAAAATTTAACCATAAAAAAATTTTATAGCTGTTTTTTAAGTTCATAGCACAAATTTCAAACTGCTTTTAAATTGTAATTTTATTGGGTTCTCATGAGAAAGTAGTAAGTTGCAGCGCCATAAGTACTCTTTGTATAATAATAAAGTTTATGAAATACTAGATTAATCTATCAGGAAATACTTTCTGATTAATTTGTACCAAAGTTTTAATGGTTGTTAATGTATTATTGAATTACATTATCTGTTATTGGAGTTATATTGAATCCATAAAATAGTTCAGCCCTAAATGGCTTTTCAGACATGGTATGCCTTGTTTGCCCAGAGATGAACTATGCAGTGATGCTCTGATTCTGCAGCAGTTTTAGTGCAAAGCGAGTGGTGGGGGTTAGACAGTAATCAGTTTGTAAATGAAGTTGTATTCTTTGGTTACTTTCAATTTTCTAGCTTTCAACAGTTATAAATTTCTAATATAGTAGTTATCTGCAAACGTTATACATTTCAGTAGGTACTAGTCATGTTCAAACTTATGAACCAAAGTTGTTTAACTGGAATTTTTTAGAACTACCTCGTTTGTCTGGACTGATTCGGACCAGAAACCATAAAAACATAATGTAATGGGAATCGTCACCATTTATTCATACTTCTTAGACAGAAAAATGACAATATGTTTATATACAAATATTTACAAGTGCTTAGTTTTTCTTTACAAACAAATCTTTCATTTTTCTTTGCTTTACTTTTGCTTGGTGTTTAAAAGTAACATAATTGTGCGATCATTTTACCATCATAAGTTTAGCCAGTGTGGTGTCAAGCTGCTGCTTCAAGTATGCCATGATGTTGTCCAGCAATGACTCACCAAGCGAATATAGGACATACATTTTTAATACTGTATTTAAACGTTGATAAGTGTACAATACCATACAGGTTATGCAGTATATAATTTACTGTATCTAGATTGCAGTGTTGTTTAAATACTTTATTTGGGATGCCAATATTTTATGAATAAAAAAATTTTTCTCTATCCAAATTGGGCTGGATATTCCATTCCGGATATCTGTATAAACGAAGTAGTTCTGTACTTGTAAATTGGGCATAGTAGCAACAGACAGGCTGATGGCGTTCATTCACTCCCCTTCATTTTAGTTTACCTCCTCCTAGTAATAGTGTTCACACATTCCATAGCACATATGCCACATTGTACTCTATACTCCTAATAATCCTAACTTTAGAAGTAATTTTTTTGCGTAAAAAATAAATTTATTTTGAATGATTTTATATTTGTCTTTTACAGAGCTCAGTACATTCATCAATTAACGACTCCCATGTAGATAAATCAAAAGATTCTAAACCGTGAATTTCTTGAAAAATAATTTAAGTTGTAAGTATAAAAAAAGCTGTTTAATTCAGTACTTGTACAAAACATTATAGATCATTAATATAGGAGTCAGAAGAGATCAGTACAATAAATTTTAAAAGATCCAATACTTTTATAACTTTTCTTTTTTGCAACTATATCCAATTTGAACTGTGTCAATTTAATAGAATTTTAATATAATTGACATTTAAAACTTGCCATTTTATGTAAAAAGAATTTGGCATATGTTTTTAAAACTACTAAACTCCTTTAGTTTTTTGCAACAAACCTGAGTCAGCAATTCACTATTTATACTATAAATTTTGCAACAGTTAATTTCAAAAATGCATTGCTGATTAATTTATTAGAAAGTATTTATGACTAATCAAGGACTTATGTAGATTTAGAGCCTTTGACATTAGTTTCTTCTGTTAAAATCCCTTTTCAGATTTCTGTTGCATTTCTGCAAATATAGATCACAATAAAATCACCTCGATTTTCTTATTCCGGTTGGGCGAATTGTAATGATCAGACTGCAACCATTTCACTTGTCATTTTTGCGACAAGATTTTGTGCTATTATCTTTGTCTTCCATGCTGATATTTCCATCGTATACTCTTTGCTGATATTCTTGACAAGAAACACACTGATTTCTATAGGTCATCTTCTAATTTCTGTATTACCACCATATCATCTGCATACATTACGGTGCTAAGAAAGGAATCCTGAGACATTAAAGAGCATAAAGGAGTACATAAAGGAACTTGCTACTTCTGCTGTCCATGTAAATGTTGTACCTAATGTTGGTGAGAGGCTATATCCTTGTCAAACTCATTGATTCATGTTTTTGCACTTCTTGTTTTTTTATCACCTGCAACTATTACGATCTTTGTCTCTTTGTAAATGGGTTGAAAAACTTTGGATCAAATGTTGCAGATAGCTCCTTTGTTCCATTATCTTCCACAACTTTTGTCAGGATAACTTATCAAAAGTTTTTTCTTAATCAAGAAAAGCTTGGTGTTTTTTGGTTGAACTCTACTCTCTTTTTTTAATTTGCTTGAGAGTGAATATTTCATCTTTTTTGATTGTCCTTTTCCTAATTGCTGTATGTCCAACCATATGGCGTTGACAACTCGATCCAATTTAACATTAATAATTTTTGCATACATTTTGTAGGTTGTGCACGAGATTCTAATTCCCCTATAATTATGGGGTCTGTCCCATACCTTTCTTGAGTATTGGAATTACTAGTGACAAACCCCCACATTCTGGAACTCTTAGATTACGCCAGCATTAATTAAACAAATGTAAAAGTGTAAGATTGGGAAGTCCACCATATTGGAGTAATTATTCATAATTTATGCTACTGGCCTTTCGATTCTTCAGAGATATTATTGCAATTTCCATTTCCTCTAATGTTAATAATTATTTGCTTTTCTCCCTGAAGTACTATTTCTCCTTTCTACCACTTGTTTCTCTTGATTCCACCACAAATCTTGGAAGTACTATTTTAACCATTTTTCTCCATATATGACTTTAAACCAGCTTCATTTGTCCTCATTCATCATTGATTCCGTTACTTTATATTGTTGTAAATATTCAATAAAATACTTTATATTGTAAATATTAATTGTTACTTTGTATATTTTAAGTTAATAAAAAACTTAATTTTAACTAACATTTTAAAACACCATGTATAATGATGTGTGTATAAACCATGGTAAAACAATTCGTGCTATATATTATATATGCAGATGTTAAGGTAGTTAACCTCAATTATTAAAAATTGATTGTTAAAACATTTCAGTAATCAATGCCATGGTTGGCCGCCCATGGTGTAACGGTCAGCACAATTGGCTTCTACACCAGGGAACGGGTTCCCAGTCATTTCTGAAAGTTTTTTCTTCACTCATTTTCATCCGTCACTCTTTATTCTCAACAATAAAACCAAAATTAAAACATTTGATAATATTAGTAAATGATCCTTATATATCCAGCTGCTTCCATCGCCCATTGGTTAGAACATTAGATTGTGATGTACTATAAAGCAGATGGTCTCAGGTTTGATTCCTTTAAATTCTGGATTATACTTTAAAAACCCCCTGGTTCCATAATGTAACCCACAGTGCTCACAAATAACCAAAGCATATGTTTGATGTGATTGTATATTAAAGGTTTTTTTGGTTTTACGTCTGACTGTTCTGCAATTTCTGCTAATGCAGAGCAGACAGTGGGTAATGGTGATAATGAAAATGAGTGATGAAAAAATGCCAGACCTGACTGGAAATCAAACCCTGGACCCCGGCGTAGAAGCCAGTTGCACTAACCACTACACCAACAGGCTGGCCGATTTATATTGGTGAACTAAAAGAAATTATTATGTAGGCCTAGGTATAGATTGTTTCTGTTTAATGATTCCTTTTTTCCTTTTTTTACAGGTATGAAGGTGTTGTGAAGGCAATTTCTTTTGATAAGGGTATCAAATAAATACACTATAAGATTAATTACCTCATCAATTAGTACAGGTGTTCCTTGGTAACCCTTAGAAAATTTTTTAAAATTTTGGTCACATTAGTAATAATTGTTTATACCAATATTTTGGTTAGTATTATAATGAACCTCTTATTTACTTACTACATTGTGCAATAGTTTGTGTAAAACTACCATATTTGGAATGATAATCATATTTTTATGTAACAAACTGTTATTATATAGTTGTATCAACATAGTTTTCACAAAATAAAAATTTCTGAATTTACTAAATTGATTTAAAAAGTAGACCATTGTCCTTTTGAATTAATGGAATTATTTTAAGGTATTTTTAATTTCAACAATGAAAACATAAAATGATTGATAAAGTCATAATATATTTATAAAACATCTAGATACAGTAGAATGCAGATTATCTGAACTATGCTAAACACACTTGTTTCTGGATCAGCCAAATAGCCAAGAAGGGGGCTTGGGGGCTTCTGCCCTCTGAACAAGAAATTCAAATTTTATAGGATGTCATAATATTTCAAAGGTTTCCATACAGCATTGAGAATACAAAATTTCAAAAGGCAGTAAAGGTTAGGCTATTGGAGATAAGTTTAAATCCTTATCTACAGAATAATTATGTAATACCAACTTAACCTAAAATCAATAAAGTATGAAAAACCTAGTACGTACATGGAGCATAATGTAATAAAAAAGACATATGACTAGTACTGTATGTAATAAAATGTTTGACAAATAGATCATTTTTTATAAAGAAGTTAAGATTAGGCCTAACATTTACAGTTGGTATAGTGTTGCCAGTGCGATTTAGCTAGGCACTAGCAAAAGGTAACATTACATCACTTAATGTTATTGCGTATTAAAGTTTTTGACTTTTATCTATATACCAAAGTGAAATCCACACGTTATAAATGAAAACAGAGGATTCAACAAGTATACCCGTTTTTGAAAACGGTTTCGACCGGTTACTATAAGTGGATTGGACGAGTACTTTACTAAACCTCACCATTTGTAGCCTACATAACTGTAAAGAAATTATTTCTTTTTGAAAAAGTCTGTAATAAGATCTTGCGTTAATGCTAACTTTTGCTTACTCATGGCAAGATCATGTAACCATTTTATACACAGAATCTGACATTTCATATTTTTGTTGTTGCCCAAACTCACCCATGGCAACAGTCAAACATTTGTAGGGGAATGGTTGGGTATAAAAAGTCGCATGCCAACATTTGGGAATCTTTCAGTTCTGTACTTAACAGGTTTTTTTTAGCAAATATCATTATTAGCATTACATAGTAATTTACCAAGAAATTGAAACCAACTTTAAATAAATTTAGCAAGTATTTTTTTTCAAAAGTGATTCAGGTAATTGCCATTCTACTGTATTCTCTTCATTTTGTTAAAGTGTGTGCTATGATACTCTTCTACAGAAATAAAATCATTTTAATTAACAATGAACTTATTTGCTTGTCTATATTGTAAATATTATTTATTTATGTATTTTAAGTTAGTAAAAATTTAGTCACAATTATATTTTTAGAATATCTATTTTAAAATGTAGTTAAATTACATATTATATATATTATATTTTTATGGATTTAAAATATTATGTACTTTAAGATAACTTGGAAAATAATTTAATTTCTTATATTTTAAGTGGTACCATAATTATAATTATTTACTGCCATATTTTATTAGTTCAATTTCTATATGGATGTCCTTCAGATGTTCTATATTGGAACTATGCTTCTCCTAGGAGAAAAAAAATAATTTAATATAAAACACAAACAAGGTATTACAAGAACAATAAAACTTTTTTGAAATTGATGTGATTAAACCCATTCTGGACTGTTCCAAAGGTCACTATTTTATAACTGATTTAAAATTAAATTAATGGAAAAATGTAAGTGCATCCTGAAATGATCTTAAACAATTAGTTGGCCAGCCTGTGGTGTAGTGGTCATAACTGGCTTCTATGCCGAGGGTCCCAGGTTCAATTTCCGGTCAGGTCTGCTATTTTTTCATCACTTATTTAAACAATTATAAAGTCAAACTTCTCTTAACAAAATTGCTTATTTATGGTCAGCTTCTGAAAAATTTATTTTATTTTGCCTAAGGCCCAGGTACTTTTTTTAATCCTTCTTGCTTTCTGTCAAATAACTGCCATACTGATGGCATTTTGTTTTTGTTGTGAGAATGCAATATTTACAACTTATTGACTGACTAAATTTTTGTTAAAGACTGGATGAATTTATGATGGGATTTAGAGCTCACTTCAGAGTCTTCACTTAACTGTAAAAACTAGCACATTGTGGTGTACTTGTTTAGAACATTTGGTAAAAATTAAATAGTGGATTTAAAATGTGCTGAGTTACGCCGAAGTAATATTCATGATTATCTTAACAGTTAATTTTGGACCAACAGAAACTGCACAAGTGTAAAACTTTTAAAGAGCTTGACAAAGATTTTATGACAACAATTTTATTTAAGTATTTGACAACCAGAGCTGTCAATACTGTTAATGTATCTCAGATTCTTGCTGCTGAGAAGCTATTTGTTTGTGAATAGTAACATCAGATTATGGCTTCTACATTTTGTTATCTGTAAGATTGTTTGCCAATGGACAAAAATTTAACAAGTACAATGAGTACATTTTGAAAACCTTAATTATTTTCAAATATTTCAATAATAATAATAATAATGTGTTACTATTCCAATGGCCAGCCTGAGTCTGTACAAGACTACACCTCATTTACACGTCATACATATCATCCTAACTGGATAATGGGATTGCTTAAAATTCTTAAATTGATCAGATTGCTAGGAACACACACCTTAGGGACTAAAAAATAATTACTATTCCAAGACTTGTTATTTTCGTGTTAGTGTTACATGGTTCATTTTCTTCTTATTGATTTTAAGAGAGTTTTCTGACTCACCATGGTTCCTTTATTTGTTAACTTGGATTTTCGTAGAGTTTTACAGGATTTTCAATATTGTTTTCTAAATGAGTCTTTGAGAGAAGCTGGGCTCATTTAAGAATACTTACTGTTGGTTTGTTCATAAGATTTAAATTTTGTATTTGATAAATCAATTATTTAAATATGTAAAACAGTGAAATAAGTAAGAAGAGCCTTTAAACCTTACAACTCCAAAGCAATAGATGAAATTATTATTGAGTAGATTACATTACGTAATTCTATCTTATATATTATCATAATGTAAATAGATGTTTTTAAATTTTGTAAATACATATATTATGATTTATATAAAATTTATAACTTTAATTATTGTAAAATTAATCAACCTTTTAAATAGCTAATTATATATTTATATAGTGCGTAGCTATTTTATACTATAATTATTAATACACCACAAAAAATCCTTTTTTAAAATTGTCAGAAAAACTCAGTTTTTATTAAAAAATACTTCAGTAATTTAAAAAAATAATTTTGTACTGTAGTAGATATGTAATTAAAAAAGTAGTCACAAATACAAGGAGTTTACTTTTCATTGTATGTACAGTAAGTTCTTGTTTAACCAAATCTCATTTATCTGGACTTCTAGATAATTGCTTTTTCACATTGCAATTAGTTTCCACAGACAGATAATCTCATTTATGTAATAAACAATAAACATAATCGTCTAAGGTTAATAATAATCTTAAGGTTATAATTTTTATGATAGCATAATGTAAAATTATATTAAAAATTTAGCTACCACAAATATCATAAAGTATTTTTTATCTATTTCTCCAGTTATGGCTAAACAATAGGTATGAAATTAGAAATTGGTTTATTGGATAAACCGGAAAAATTACAGTTATAGTAGGTGTTTTTAAAAGTTTGTGAACAGCAAATTTCTTTACTGAATTATGCATTTGTACAATAAATTATATTACATAAATATATATAATTTCTTTACTAATTTTTTGTAGCTACCTTGATTTTCATTTATTTATGATTTCATTCAAAAACTTAAATTTGTTGATGGATCCACCATCATCAAAATAATATAATATAACAAAACTGACTATAAAACTGAATTATTTAAATTCTAATGAAAGAAGTTGTTTCTTCAGTCATCTGCATAAAACTGATGATGGTGGGTCCATTGAAACAGGTAAGTTTTGAATGAAATAAATGATCAAGATAGCCACAAAAGATTAATTAAAACATTTATACATTAGAATTGATTACAAGCGGCAGAATGCATTATAAAGATTTATTTGCGAATATGTAGAAATATGTTAAACTGGGCTCTTAAAAATAGAGTCGGCCTATGAGTATTTTTCTATTCTAATTTTTTTGTCATAAATGGTTTTACTAGCCTATGAATATATTATATAGTTATTTTTTGTTATGAAGTTTTTCGTAGGTAGTTAGTTTTTAGTTCAGAATGATTGGTACAGTTATTACAGACCACATTGTACAGTACCTACTTAAATCTGGTTTATTCACTCATACAGATTTTCTGTTATCCCACCAGCCCCAATTTTATCAAGTCCAGTTGAACAGGAAATTACTGGAATCAAATTTTTATAAATTTTGTTACATGCTTTGAATTTTATCACTCACGTTTTTCATTCTACAATAAGTAACATATATTTAAAATTTCTTATGATAATATTAATAATTTTCTTTAAGTACTTGATATATAAACTGTGGTGCCTATAAGTATCTAGTCTTGTCCATTTTTATATGTATGTAATTTTGGGTAGAGTTTGTAAACATTGTGTGTAGGTTAAGATAAAAAAAATAATAAATATTCATTATAGTATAAAAATGTTTTCATGGTTTTAATTTCCTATTTTGTATTATTTTACTCATTGTTATCTCTTAAGTATATGGGAAAATAAATAAATGAACATTCTGAAGTTCAGGAGGAAAAACACATTTAATAACAAGTAATAAGTTAGTATTACAATCACTGATTACACTGAAGTGCAACTAAACTGATGCTAATTACGACTGGACAGCTACTAACCAGAAACAAATGATGATTGACTTAATAAGGTATTTACAACAGCTTATATATTAATCTAACTTTTTAGCGCTTTATTTTTTACTCTCTACTTTTGTATTTAAACGTACAGAGTGATTTTTTTAGTCCTGTTACCCAATTGTTAATGTCTGGTAATTTTTTCTAAGATAGGGAAATTTTGTTTTATTACACGAAGTTGGTAGCCCTACTCAACCAGTATAGATACGGCAGTGTGAGTTGATTCTCCTTGAGCTGTGTAAAATTTTGTGCCATTCTTGGTCGTGTTATGAACAAAATGTCTTTTACCCTAGAGCAACAGCTTTTTATTCTTGAACAATACTTTGCTACGACATCATACGCGAGTGTAAAAGAATCATTTCAAATTGAATTTGTTGGTGTTCCTCCACCAGAAAAAATGTCAATTTCTAGGCTAACAAACCGATTTCAAGAGACAGGAAGTGTTTGCGACAGAAAACATAGTGGTTGACCTACTCTCTTGACAGATAATGTTTTAGAGGATGTGAAAACACTACCTGTCTCTCGAAATCAGTTTGTTAGCCTCGAAGTTGACATTTTTTCTGGTAGAGGAACAACAACAAATGATTCTTTTACACTCACTTATGATTTCATAGCAAAATATTGTTCAAGAATGAGAACCCGTTGTTCTAGGTTAAAAGACATTCTGTTCGTAACACGACCAGAAACAGCACAAAATTTTACATAGCTCAAGGAGAATCAACTTACACTGCCATATCTATACTGGTTGAGTAGGGCTACAAACTTTGGGTCACAAAACTAAGTTTCCCATTCTTTGAATAAATTACCAGGCATTAACAAATTGAGTAAAAATATCACTGTGTAGAATGTTTTAGTAGACATATCAAAGATACATTAAAATAGTTTGAACGTGTTTTGTAGAGCAGCCCAACAAAGAGTCCAAGCAACAAGTTAACCATTTCTGATGAGCATGAACCTATAACAACTGTTTGCTATTTGTTGCTTATCTTGACATAATATTACTAAAGCCTCATAGCTTCTTCAATACATTATTAGGTCCTAGTAGGTGTTGATTACAATTTCAAGTGTAAATAAACACAAATCCAAGAGGGCAGTCATTCAAAAGAGTTATGAGAGGTATTTTTGAGCCATTTTATGACTAACAAACCAACCCAGTCTCTCACAGATAAAAACTGACTACGTAATGATGTACTCGATGTTTTATTTACAAATATTAATATGTGTGCTGCTCTTGAATCCTATCTTGACACTGTCTAATTACAATAGTTAAATAGCTATTGTAATAGAGTTGGGGTCTTATCTGTTAGACTCCCCTCACTCTGTTAGTGCGGCTACAAAAACTACAAATGCAACATGTTTGAAAAATTATCAGATAAAGGACTCGGTTGAGAAGAGTGTATTGTAACACATACAAACACACACACCCACTCATACAATTGATGATATCGTAGCATTCTGGCCTCCTGCGTAAGTGTAACTTCATCAGTTAAAGTTAAGAGTTTAATGTTAATATTTTTAAGTGGAACTTCATCAGTTACAAACAAGGTATGCACCATGTACATCAATGCATGTGAAGTATATAAATACCCCTGTACACCCTGCAACCACACCCACAACCTGCAATCCTACAACTGCAACCCACAATTATTGTGTGTTGTGTATCTATGCAATTGTGTATCGCATGTTGTATTTGCAGTTTTTGTAGACATGTTAACAGAATGTGGGGCTTCTAACAGATAAGACACTGGATTTGTACTACAGGGATTCCGACCGTACTAAACCTATTCAAAAAGCGACTCAACCAAGTGTGTGGAATTATTTTTTTCTGCCAAAAAAATATTTTTAAACAGCATAATTGTAGAAAATCTCTAGATTAATCACTGCATGATTGAATGGGTATTGATAATGTCCCAGATCATTTAACCAGAACTATTCAAAATGCTTCATGGGATTTAGTTAATATTGACTAGGCCTACAGGAAATATTTTCTAACGAAGTTCCCAAAAATTTAAGAATTGCAGTGCCAGATAAACGACTCTTACATAGGAACTTAAGGCAGGAAGTAGATAAACAACATTACAATACCGCAGCAAGGAACTTTAAACGTAAGTTGTTTGATTAATCTGAAAAAATGATTTGATTAGTAATCTGAAATAAATACCTCCAACAAAATCGATAGACTATTGTTTGAGAAAGACAGCTAAAAAATGAAAGGTTAGATCCTATTAGCAACCTATCCCGGGCCTATTGGAACTGCTGATGGTTATGCAAGGAATGGTAAAGCATCATCTAACTTAATTATTCCTACCATTCCCATAAGATCTACGAGAGGTTAATAAAAATATTTTGGAGTACATTGAGTTTCTGGAGTACATTCACATAGCCCTACCCATTACTATAAAAACTTCAATCACTATAAATTAAAAATAGTATTAACCTAAAAAAAGCACCTGTATATAGAGAGATGCTGAAGTCCCGAGATTGTGTATGGATTGTGATGGTCGCGTATGGATGGGCTGTGAGGAAGGGAAGTGAAATATTTGCAGTGCTGCCAACCTCAACAGTGAGACACTACTCGTACATTTCATTACCGTGCAGTTTCTTTATTCCATTGGAACAAAATTTTCTACCAATGAATTGCCTTCTTTAATATCGCTGTCACCAGTGTCTGCACTATCAGTCTCATTAGTATCTACCTCACCGTTTCCTTTTTTTTCCAGGTGTAAAAAAAACTGTTGAAGAATAGCTTCTTCACGTCTTTAATTTCCTTCTTTATTTTTTGAATTGTGGAAGAGAAACATCACAGTAGTTAGTTACTCGCTCATGGCTTTTGTTAAGAGGCAGGGAAAGGCATTTTTGTTTAGCTTCAACTTCACAGCATTATTACGCTGCATATTAGATTTTATTTCAGCACTGTGAATAGTTCGCCCACGTTTTCGAGAAACTAACATTTCTGTTTACTGTAACAAACAGTCATATTCGTTCAGTTAACCTACAAAAGGTTCCGTGATATACTGTATATGCTCTAGGTATAGTATAAGTTGTTGTGTTTGTTGTACTGAAATTAAAGCAGTCACGCATGCGTACCTGATACTTTTCCCCCTTACCCCTCAGTGCAAACAAGGGTAAACTTGTGACTCAAGTAACTATACCTAACCTCCTCATTTTACGTCATAACCAGAAATAATTAAAAGAACTACCTGAGAGTGCCCTAAAATCTACTATTATATTTTCAATTCAATTCTAAAAATTGGCTGTTTCCAGTCAATAAAACAAGAAGGAAGATGAAGTAATACTTCCCTAAGCCAGGAAAACCTGTATTTAGTGCTAAATCTATTGGGTCATTAGTTTTCTGCAGATTCTATAATTAATCTTTGAGTATACTATAAGGAAAATTAATGGAAAAAATATTTTTAAAAGATTGCAGCCGATATTAAACGATCTTGAATTGATTCCTAGTCATCAGTTTGGATTAAAGCAGGAATACAGCATAGAGAAACTAGTTTAGAGACTTATTATATTAAGCCTAATATTTCTGCTTCTGAAGAAAAGAAATTGTGTTCTGTTGCATCATTAGACATAAGAGAGGCATTCGACAAGGTTTGACTCAAAGGCTTACTATCTAAAATTAGGAATCACCTACCATACACTTTATTACAAATTTTATCTGATCGACAATTCTCTATGAAATTCAATTACAGTAGACAAGTTTCTATCCAATTTCATCAGGACATTGGGTAGTGTATTCACTCTAATTTCCTATAATCTTGCCAGTCAATGAAAGCATTTAGTGGGAACTAATTAGAAGAAAACCCATAATTTTATTGAACCTCTGAAGTTTCATTATAATAGTTGTCAGGTTAAAATGGTAGCCTATAAGTAACAAATAATGTTAGAGTAACAGAACAGTGGGTTACAGGGGAATTTTTGAAACTAAGGTCTGAAATTAGGAATGTTCACTCAGAGTTTAAATCACATACAAATGCCCTTTTTGAACAAAGGTAGAAAAAATTATGCCCTTGAACAAACATGTTATGCCGAAAAACATTAAGGTAATTTAACATTCTGAAGTTCAGTGCTAAAACTGTCAAAGTCCTTCATAAATCATCAAATTTAAACTCAGAAATATGGGAAACAAATAACAATCAGGTTGCAGTTAAACACCTCGATTTTTAGGAAACCAATTATTCTTAGGTTTATTGTACAAGAGCTTTATTGGTAGCCTATACCAAAAATTGTAAACACTTACAATAATAGTCTACACTAATTCATAATAAAACACTAATTCATAATAATAGTCTAGAGCAAGTAGAAACAGTGAAGTTCCTAGGAGTATCTCTAGATAGATTTTTATCTTGGGACTTCTGTACCAAACAAGTTTGTAGTAAAATATCATCTGGGGTATTTGCACTGAAACAAATTGCTAGATTAAATGATAAAAAATTATTAATGGCAGCTTATCATGGCCTCATTCTGTCTCATATCCGTTATGGTATCTTAGTATGGGGTAATTCTTGCATGGGTAATATGAATAGAATAGGGTTTTTAAAATTCAAAAGAAAGCTGTTAGGTGTATTGTGGGAGCTAACCAGTAACCTCATGCAGGCCACTATTTTTAAGGAACTTAAATTTCTTACAGTTTCCTCTCTCTACATTTTTGAGGTGATTATGTTTGTTAGGCAAAATAATTTTATGCAGAATTTCAATGTTCACAATCAAAACACAAGAAACTGAAATGATTATTATGTGGCTAATCACTCCACAGAATTGTTTGAACAAAAACCTACTTATGCAGGAAGAAATTTCGTGAATAAATTACCCCAATTTTTGAAATTTTGTGATAATTTGCATTCCTTTAAAAAATCTGAAAAATTACTTGATTGGTGAAACTTTTTATAACATACAAGAATTTCTTTCTTGATAGTAGTGATAAATTGTGTAATTCTTATATGTATTTCAGGTGTTATAACTGACATGTCCTATACTCTTCCTGGACGCAAAAAAAAGTTACTCGAGTCATGAGTTTGCCCTTGGTTTTAACAAGGGGTAAAGGGGGAAAAGCATCAGTGCATATGCCCATCTGCTTTGTTATCAGTTGGCCAGTCCAAAAACGTCAACTATACAGAGGAAATACTGTATATCGTGGAACCTTTTGTAGGTTAACTGTACGAATAAAACTGTCACCATAAACGGAAATGTCGGTTTCTCGAAAACCCAGTGGAACTGTTCACAGTGCTGAACGAATCTAATGGTATGCAATGAAATAAAATGTTGTGAAATTGAAGCTAAACAAAAATACCTTTCCGTGCCTCTTAACAAAAAAAAACCCGTGAGCGAGCGGCTATGTAACTACTGTGATGTTTCTCTTTCCGCAATTCGAAATATAAAGAAGGAAGTTAAAGACAGTGAGGAAGATAATTAATTCTTCATCAAGTTTTTTTGACACCTGGTAAAAAAAGAAAACGATTATATCAATAAGAAAGTGATGCCGACATTGAAACTTTCATTATTACTGGTTTTGAAAGAAAGGCTAAATTTTAGTTGGAAACTTTGTATGGTAAGAAAATTTTACAGGAAATGGAGTTTAAGTGGAAAAAGTATCAATTACAACGAATTTTATCAATTTAAAGGCAACATGTGGTTTACTAACGGTGCAATTGCAAGGTAGTAAAATATAGTGTCTCACTGTTGAGGTTGGCAACACTATCAGATTTATTTTCCCTTCCTCACACCCCAACCATATGCAAAAGGCATTCTCGTGACTCTCTATCTATAGTATAGCAGGAAGCTCCCACTGTCATCAGTGCATCCTGGCGGTAACTAAATTAAGCAGGTTGATTTTTAGGTCACTAGGTGCCAGCACCTTCCGGCAAGGTCATTTGTTTCAAAGGTACACTATGCCCAAGGTACAACAGTCTCCCCTACCTACTACAAACTTTGAAGGTTTATACTTAGATATGTTTTTTATACAAAAACATCAGGTTTTTTTTAAAGACACATCAACTGCTTGGTTATTAGCGTCTGCAGTGAGTTTTGTATCTAGAACAGTGCGTTTTGACTTGAGAAAATTGCCAGACCCTTGGCGGCAATCGAACCCGGACCTTCGCATTGTAGCCTAATGTGATAACCACTACGCTATGAAGGTGGCCTCATCAGGTTTTTTGTTGCTTTTGTAAATAAAAATAATTAGATTTTTTTACTCAGATGAGTAGGAATTCTTATAACTGAGCTTGCTGGCTCCTTGGAGCGCTAGTGTTTCATTTGCATTCACTGCCAGTAAGTTCGCGACTGTACATATTGGATAGACTGTAATATGACCATACATTGAAAATGAAAGTACAGTTCATGACTACCAAAACTGAAGAGAGCCACGAAAGTAACTGTAATATCTGTAATGTAACGCAATTAAATACAACAATAACAATCGAAATAGCATGTCTCGTAATTCGGATGCCACTTTTAATGTTTATTGTGAGACATAATCGCGATAGAGAGCATTAAAAACAGCACAATGCAGATTTGGTTAAGATTTACGAGAAAGTGTTATTGCCGAACTATTTAATATCATGCAGAAGGTTGTTTTTATATTTTCTCTAAACCGCACATGAATGCAAAGTGTTTTAATAAAATAAGCAACGTCCTGTTATTCCTACGATTCTCAAACGACTCGACAATAACAGTACCAAGTGCTGGACATGGCTACACATAAACGTAAACAGTTAACGAACAATACATTAGACAAGAAAAATGTTAACCCATCAAATAAAAAAGTAAAATTACCGAAGACAGATAAAAATAACTGCAATGATTTATCGAGATCTAATATCTTCACGAAGCGTGTAAGAGGCGTATTCGTCATATTTTTAGGTAAAGTTTGTTTTTTTAGGTTATGAGATTATTGTTATCACCATTCCGGTTCAATACTTTTCATCAAAGATGTTGATTTTGTTCATATTGTATAGATTATTGGAAAGATGGTTTTATAGTGTTGACCACTCTGGATTATCGTGTTTGTTAGTAAACTGTAATTACAGCTACGATTTACCAAAGTATTTCACGTATTTGTAAAAATGAAATAGACTTAGAATAAATTAGTAAATATTTATGATTAATTTGTTTGATGAGTACCACATTGGTCCTGTAATTTGCTTGCAAAGTTTTGTACTCTATAAAGTCCAAGGTGGCCAAATAATGGTTGTTTGAGTGGCCTACTTCTGGAAGTCTGATTTCATTGTTGACATATGGTTTAGTCTTTTTTTTTTAAATTTTGGAGCTTGTATTTCTATACTGTATTCCTACCTATTTTAATAACAAGGCCGGTTTGTGTATGTGTGACGTTTTCATAAAAGTACCTCACCGTTGTATTCGCTCAAATAATAATTTTAGTAAAAGAATGTTACACTATTTTGTGGATTTGAGCTTTATCTTTAGTATTACAGAGGAGCACCACTGTAGCGTGCAGGTATCCATCATTATGTGAATGAATAATATTTCTTTTAATGATTCTGCCCTTATTTAGATTTGTTATTTAAGATTTAGAACATTATAATGGTAATTTTTGTTCCAGCGTGTGGTTGTGGGTTATTAAACAAGTACCATGTTTCATCAGCTTTTGAAAACTCTCTACATTTTTCACATCTTTCTACTCTGGAACGTGAAATGGCATTTCGCAGTGAGATGGTAATAAAATATTGTAATTTTATTCTGTACAGTATATAAAAATGACCAGGTAAATAGTGCTATCAATAGTTCATTTGTTTGTAGGCCAACAAGAGGCAATTGCAATTTCATAATAAACAATAAATTATTTTTGTCTTGTGGATATTGTGTAACTTACTATGTAATATAGTTCTCTACCCTAAATTGTTATTGTCTTATTCTAATCAACTAGCAAATTTGGCTACTAAAATTATAGTAGTAAATTATATAGTTGTAAATTAAACTGTTTGTGTCATGGAATTACTAATCTAATAATTGCCATCTTTACCAAATGTACACGTTTTCTTCTGAAATTTTCCCTGTATGAATTGGGTGTTCCAGTTAAATAGGTTCCACTGGTTAGAATAACAACTTAAATTGTATCAAAGTTCCAATTTTGTATTATTCTCAATCAGTGTTATACCTACTAATACAGTGATTGTTATTAAATTGTTCCTATAGTTTTAATACATGTTTGGTGATATTTTTATCATGTCATTCAATTGGTTTGATGTACACCAAAATTCCTCATTGTTGTTATTTAGGTCATCAGCCGAAAGGCTGGTTTGAACCTCTACAAACTTTACGAAGTAAAACGAGGAGTAAGATGGTTTACCTGTGCCTTCCACACTGAGTGGAAAAGTATGCTTATCAGCATGCCAGGCCCTCTGAAAAGCATCTACTTTTCACCCTGCAAATGACACTTTCTCATCATTCACCATAGGGTCTGACTGTATAATGATTAAATTCATTACTCTCAGAGAAGATAACCGTGGCTAGTGTCTTTTGCACTTCTATTTCTTCTGTTCTTAAATGTTTCAGTTATATAATTGGCTGACAATGAAAATAGGTAATTCCTCATTACCTATTATAAATAGTTATTCTTTGGTTGGCCTACACTTCCTTGCATTCCTAACCCATTTGCTCTATTACCTACCTTTAACTCTAAAAAAGTATCCAGATGTTCCACAGCATCTGTTTACATCTGTTTCTCACTGCCACAAGTCTGGTTTTTGTTTTACACTTCTTGACCACACCTCATCATTTATGAAAACCTGGACTTCTAGAGAAAAAATTGTGATTTAACACTTATCTGTATATTGTATTCAGTACTGAATCAGAGTAAACTGACTACACCAAAACCTTGATGAGAGACGAAAGGCGGTGTTTGTATGCATCAGTCTCACAGGGACCACTAGCCAGTAGACTAGTTTTTTATGTACAGGAAGAATGAGATCAGATAATGTAAGATAGATAATAGAGAAGTCAAACATTTTATGCAGTTATTTCCAAGTGTGAAGTCATGTATATCATTTGCATGTATATTTTTTTGTTCCTAATAGGGTAAATTTTGATTAAAAGACTATTCTAATTTGTACTGGTAACTGGAATTGCTGTAAAAATATTACTTATGTAAAGGCCAAGCCAATTGCTGTGAGTGCTGGACTGTGCATGCGCATACTTGACTTTGACCCCGCATACCCCTCCGATCTACAGTAAGATGTACAGTCAGAGTGTTGTTGAAAATTGACAACACCCATTGTATTTTGCAGGCTTGCTGTTCCATTGTTGATTACATAGGTTGCACTATTGCAGTACATACAAGATTATACTAATGCAGATGCACGTTTTGCCCAGCGCTCTCCTTACGAAAATCAGGCTATACCACTTAATTTTTAAGAACCTTGTAATTACAGTCTTTTACTGTTTAATTAGATCCCGTTCTTCCAGACTGATCCTTAGATTGTTTTAAAATGATTTTGTCATTTTCGTAACAAACTGTTATTAGATAATTATTATTTAATACTATGATTAGTTTGTACAGAAAGATAATCTCATTAGTGTAATAAACAATAAATATAACTTTTTTTTGAGGTTATTATTTCCCTGATAAGCTAACTTAGGATTATGACAAAAATGTAGCTGACACCAGCCTTCTTTGGATGAACTGGAAAAATCAGGTTTCGGGTCTTTTCTGTTTTCTGTATGTCGCTATCAAATCCGAATTCCCTGAAGGGTTGCACACTTGTTCATTTCTCCCACTCCCTGCTTTACTGAATATAGTAATAGTACTATGTTATATGTTTTGTTGTTTTATTGTATATTTTGATTGTTTTATTTTGCTATTACTACATTACTATTAAGTTATATTTTTTGATTGAATTTTTTGCTATTACTAGGCTACATTTTACTATTGCGTTGTTGTTGTTTAGGTCATCAGCTGAAAGGCTGGTTTGAACCTCTAGAGGTTTTACTAAGTATTACGAGGAGTGAGGTGGTTTACCATTGCCCTCCTCACTGAGTGGAAAAGTACGCTTATCAGCATGCCGGGCCCTCTGAAAAGCACATATTTTCCACACTGCAAATGATACCTTCACTTCATTCACCACAGGGTCTGGCTGTATAATGAAATTCATTACTTTCAGAGGAGACAACTCTGATTAGTGTCTCTTACACCTCTACCTCTTCTGTTCTTAAATGATTCAGTCATTTAATTGGCTAATCATGTGATAAGAAACAGAGCTATTTATTTTAGCCCTGCTACTAACAGATTGAGTGTAAATAATTTGACACTCCACCTGTCTGTTATGGGCATAACTATTGCGTTATATTTTTAAATTATTTACATAAGGAAGAGAAAGTTGTGTGAGTGTTTCACACTTACTTTTTTAGTTTTTCACATCTTCTGGGACTATGTAATAACCCCTTTTCTTGAAGGAACTCTGCAGCATCTTCCTCCATCTGAATATTATTAAGTAACTTAACAAAATTCATAGCAGACTGTGTAGTAACTAACTGTGAAATCGGGGTGGAGTTGACACTACAGTTCAGCCATTCTTAGTTTGCTCCTACTGTCAACAAACCAAAGCCAGCTACTACAGGGTGCACACTAGAGTCCGCGACTTCATGGATGTCGTATTCCTATTAAGTTAACTATGTTTTAAATGATAAGTACTTAAAACATCAGTCATGGTATGATGTAGGGCTAAAAAATTTTATTTATAAAAATACTTTTAAAAGTATTTTGTTGTTACTTTTTAATCAGCGTGTACTCATTTTTATATAATGCGCATCCTCAGTGATGTCATTATTTGTTTACATTAGGAGAAATTTAAGAAAGGCTGGACTGAATGCAGGAATATTGCTAGTCAGATTGGTGCGCTAGATGCAGAAGTGGGAGAATTGTGTAACCCTTCAGAAAATTTGGATTTGATAGTGGCATACAGAAAACGGAAAAGACCCCAGGTTTCTTGTCAATGTTGTTGTTTTTAAAGTCTTTTAAAAGTATGAAATACCAATTTGTTTTTTATGTAGAGCACAGTGTTCTTCGTATACATAGGAGCACCAGATTTAAATTGGCTGTTTAAATAGAATAAGTCTTCTGGTATTCCTATATTCGAATCTGGTTGAATGGAAAATCAGTGTATAATTTTTTAACAATATGTTGCAGGGCATGTATTATTCATACTTCAAAAGGCTGGTTGAGGCCCCATCATTTATTGATGGGTTGCATCAAATAACACATGACAATATGACCGAGTATCCATCTGTCATTAACACTCTGGAGAGGTTCAATCTTTTACCTGAGGTAAGAAGGCTAATGATTTATGTACTTGTGCTGTATAACTGATACTATCATTAACAAATTTTAAGCTATTACTTTTGTACAGCTGTAACAAACAAACCCTTGTAAAAAAGTAAAACCCTCGTGAAAGTAAAAAATATGAAATTCCTTGGAACGTTATTATTCATGAAAATTTTGGAAGTTGTGATAGCCTGATACAGTGAAAAGTGAAATGCTGAGTAACTTTACACAGTTCACTAGGAAAATAAATAAAAACATGGTTTTTTGTCTGTTTTCAGGTTAGGTACTTTAAAAAAAATTAATTTATAAATATTTATATAGTACATACAAAGACAAAACTTTGTGGATTCAAATTTATTTAGTATACTTAATTTAGGGTACATATTCTTTGAATAATAAATCCTTATAATGCATCTTGCAGCTTGAAATAATTCTATTTCATTTAATAAATTTTACTAACCTTTTTTTAGCTACCTTAACTTTTATTTTCACATTGAAAATAAAACATATTCTTTGTTTGATATAACTCTTAACTGGGAAGTTGGCTTGACTTTAACATTTTCATAATATTTATAGCAGCTCAAAGGATGTGTTAGTATTTCCACACTGAGCAATCAATGTTTTCTTTTCTGTAACAGTTCTTTGTTCAGATTACACTTAGTGTAGTATGATTCTGATAAATTTGTTCATTTTAACTTAGTCTAAGTGCTGTATTCAAGTTCATGGTAAATTCTGTTATTTTATCATAGTTGAAATATGGAGTATGTTCTTTTTGCTTTAACATTATTTAAAACTTCTTTGTAACTTGAACCTTTTGCAATAACACTGTACCCCCTCCAAAACCATTGGCTTTGGTCTTTCAAGACTTTACTGTATCTGCTTGAAAAACAGTACTACTAAAGGATACTGACATTACCGATTCTGTACTTCTCACTAAGTGCATATGGAAATAACCGAGCTGTTTTATATTTTGTACTGTAAAGAGATTTTTGTCAATTGAGATTCATTTATTTTGAAGTTAATTTCATTATATATTTTCATGATAATTAGGAATAGCTGCCAAATTTCAGTATTTTCTTACTGCCTCAGTACCTTTACAGTTAACATACTTTAATAGTGTAAATACTAACTGAAATCAAACATCGACCAACGCTTAGCACCCACTGCTGGACATAGGCCTCCCTCATTTCCGTCCACATTGTCAGTCCATCGTGTGGGTGGTCTTCCTCTGTATCACCTGTCTGCTCTTAATCTCCATTCAAGCTATCTCTTTGTCCATCTCCCATTCATCATCCGATCCACATCTTCCACCCAATTGCACAGTGACATCTGTTTTCGATGTGAATTGGTGTTAATAATATGGTTCCGTAAATACACACCAAGCCTCAGATTTTGTAGTTCATTAGACACAATTCAGTCTTTGAGTTCAGAAATCATAAAGTTTTTGGGTAATGAATTAAAAATCAAAAACATATGCTGAGTGGACATGGGGTGTCAGATTTGTTAATCTCATTTATTATTGTTTTTATTTTTTATAGTAAATGTTGACTACAATGCTGCATGTTATTAAACGTATGTATGAAAAGCATAATTATTGTACTCCTATGTAGAATGTATATTTAAGTTTAACTGTTATATTTTATTGTAACATTTCAACTACAGTGTAATTCATTCAAATGTTTCTTTAAGGTATAATTTAAACTCACAAATTGTATCCACAATCAGTCTTCGTGACCAGCAAACCATTTTATATTATAACGGGCACTTCTGCGTGAAGAACATTGTATAAGGACCAATTGGTTGACATTATAATGATGCACTCAGAAAACTGTTTGGTTTTACACTGCCAACAATAAAAATAATATACAATAATAATGTTATTACTGTATTTTTTGTTTCACATGTAAAATTTTAGAAAAACGAAAATGAGGGTTTTGCTACTACTCAGATTTCTAGAAGGAATTGATTAAGCATTCATTTGCTTGGGCTGGCCAAGGAAAACTGTATAGAAACCTTGACAAGAACAGCTAATGTTTTCAAGGAAGGGTTGAAGCAGTTTAACAGTGATTTTTATTTGCAGGTGAAAAATTAAGACTGATTTTCAGTTTTAAATTTTTTGGGCCCTCTACAATGATTTCTCTTTCACTTTGCAAATTTTTAAATTTACTTATACTATTGGTATAATGGAATCTATTCCTTTCCAAGTAACAACTGTTAAATGTAACTCACATCTCTACCTCTTTTTTTCTGAATGCTTCAGTCATTTGTTGGATTGAGAAGAGACAGAGAATTATTACTTAGATAGTGTTATTAAATTAATAGTCTTCAGTAAGTTGTTAGTTTACATTAAGTGTTGATTTTTGTCATATTTACACCTAAATTTTTCATTTGTACACTGTTTACGATATTGTTGTATAAATTGTAAATATAATTATAATCATATGAAATTATGAATGATGGTGATTTTCAGGTGGTAATCGCTGGACTTTACCGAATTTATGAAAATGTTATGGAGACTTTTGGTGTGGTTACAAAACAGTGCTGGCAAGTTGATAGGGGTTCTGGTTTACCACCTGTTACCAGTTGTGAGGGTCTTGGAGACCCCATTTATTTCTACTTAGAGGTTGTCTGGTACTGCGCTGGGATGACTGCTAGTCTTATTTTTCTATATGCAGTATATTTAAGGTATTTTTCTGTAATTAATTTTATTTTAATAGAATACAAAAACGCATTAAGGCAACTTAGATTTTTAATTCAAGAAATTGCCAAATAAACATTAGAAAGTAGCAAGTGATTCTGGTATTGTTTCTTTTGCTAGTGCTTTAAATTAATATTCCAATGTCTTGCAAGTGTAAATCTTATCCACTAAAGAAGATTTATATGTAATTAAAAGTTAAAAATAGCAAAATTAGTAACATTTTGGAAATTAGTGAAACAACTATTCAAGGTTACATGGAAGAGGAGGAAAAATTGCATTAATTTATAAACAAATTGATAAATCATCAGGTTTGGAAAAAAACAACATTGTAAAAAAATTATGCTTGAAATTTCTATTATGTTTAATGTACTATATTTTTTACGTCTGACTGTTTTGCAATTACTGCTAATGCAGACGATGAATGATGAAAAAATTCCAGACCTGACCGGGTTCGAACCCAGCACCCCAACATAGAAGCCAGTTGTGTTAACCACCACACCAGTGGCCATGTATATGTGCTGTAAATGTATTATTAAGTGTTATTTATAGATTACTGTATTTAATAAAAGAGAAATTTCATTTAAGAATGTAGACAGCTGTAAAACAGTTTGATTGTAATATCAGCGTTTAGACCAGTCAGAACATTTTCCAGCGTTGTCAGATTGTATGAATGTTTCAGCCTGACAAACATTACGCGTGCATGCGTATAAGAGCCACAGTAGTTCACTCGTGCCTTGCATCTCATACTAAACACATCAATTTGTAGAGTGCATTAGCATGCATTAATTTATAATATAATCAGCTGATCGTATGTTCATAGGTTATAATTGTTATTGAAAGACCAAAAAAATGGCTGACAAAGTATATAACAGAGCTACGAGACCAAGTGTTGGCAACGTTGCTGGCAAGTCATTGGCTAGCTATGAAGTGAGTAGCGGGCAATGCATAAGTTCAGATCTCATCAGCCCTGAAAAATGGTATAGGACTACCTCCTCTCATATTGCAGTATGCCATAATATAACACGGATCTCCGCATGTTTTCCACTCACCAAGTTATGTACGTTCAGAAAGCAGTATGTGTTGATTTTGTCATCACTTAGTACAGCACTCTGTATGAAAACTTAAACTATTTTTTTTATATAATAATGAAAATTAATGTAAAACATTTTTTAAATACATAATACATTTCTATTCAGAATTTTGGTTTAGTTAAGTTAAACCTGTCTTACAGATTACTTTTTAATCATACAATTTGAGTTTGCTTAGGGTTTCAAAGGTTGATGCAAGTCAAAAATAATTGCAGTGAATTAAGAATTTAATTTTTTGTTGTGATAAAATTACTATTAGAAAATATTTCTTTGAATCTAAGAGAAAAATCCTTACCTTTGTGTTTTAGTAAATCAGTTGCTGGTGGACTGTTTGGTATTTTATCATTCTTCAGCAATCATGGAGAAGTAAGTATATGTTTAAGATATTCTTCATTTAGTAGAAAAAATGTTTTCATTTTTAGGAATGCATTCGTTTATTAATAAATTTATTTACATTTTAATTATGTTTGTGTATTTAAGGATATTATTACCTGTATCATATTAATAATCTCCAAAGGAGAATGATCAGCAAATCAGATTCTAGAAAGTAAATGAATGAATTTGATGGCCTATATCTTGATGGCCTCCCGCAGAGAGGAGCAGAATCGGCCCGCTACTAGCCTTCACAATAACATTTCATTATGTATGACTACTAACTAGTACACTGGACTTGGTACGTAATGAACTGTTATTGAGAAGGCTAGTAGCGGCCCGATTCTGCTCCTCTCTGCGGGAGGCCATTAAGTTATAGATAGACATTAGTTTCACATAAATTTATACGTCAGGGTGAAAGAGAATTGATTTTATAAAAGCTGATTTTGTATTTATTTACTGGATAATTAAAGGGAAAGATACCTTGGTCTCCAATCAAGTAATTTGAACAAGTACATACATTATAAAGAGAATTAAATATGACTTATAGGAAACTGAAATAATTATTTATTTTTGTTACATAACTTTTAAAACTGAGAGTTTGAATAACCTTTGTAGATAATTATTAGGTCTCATACGCACTAGGCAGTAACCGCAGTCTCAGCCAGCCGAAACGGAAGCTGCGTCATGCACTAACCATATCGTAGTCCAAATACAAATACAAATGCTTTCATATATTCTTTTGCTTGTGATCAAACATGTGGCTGGCCATATTGTAGATAACAACCTAGTGCATATGAGGCCTTAATGCAAATACCATTTCATTTAAGAAGAGAGCAAGTATTTTAATGTTCGCTTTCGAGTTAGTAGTGATTGTCTTAGCAAATATTATTCAGTATCATATGCTTTGAATTATTTGTGCTCTTGAAAATAGTGTAACTTTTTCAATTCTTAATATTAAAGGAACTGAATGTAGTTTTGTAATCCATTTTACAGTGTACACGAGTTCAATGGACACCACCATTACGAGAATCTTTTGGTTATCCGTTTTGTCTCCTTCAGATGTTAGTAGTCACAATATGCCTCGATCATAATCGGAATACCACCGATGATACATCTCCTACTTTGTTACATAAAATACAAGTAAGTTATACCACCAACTTGTTTACTTTCTATCATTTTTAACATTGTAAAGATTAGCAAATGTAAAGATTAGCAACTCCTGCATTTATGAATATTTTATTTTATTCACTGACCTTATAGAACTGTGTATTGAAATATGTCAGAGAAGCTTCTTTTTTACTTTCTCTTGCCTATATGAATATATATGAAAAAAAGTATTGATTTCATGGCGATTTTTCAAAATCAAGTTTTCACCGCCCAACATGGTTTTAGCGATTGGTCTGTTTGTGAACAGAATATCTCAAGAACGGAACATGTACGATCTTCAAACTTGAAACTTAAAGTTAGACCCCTTTAGAGGACTCGACACAAACATGTACATCAAAATCGATCAACCGGAAGTAGTAGTTTATTCATGTCATTTTTCACTTTGTGATTTTCTCAAAAACACCTGCTACAATTTTTTTTTAAATCATCTCATTTTACTACATTTTTTATCCTCTACAAGATAAGATAGGCATCATGATTGGTGAAATTTTTGGGGAGGCTGTTCTTTCGTAGAAAAAAATTTTTTTTTAGATTGTGGCCTTGATATTTATTTTAGCACAAAAGTGTATATAACAAAAGTTGTAGACAATTTAAAAATCTGCAACTTTTGTTTAAAACATTTTTTATAACACTTGGTTGCTTGGTTTAGCGGTAATTAATGATTTTATGTTGTTTTTTCATGAAAATCTGTAAAAAATTATTTTTTAAGATTTCTGCCTCAGTTTGCATTTTACGACAAGAGTGTATAAAAACATTTATAGAAAATTAACAGATCTACAACTTTTAAGCATTTCAAGCATTTTTCGCTACAGAGGCTTCTTTAGCATCAAAATGTGATTTTTCTGTATTATTAAGCCAAACTGAGGTTGATTTTCATTTTGCATCTTTCACTTATGAGTAAAAGGAGGTTATGTTTTCTGAGATTGGTTTTTTGTTTATTTTTAATGTTTTATTACTAATATTAGGTTATATTGTTCATTATTTGTATTGGCAAAAGAAATTTGTGTGAGTGTTTCACACCAGATTCTTAAAATAAATTTTTATAATTTGCAGCAGGCAGTTCAAAATTATTCGAGCATAGACAAGCGAAAAATGCTTGAAATAAAAGTTGTAGATCTGTTAATTTTCTATAAGACATCAATATAAATGTTATGTTTTTTTTAAAAAAAAACATATTTTGTATTGATATCTTTTACGTAAACAGTTCAATGCAGTTATTGTTATTGACTTTGTTTTGAGAATGGTACTTTGCAGTCAACAGTTTACATGCTCTGGTTGTGTAGATGGGATGTATTTAAATTCAATAATTCAAAAAATGCCACAGGAAAACTAAAAACTATTAAAAGACTTATTTCTAAAAACTAACTTTTTAATGTGTTCTTTACATTGCATTTATCTTGTACGTATTGAACTGCAATAAATTAAAATATACTTGTTGAATTTCTTATGAAATCATTTTTTAAATTTAAATTAGTCTATATGGTAAATTATTTATCATAAAAAGTTATTGATATCAAGTAATGAACATGTGCTTGCAATCACTTATAATTTTTTTATGTCAGTTTTTTTAATTTGACAGGTGTTCCTGGTTTCTACTACTTCATGGTTGTGTTTGATGTTGTGGCAGTTTTCACAATTTGTTCTTGTCACACAGACACTAGCAATTCTTGTGATGTTTAATTTAACTGTGATCAGCAGATTTTCTGCTCTTATAATATTACTTGGACAAGCTGTAAGTATGAGTGTGTATTAACATATTCATTGTTATTTTCTGAATACCAAGAATCCCATGTTGATTTTTAGTTATTTCCTATCTTTCTCTATCCACTATTTAATTACAATCATGATTTTGATATGTGTATTCCTAGTGCAAGATACGGTTGCACCTAATAGGACAAGTCGTATAACAATAGTATACCTCATATGATTGTAAGTACAGTGCGGTCTCGAGAAATGTGATTAATTGGGATCAGGAAAATCATCTTGTTCCTCAGAATTTATGTTCAGTGTAAAATATCTGGAATCCATTATAATTGATTTCAATATAGTACATACATACAGCGTAATACTCTTATAAATTAAAGTATGGTATGAGGTAAAAAAATGAATGTTTAATAGAAAGTAATTTAATTAATTCATTATTTTTATTCGTATTGGGTACTTTCCTTTAAAAGCCCAATACGATCTAAAATTGTGATAGACAACAAAGTATTGGAGCAAGTGTCTCAATTCACATATCTGGGCTGTGACATAAGTTACAAAGATGAAATGGATGTGGAGAAGAAAATAGGAAAGTTCCAAATGATTTGTGGAAGTATCAGTAGGACATTGGGGAAAAAAGCTACCACAAACACAATAATGAAATTTTATAAAACAATGGCAGCTCCAATACTCCTCTATGGTAGTGAATCTTGGGTAACATCAAAACCACTTGAGAGTAAAGTGCAGGCAGCGGAGATGAAATTTCTTCGCAGAACTAAGGGCTGTGACAGGAGAGATCACATCAGGAATGAGGAAATAAGGAAGGAGCTGAACATCTTCTGCCTGAATGAGAGAGTTGCATCGTATCGCCAACAGTGGAAAGAACATGTTGAACGAATGTCAGCCGATAGGCTTCCACTAAAAATTTTCAAGTATAAGCCGGTAGGCAAAAGAGGTATAGGCAGGCCACGGAAAAGGTGGCAATGATTATACCATAAGGATAAAAAAAACAAATGTTACAAGATAGACTTAAATTTATCATTGATATAATTGATATACTATTATTAATATAAGCTGAATGTGAGTCGGAACAGGCCATGGCCTAATCCCTGTTTGAAAGAAGAAGAAGATTTTTATTTCATTAAAACACCTTTAGACTGCGTGTTTTACGTTAAAGGTCTTCCAACAATTGATCATGGTACCTTAATTGGAACATCAGCATTTTCTTGGTCAGTGTCGGTTGCACATAAACACTGTTCAAACGTAAGTTTAGTATAGAACCTTTTAAAAATGACAATAACTTGGTGATCCATAGGCTGAATTATTGATGTCGTGTTTGGCGGAATGAACTCTACCCAAAAAAAATCACTTTCTAATCTTAGCGAAGGAGAATGTGCTGAAGCGTTGTCTAAAACTAACAAAGCTTTTTGATCTAAATTTTTTTATTTTAAATATTCTCCACTGCTGGCTAAAAGAAGTTTTCAAAAGAGTCAGAAAAAATAGCTTGAGTAACCCATACTTTACCACTGTCGGATGAAGCAAGGAGTGATACACCAGATACAAGTACTACACATACTAGACCAGACCCTCGTATTAGCGGAACCAACTATGTATACTTGTAACCTTGGTATAAATTTAATAATCACTTATTATCGAAACATCGTAACTTGAGTATCTAGTATCTCGAGACCACAATATATTGAGTTCAAGCTTTTTTCCTGTTGAAATTATTGTTAATAAATTTTCATATTATTAAAATGATACCTGACGATATTATTTGTTTTGTAAAGATCTATTGACTTCTCTGTTAATGGGGAAAAATGGTTTAAGTGATTTCTCTTATTTTGTGTTTTACAAAAATGTATACTGTTAGTTAAATAATTTTAATTATTAAAAAACATAATCATTTTCTGTTTCAGTTGGCTGTAGCACATACTCTAGCTGCCATGTTTGGCAATGAACTTTTACTTTCATCTTTGTTTACTTGTCTTTTACTCTCATCATTACTGACTCTTCTCTTTGTTGATCCAGTCTACAACAGCAAAAAGAATTTCATATTGAGAGGAATTGTTATGGTAGGATTTACTCTGTCTATTACACTTGTACTGAAAACAAGAGTTTTCACAGCTACTCAAGATGTAAGTATGTATATCTGCCTTGTAACAATTTTATTTAATAACTAAAAACAGAATTTGTTATAAAAACGAATCATCAGTAGATATACAAGGGTTGTACAAAAGTATGAGAAGTAATAGTAGTTCACTTGAAGTTTTATCCTTTGTTGTTTGTTTAATAACACAAAATGTAAAACACATGCTCGTAGAAATTGGTAAATTATAAAACTCATTCACATTCTTAAAACAGTTGTATAAGAAACATTGATAAGTATGTTAAATGATTATCAATTCATTTATTTTTTGTGCATAAATGTTCATATTATAAAAACACATGGAATGAGTGCCTGCGCATGCATTTTTGGCCTGAAATAAATAAAGGAAATCTGTGGAAAACCATAGTGGTTGTTGTATGTTGTACCCGTGTTTGATAAAGATTAAATATTTTATTCAATTTTTTTTTATTACTGTCAGCTTGTAAATCTGTGCATAATATTTCATAATGTATAATACAAGCGGTAAAAACAACAGTGTGCTAATTTAAAATTTTGATAGCATTATGTTAATTACTTGACATTTTAAGGATGCAAATTATGGTTTTAATTAAGTATGTTAAATTAATTAAAAGCTTATATTTTATTGCACTTATTTACCACCTGTCCAACCTCTAAAACCATAAAAATAATCTTAAATTGAAATTGGTCTTATTTGAATAAAAGTTAATGTAGCTATTTTATTATTATAACTGACAATGTTATCTTACTAAAAGCAAAAATAGCTTGATGTAGTTTTCATTACCAAACTGGAAGGAATTCGAATTAAAATCTGAATAACAAATAAAAATTTGGACTAAATCATAGAAAATCAATCTCCATATTAGCCACCCTTTACAGGTTATTAATACAGAGTCTGTCCAGTAAATATCCGTATTGAGGCTATAAAAAAGTCATTGAAGATATTTATACAGCGACTTAAAATTCTTTGAAGCACTCTCCTTAAGTGTCCGCACACCATTGCCAGCATCTCTCAAGTTATGCTCATTCGTGAATTCCTGGTTGTCGTTTCCATCTGAAAATGATAACCTTTCAAGTGCCTTGTGAGTTTTGTGAAGAAAAATGAGTTGCAGGGAGCAACATCTGGGCTGTAAGGGGGTTGGGGCTACATTGGCCAGCAGCTCAATCACAGTAAGGCTCACAGTAACTGGGCTCATTGTCATGGTGGAAAATCCACTATTGCCAATCTCTGATTGGACATGATGGACCTGCGTCCTCAAAATTGTAATATTTAACTCTTGAACGTACACACTTGACTAATGATCTGATGAGTTCTAAAGTTGACTCCTTGGTCACATTGTCATTGGCTAATGTTGAAACCAGACATCATATGTGTTGTTTATCTTGTACCACTTTTCAACCCTCCTTACATTTTTTGTACCACTCAAAAACACTTGTTCTGTTCATTGTTTCCTGTATTGAAATTTGTGAATAACTTAATTCAGTTAAATGAAATAGAACAATTAAGTATCATCAGTCAATTTATAATGGCACATTTTTATTTTGTGTGATATTTTCAATCTGTTTTGTTTCAGTCACATATAATGAATATATTAAGATCAAAATTGTCCGATTACAAGGATTTTCATACCTTGCTTTATACCTGTGCTCCTGAATTTGATTTTCTTGGATGGGAGGCCGTGGAAAATCTCTTTGTATCGTGGTTGATTCCTACATGTGTTCTAGTCATGGGATTTATTGCAATTACTTGGAAGGATCAAATTAATTTCAAACTGGAGAGGTAATAAGAAGCTTATTTAAATAGAAAAAATTATGTCTTTTCTGTGAATTGAACCCATTCTAAACTATTTCCATTATTTGAAAAATCATTGACTAATGTGCAAAAGAATTTTGCTCTATTACCTGATATATTTTGTTGTAAAACAAAAATTTACATTAATTAGGTAAAACTTATAAGCTTACCATGTACTTTATCGATAGCCATTATTTTAAAAATTTATAGTAGGCTGGGTAAATTTCAAAGCTATTTCAGTTAAGTAAAGGGTTCTTAATTGAAAATCAGTTCAGTATTACATTACTACAACACAAATATTAGAGGAATGCCCATGGCACCCACATTGTAGGGAATTTGTCTTCATCTTGAAAAGCAAACCTAAAATACCATAGGGGTCAATCTAAATAAAAGAAACTTCTAAAAATTAATGTAATAATGATTTAATAAAAATATTTAATACTTACTTGATAAAAACAAGCTCAGCTTACTTCAGATTTACATAAGTTGTAAATCTGTACTGTATTATTTTAACAATCACTCTTCTGTTTATGTTAGCACACAATTTATGCCATCCAGAACTTCATTTGTTTTCCCTGTAATTCTTCAACAGCAACTTCTGCAGAACCTTCCTTTTTTTCCTCTTATAAATTATCATTAGATAAGACAAAATTTACGATTATTCATCAGTCATGTATTGTGCAATAGGTGTTTCATCATCTTCTTGATACACTCAATGAAATCTGTTATTGACAATTGTTGAAACTTGATGACAGTTTGAAAATTCAGTGCTTATTAATTGGTAAAAGTATGAATTTCTTCTCTTTCTAGTAGTGTTGCTGTGTAAGCATTTCAACCAACAATTTTTAAATAGTCATTTACTTATAAGAAAATAATGGCTGTCATGTAATGGGTACTGTTAGACGTATTTCTGTGTATAAATATGGTACAGTGAGTTACTGGAGTATGTAAAAATTTATTGTACAGTATAATTATATAATCATTAAACAAGCTGCTTATCTAGTAATTTGTTAAATTTATTTTTTTACGTAATTTTAATTTTTTAGGAGGGACTTAATTATACATAGCCACATTATATTCATATTAATGGTACACCAAGCAGATTTATGCTGTGTTTGGAGTATAGTTGTAGTACTTCTTAAAGATTAAAAATTTATTTAATATTTTCGAACTGGTTAACTCAGATTGTAAGACTTACTTGTGTATGTTGTCTTACCTTAGTAATGGTCAGTTCCTTAAATTTTAATTTCTTGTACTCTATCTATATTAGAGAATGAGGAAGTATTGTAATAGGACAAAACTTTTGATACCAAAATTTTAACTGATCTTCATGTTTCTTTGCCCTTTGAAGCCAAAGAGTGTTTTTAAGGAGGAAGTGTGGATGTGTACTCATACATGTGAATGTGTGCGCATGTATTGTTCGTTCAGTACCAAAACTACCGAAATAATTTTGTTGATATTCAAAAACTATGATTTCCTCTACCAACCTGGAGGGGTTTAAAAGTCAGCTGAGAGCCCAAAAATTACAAGTACTTTACTTTTATGCAGTAAAAAAAAATTTCTCTAAAACAGCTCTAACGATTTCACTTAACCTTCCCTTATTTGTTATAATTGCTCCGGTCATTATGACTGGTATCTCTGGGGAAAATTATGGAGGACTCTGCTTTCATTTTTTGAAAAATCACTTTTTAATGACCTTACCAATCCGTATTTGTATTTTAGGACTAAAGTGTCCATTAAAATTAAAAATAAGTAAAAATTCCACTTGTATTTAACAAACTAAACTAATAAATTAGTCAAAATTAGTCAAACTTATAGATTGGCTCATATTTCTAATTTTATATTTAATATAATGAAAATTTATAGTGATTTTGAGTAATTTTTTCGTGTGTGTAACAGCAATTGTAATGCTTTTTACGGTTGATGAGCTCTGCTGGTCCATGCATTTAAATCAATCAAAACATTTTCCAGCGTTGTCAGATTGTATAAATGTATCAGCCTGACAAACATTACATCTGCATGTATATAAGAGCCGCAGTAGTTCACTTGTGTCTTGCATTTCGTACTAAACACATCAATTATAGAGTGGTGTTGCATAGTTAACATGCAATACTTTATAATTTAATCAGCTGGTTGTATGTTCATGAAATAATTGTTATTGAAAGACCCAACATTGGCTGACGAGAGCTAGTTTTAGCAATGTTGCTGGAAAGTCATTGACTACCTATGAAGTGGGTAGGGGCAATGCGTATGTTCAGAGCTCATCAGCTTTGAAAAATAGTATAGTGATTTTCTGTAAAGAAACCCTGCATTATGATTGGTCCATTTCATATTTAGTTCTGTATTGAAGACCACATAAAGTTGTTAAATGTTATAGATACGAAACCAAAATCGAAACAAAGTGAGGAAAATGTAGTATTGATTTACGAGAAAGTAAATTCAGTTTGTTGACCATTTACTGATAATTTAAAATATAGTAGACTTTATTGGCGTTTCATTTTCTTTAATGTGTATTGAATGTTAGTATTAATAAAAAATTCAAAACACTATTTGTAGTTCATTAATTATTATTTTCTATTTAGGCCATTCAGTAATCTTGATCCAGAGGTTGTTTATACTGTTCTGCAGCTTAGTGCTTTTACAATGATGGCTGTTATGGTAATGAGACTGAAGTTATTTTTCACACCTCACCTCTGCATTTTCAGTTCCCAGATTGGCTCACGTAAGGTATGTATTGCATACGTACCATTATACTCAATAAAAAGTGTCATATTAATTTAGGATGGAGTTTTTTGGTTTTACATCTGACTGTTATGCACTGTTAGGCTAATGCCGATTATGAAGAGTGTTAGATGAAAATGAGCAATGAAAGAGTGCCAGTCCTGATTAGGAAATCAAACCCAGGGCCCCTGGTATAGATGTGAGTTCCACTGACCAATTGCACCAATGGACCGGCCTTAAGGTCAAATTTATCTAACAAATCCACTAGAAGATTTTAAAAAAGAGAGGGCTTCGTTGTCTGATTCAGACAATGATTCAGTCTGATTCAGATTATGCAAAGTTTATACGGGGACACTGAGATTATCAGTGACAAGGAAATTAATTATTATACTGTCTAATATACGTGTTATATTGATACTCCTTTAAGAGAATGGAAATCAGTTTGTCAAGCTGCCATTGAGGTAAGTGATGGTCTCTTCATGGATACCATTTTGTTTACCAGCGATCAAGTTTTAATAGCCAAGTTTAAAGAAAAGCTCAAAAAATTATTTTTTTTGTACAGAATTTATGCAGTACAACTTGAGGATATCTAGTACAAAAACTGTAGGGATTGTTTTTTTTTTAGATAAGGACACTGTAAGATCATCAGCTGTATGAGTTCACAATGATGAATTTGTGGTTTTAAAATAATATGTTTACTAATTTATCTGAATCATATTTTGTTCATTAAAAGTTTGAAGTGTATGAAATTAATTATGTTTGTTATAATGTGTTACTGAATGTACCTAGTTCTAATTAAGTTATGGTGTGTATTTAAAACAATATTGTAATTTTGAAACTAAATGTTAATATTATTTACAGTTTTTCCGTAACAAACTTCCGACTGAAGTCCATTGGGTTTTAGTGGCTGTAATTTTGGGAGCTGCCTGTACAAGAGGTTATGCTAACGTAAAGCAGCAACGTAGTATGATAGGTAAGAAATTTAAAATGCTACAAGTGTTACATTTGTTAGAACCTCTTAAAGGTATGTAGTCAGGTAGATTACATTTTTTATGATTTAATCATTCTTTGTGGTTTAAGATACGGTATCAGAATAATTCAGAATTTATCTTACATTGTGTCTTCAGTAATTCATCACTAACAAGTCCAATGATGTAACAATTTAATAAATCCACATGTAAAAATATTACCAGTTTTCACTGACCTTTTATTGCTTCTTCAATTTTTCTTTCACGTGTTGTTCTACTTTTCCCACCCTTAACATTTTTTGGTGGACCCACTATCAGTCTTCTTAAAGTCACTCTCCTATCGGAGTTCGAAAATCATCATCATTATGCAAACCTAATTTGCTGCTGCGTGGAACAGTTCTGTATTACTGCAACCAAATCAATCTGTCAGATTCTTCAACCAGGATGCCTGACGTCTGCCAACACTCTGCTTGCCCTTTATCTTCCCCTGAATAATTAATTGTAAAATGTGATAAGACACAGAATGACAACCAGGATGTGAGAGGACAGAATCTGAAATTGCAATATAAGGCAAGAATTACAGACAATAAATGGGAACAAGAGAATCCGCTATAAATTACACTTTTTTTAAATTTCTAATTTCAGTTCTATCATTGTCTTGATAGGGATTTCAGTCTCATCATTTAGATGAAAGAAATGTGTGCATGCTTGAAGCTCTGGTTGATTTTATGAAAACATATAAATTTTTGTTTGGTTTTTTTAGGCGAATATAGCAATGTACCATTAGAAGAACTTATTCACTGGGTGCAAACAAGTACCCCACCTACTGCAGTATTTGCTGGTACTATGCCTCTCATGGCTACAATTCTGCTATCTGCTCAACGACCTGTTGTAAATCATCCTCATTATGAGGATGCTAAATTAAGGTGAAGATAATTGTAGTTAATATTTATTTTTGAGAATAATAGTAATTAAATTAATATACATTAGTAAAAACTAACATTCAAAATATTATGAATCCATATTTATATTTCATTGTGTACATTAGCAAGAGTAGTAAAAAATATTACTGTATCAGTAATCTTTTGTTAGATACATGTTGGTTAGGATTTATTATGTGCCCTACATCAGATTTTCAACTAATAATGATGTATGTTAAAGGTAAAACAATTAATATAAACTATGAGCTGTGCATATGTAAATCACTTGCAATTTCCATGAGAATAAAATGTTCTTAACATACTGGCATGTGTGCAACGGTGACCATTGTTAATTAGTTTAATAGTTGAGTGATTATTACATTTTTTAAAAAACTGCGTACAGAGTACATTATACTTGTTAACTTAAAATATGCATCGTGACTTTGTAACTTAGAAAGACCATTCAGTTTGGTTTAACCATCAATAGAGTGACACTCAAGGAAAAAACATTTTGCTTCTAGTAGTTCAGACCCATCAACTATAAATTAAGGATACCATATAAAATACTAGCAACCCCCCCCCATTCTTTGCGATTTATAGCAAACTAAACTTAAGGCATTTAACTTCTCACATAACCTTACCTATTTAAAACAAAATTATAAATGTATATATAAAACCAATTAGTACTGGAAACATCTGATATAACAAAGGAAGAGGTTAGGGATGCAATTCGAAAAATGAAGGTAGGGAAAGCAGCAGGAATAGATGAAATACATGCTGAATACCTGAAGAAAGGTGAATGCTTAGTGAATAGCCTAACAAAATTATTGCAGGAAGTCTGGAAACAGGAAAAGATTCCAGAAGAATGGGAACAAAATATCATTATCCCACTGTATAAAAAATATAACTCAACTGATTGTGAAAACTATCGCGCAGTGTGTTTGTCATCGGTTTTACTGAAAATGTATAGCCGAATTCTAGAGAAAAGACTTCGTGCGGTGGTGGAGGACCAGTTTGAGGAGGAACAATGTGCCTTCAGACCAGGCAGACAAACTCAAGACCATATTTTCTCGCTGAGATCAATCTGTTCGAAGTCTATAGAAAAGGGAAAACGGGTTTATCTGGCATTCTTGGACCTCAAAGCAGCTTTCGATACGGTCCCAAAATGTGTTGTATGGGAGACGCTGGTTGCCAAAAACGTATCACCAAAATTACAGCGAGCAATAAAAAGTGTTTTTAATAATGTGACTGCAGTGATCAGAACGTGTGGAAGGATTTCAAGACCGTTACAAATGGAAAAAGGAATTAAGCAGGGAGACAGTTTGAGTCCACTACTTTTTGTGATGATAATGGACGAAATTAATAAAATCTGCAAAAGAAGAACTGACAGAATGATGGAGGGACGTTGGAACTTGAGGCCCATATTTGCTCAAGCTTTGTTATTTGCAGATGACATAGTTCTTATTGCTGACTCTGAAAGAAAGCTTCAAACTGCAGTAATTGAATGGAATGAAGAGATTAAAAGGAAAGGCATGACACTGAATATCAATAAGAGTAAAGTGATGGTGGTTAATGGCTTGGAAGGTGAAAGAATTAGGATAGATGTGGAAGGACAGGTAATGGAACAGGTGAGGTCATATGAGTATCTGGGTACAGTAGTAAGGGACGATGGGAAAATAGATGATGAACTAAGAAATAGAATCTCTAAAGCTAATCGGACCTTCTATGCAACCAGAAATTGTATTTTTGGAAAAAAAGAAGTGGGTGCCACAGTAAAAAACAGGGTCTATAAAAGTATTATTGAACCAATAGTCCTGTATGGTGCAGAAAGCTGGCCCTTGAAGCAACAACAAATGAGCAGAATCAGGGCAGTTGCAATGAAGTGCCATAGAAGGACAGCTGGGAAGACATTGAGAGATAGAGTAAGAAGTGAAAGAATCAGGGAGGAAATAGGAATGAAGGATGTGAAGGAAGTAATAGATAGAAAACAATTGGGATGGTGGGGTCACATACAAAGAATGGATGACGAAAGGAAAGCCAAGCAGTATGCAAACGTAATCGTTGGCGGGAGTAGGAAAAGAGGACATCCACGATACTCATATGATGAGCACATACGAAGATTGGGAGAGGAAAGAGGCATGGCCCTAGGGCAAATGAGACGATTGGCGGCGGATAGAGTACAATGGAGGAAGTTGTCCGAGACTACCCCGACGCTGTAAGGCACATGGGGAGAGAGAAAGAAGAAGAAGTACTGGAAACAGGAATATTGTTGACTTCAGTATGAATCACCAACAAAAGGGGAGAAATACTCCTTATATGGATAGGAACCATATCATACTTGATACCTGTGGTGTACAGTTCATTGTATTCAATATATGGTATAAATTAGAATAGATAGATGACCTTACCCAAAACAAATAAAATGAAGGACTTTATTTTAGCAGTCGCAATTATTTTTCCATAATTTACAAATTACACAATGTGCTTGTTATTCTGTAAGCTCTAAGCTTCTAACAGTGAAAGAATTTTCTTTAAATAGCTTGGGTAGTTTATGAGATTGTCCGCACAAATAAACATTACATATTTATATTATCAGTTGATCCCTTGTAAGAAAACACACTTGTTTGTGTAGCCCCCTGTATGATTGTAACTGGAAAGATGGAAAGTATCTGTGAGCTATTACAAAATGTAATACATAAACTCATTCACACAGCTTTGAGCTAGTATAATTGTGGAGTAGAAACTGTGAAAGCTAACAACCACATTCACTAAGTAGCTGGACTTAGACAATCTTACGGTTCAATCTTTTGTTTTAAAATTTTTGTGCCTTTGTGTATCCCAGCAATTACTGGGTAAAAATTCATTTTTACTTTTTCTGGCCTGTATGAATATATAGGAAGGAAAATATTGTTTCCATATCTGTTTTTCAAAATCAAGTTTTTAATGGATCTACACGTTTTCAGACCCCTTGAACCCAAAAAACATGTTTTTTAGCGATTAGTCTGTGTGCGTGCGTGCGTGAGTGAGTGTGTGTGTGTGTGTGAACAAAATATGTCAATAATGGAACTTGTATGAACTCGTACGAACTTGAAACTTAAAACTTAAATTAGATACTACTAGAGAACCAGACACAAACATTTTAATCAAAATTGGTCAACCAGAAGTACTAGTTATTCATGTCACTTTTCACTTTTTTGCGATTTTCTCAAAAACGGCTAATACAATTTTTTAAAAATTGCCTCATATACTATGTTTTTTATGACCTATAAGATAAGGTAGGCGCCATGTCTGCTGAAATCCATGGGGGTCTGTTTTCTCGTAAAATATGTTTTTTTTAAGATTGCGGCTTTAATATGAATTTAGCGCAAAATGTATATATTAAAAGTTGTAGGTTTTAAAATTTTTGACAACTTTTATTTTAAACATTTTTTTGTATAATGCTTAGTTTAGCAATAATTAGTGATTTTCTGGTTTTTTTTTCATGAAAATCTGTACAAAAAAATTGATTTTTTTTTTAAAGATTTCGGCCTTAATATTCATTTTACGACAAAAGTGTATATAATCAAATATATAGGAAATTAAAAGATCTACACTTTTTATTCAGAAACTTTTTCTCGACAGGTCTAGTTTAGTGTGAAAGAGTGATTTTCTGTATTTTTAAGCAAAACTGAGGTTGATTTTCATTTGCGTCTTTCACTTATGATTAAAATTAGATTTTGTTTATTGAGGTTAGTTTTTTGTTTATTTCTAATGTTTTATTACTAATGTTAGATTATATTGTTAATTATTTACATTGGCAAGAGAAAGTCGTGAGTGTTTCACACCAGATTTTTAACAATTAGAAAATGTCAAATATGATAGTAGTGGAATCTTTTTTCAATTGTTATTTGTTGCATAAACTACTACTATCACCTACCAATACTTTCCTTTACATCATTATGAATGTGATTTATTTGTCATAAGGCAGTAAATTTACATTATTTGTTTTAATGTTTGTCTTTCTTCCGCTATATAGGGAAAGAACAAGAAGAGTCTATTCTGTATTTAGTCGGAGATCTTCTGAAGAAGTATTTAAGATTCTATCCTCACTTCAGGTCGATTATTTGGCATTTACGAACAGTTGGTGCACGAGTGGAAGCAGGTAAAAATAATATTGTTTGGTGTGTAAGGAGTAGCTTGCCTATACATAGTAAATCAGTGCATTAAAGGGTAAAATTTTTAATTTCGCACTCAATCTGTTAGTTGCAGGTCTAAAAAAAATAGTTCTGGTTCTTATCACATGGTCAGCCAATTAAATGACTGAATCATATAAGAACAGAAGAGGTTGAGGTGTAAAAGACACTTATCAGAGTTATCTCTTCTGAAAGTAATGAATTTCATTATACAGCCAGACCCTGTGGTGAATGAAGTAAAGGTGTCGTTTTGCAGAGTGGAAAATATGTGCTTTTCAGAAGCCCTGGCATGCTGACTAGCATACTTTTTAACTGTGAGGAAGGCATGGTAAACCACCTCACTCCTCGTTTTTATTAGCAAAACCTCTACTGGTTCAAACCAGTCTTTTGGCTGATAACCTGAACAACAACAAAAGTAGTTTCACATTAAAGACAAAAATTTCTTATTTTTAGCCCCAATTCTAGTATTTTACGTGAGATATCTTTAAAACTGATGAATGTACATTACTGGAACCAATTTTATTCAATTTATCAAGTGAAACTACATAAGAAACCATCAGATATGTCTCTTTATTACAGCCTTAAAAATGTTTATATGGTCTCATTTCACCGAGGGTACTGAGTTCTTGGCGAAATCTTTGACCCTGTATAACTCGCTAACGAAGCGTTTTCAGGCCTATGTTTGTATGAACTTTGTTTTCTTTTTTTTAGCTATAGAATGAGCTACCGAGAGATTGCCATATAGTTCTGAATCACTCTGTAAATTGCTAACAGGAATTTTGTTTTCATACGAAATTAGATTTTTTAGCTGTGAATCGTTTGGGAGTACTTTTTTAATAGCATTTTATCAAGAAAAAAATCGTTAGTTTCACATTTTTGTAATATTTTTCTCTATTCCATGTTATTGGAACCATATTTATGTGAATTATTTCTGTTATTGGTGATGTTATCCTAATTCAAGTTAGTTTGGTTAGTTCGATAGTTGTACATGCCTCATAACCAACGCTGTTACTCGATTGCATAGCAACCTAACAAAACAAACATAGTTATGTTCGTTGTTCTTTTCTTTGAACAGTTTTATACATAAAGTAAATTAATTCTGGTGAACAAAGTGAAACTCAGTACCAGATTATATTATTTTTAAGAAAATATTCAATATTTTAGTACATTTAACAATAATGACCAAACAAAAATATAATGTATGTATAACTAGTCCCAATACTCACTTTATATCATAAAACTAGTGCTAATAGTAATTAGTTATTGGCAGTTTTGGGTTCTCGAACTACATTTTAATTTTTCCCTAATGTTTTTGATCTTCTGTATTAAAAACAGTAATAATTATAATATTAACAACAATTTCTAAACCTAAAAGTGTTTGTACAAACTAACTGCTGATATCTTGTTCCATTAACATATGATAGGTGGATTGTACTTTATAAGCTTATTCTAAAAGATATTGTAGTAACCTAAACTATTATAATTTTTTTATATTCTTTTGTAGCTGACAAAATTATCGTTCAGTAGTGTCTTGTTTTATCTCTATGAGTTAAAAATCAGCCAGTACATTGCAGTTCAAAGGAACTGTAGATTCTTATATGCTAGCATAAAGACCATTAGGTGCTATGTTTTCAATGTGCATAGGAACGGAGTATTAAAAGATAATGAATTTCATTACTGTTTTATCAAATCAATATTGTACAGTTTTTAAACTAATCCATTTTTTACTTGACGTAGAAATTTAACAGTTATTTTTAATTACAATGATAATATAGTTTTCAGAAATTAACACGAAGTAGCATTAGGCACCATTCCCCAATACTTTGGTATTTCTCTTAACTGAACTCACTTTCATAGAGTTTTGTTTATAATTTAAAATATTGTATCAGTGGATGTACTTAAGCAATTAACTTTTGGGTAAATATGTGTAATATTTAATTATTATTAATGGTTTACTTTTGATGTAACTTAGGATGGGATGCCGAATGTCAGATATTTGGGATGTAGAAGAGCCAGAGAACAAAGATCAACTTCAACTATGTTTACAGTTCATGACTGGATCAACGCTTCCATTTCATCGTGTTTTCAGTAATAGTGAATACACAGTTTTACGTCTTCCTGCGCCTTACGTCGAACTTAAGGGGCTAAAACAGTACCAGTCGTGATCAATTCGTTTACATTTTTATACTGAATTTTAATGTATGATTATGTATTTTATGTAAATGTGTCAGAACTGTCTAAATTCTTCTTGTAAATATTAATAAACTTTATACTTTTTTTGTTATTCTGTTGTGAAATTTATTTGTGTTGTCCTATTGACATTGTTGGCTTTCATCACTTGTTTATGTTATGGTTAGCACTACTAGCTTCTATGCCAGGAATTACAGCTTCAATTCCCAGTCAGATCTGGCATGTTTTCATCAGTAATTTTCTTTTGTCGCCATTCTTTGTCTCCATTAAAATTGCAATATACTTTATTAATCCGAGACATACAGGAATCAGACATCAGATTTTCACAGTCCGAGATTACCAATGACACAATAAACAGTAAATTTACACTAAAATAAATCCTTATAACGCATCCTGCAGCTTGAAATTAATTGTTTTTTTTTTATATAATAAATTTCACTAACCTTTTTTAAGCTACCTCTATTTTTTATTTATCATTTACACATGTTTTGGTGGATCCACCATCATCAAGGTATATTATTATGGTTTGAAACTAAATTTTTTTTAAATTTAATTGAAATTTTTAAAAGAAATTTTTTGCTTAAATTTATTTTGTAAAATAGAATTAATTTCAAGCTGCAGGATGCATTATAAGGATTTATTTTTGAATTACAGTGTACTCATTAAAATTGGATTAATTATGTTACATTTGCATGACCTCCTCTCAAAAATATGGAATCAGTATAAATTGATATGAGCAAGAGGTAAATGTTTTCATAAATTGGCAAGGTGTTCATAAATTAATATGAAAAGACCCAGCCAGTCAACTAAGTTAGTAATATGGACACACTTGATCCTGTGAAATGTCTGTGAAGAGAAAAAGAAACATAAACATGACCAATGTGCATTATAGTGGAATCACTAATGTGCTTAGACCTATACCTTAATGAACTAGAGACTGCAGATGAAGGCGGAGCATAGTGACCTAGATCACAGCACAGAGCCAACTGTCTTTCGTTAATCTTATCCTGCGTTGTCACATTGTGGTTCCGCTATGGATGACAGCCCAACAGAAAGTCAGCTGGAGTTCGGTGGAACAGAGTGTGATTTAGTGAAGAGGCAACATTACATCCAACCTTAGCTTATTATTAGCTAAGCTAATTAGCTTATTATTATTTATTGGCTTGATCTCATCTGCAGTCTTTAGTTAGTTGGGGTAAGTGCATTCAGTTACTTTTGTCACCTACAGTTTCACACGGTGAAAAATTATATAGTTCCCTGCTGACAGAAGTGAAGCACTGTAGATTTTACTTTTACTAGAAGTACTGTATGGTAGCTCAAACCTTCAGTTTCCCAAAATCAGCCAATCAGAGATATTATTTCCTTCCATCAGGAACTCTATCCAATCAATAGGAGGACATACCATTTTTCCACAGTGAGCAGCTAGCTCAGCAACTATAAAGCTAAGTGCAATAGGTATGTTACTATTATAGAAATGAACATTGTACATTGATTTACAGATTAGGAAAAATTTCTTAAAACTCTATGTTTGGAGTGTAGCATTATACGTGAGTGAAACGTGGCTAGTAGGGGTTATAGAAAGGAAAAGGATAGAAGCTTTTGAAATGTGGTGTTAAAGATTAGGTGGCGGGGGGACAAAATAAGTAATTTAGAGGTTCTTAGACAAATGAATGAAAGAAGTGTATGGAAACATCTTACCAGAAGAAGGGATTGGCTAGTGGGGTATATCTTAAGACATCCAGATCAATACCTTGATGTCACTATCAATAATGGTGGGTAATACTAAGGGAGTGAATTGTAGTTGGAGGCAAAGGTTAGAATATTTAAATTACAAAAGACAAAAAAAAATACAAATTACAAAAGATGTAGGTTGTTGCAGGTATATAGATATTAAAGGACTTGCTTAAGATAAAACAGCTTGGAGAACTTCATCAAACCATTATAGGATAGTTGATGACAAAAACCAATATACGGTTTTTGTTTTAAAGTCAATACTGTATAAACGAATAAACTTTAATTTATTGTGCAATACATGTAATTTTAGTGGCTTGTAAAAAAACCCATTCAATCAAACCAATACTATTTCTTTTTAGTCAGAGTGGTGTTGCAGATGACTTTTGAACTGCCGCAATATTATATTTATAAACAACGACACTTGGACCGCTGGTATCGATAAACAAGTGCGCATGGTACAGGGAGCAGTGAGTGCGGTACTGTCGCGAAACTCTTCATATTCGTAATAAAGGTAGGTTAATGGACGAAGTCGTAGGTCTGCATTGATTTTGTTCGTGTTGATCAAATGGATATCAAACAAGAATTAGATCAAAATGATGGAAATCAGCAAGAAACCAACGAAAAAGAGAGTGGTAAATCGAAAAGGTAAGCCATGTTTTTAGGTTAACGAAACCTAGCCTGTACATGTTATGGTTCCATTCGATGAGGTTCTTGTAAAAGGTGCAAGTCACTCGACTTTTCTGAACCCCAGTAATAATATTTTAAATAAAAAATTACTTTATTGTAAAATTATATTGTAAGAAGTCGAGTAGGTTGTACAAAATATTAAACAAAATTTAACGCATGCTTTACTTTGTGATAAAAATAACCGCATCAAACCTAACCTATTTCGACAAATCAATTTTGTTTTGATAGAAAGGTAATTTATTGCGTAAATATAAGCGATCGGCATCACTTTATTGCTTTAAAAAATTTGTTTGGGCTTTTAAAATTTAGATTTTTGGTTCAGTAGTGGATAAAGCTTGGTACAATATTCACATGGTTCTTCAAGGTTCACTAGTAATGCTCACAAAATGCTCCAAATTAATTACTAGTGAAGCCGTATTTATAAAGCTTGTAGTATACGTCTTATTCATAACTGTTTAAGTGAAAATTAATCTGCCTGTTTTTATTTATTAAAATTATACGTATAAATTATCTTTTGGTTCACAAGCAGCTTAATTATTTGTTTTTGTATAAAGGCTAGTGGCTTGAAAAATTTATAAAGTAGGTATTGAAAAATTTTAGTTAAACAGAATATTCATAAACTTCATGCTAGGGCTAAGTTGCAAAGTTTTTAGTGGGCCTATGTAAAAAGTTTACCTTTATAATAGCAAATTTGTGAAATTCATGCCCATTTCTTAAGGTTTTTAAATATTAAGGTCTTTAACTCTTCACTAGTTTAATTTATATGAAGTCTAAAGTATACTGAGCTGCAGCCTGATTTTTGTTTTGTTTTTATTTCTGACTTGTGTACACATTAAGGCTAATCCAGATTTTGTTTGATGAGTGATAATAAACCAGTGGCGGATCTAGCAGGAGGTATGGAACCGCTTAGGCAAATCCTAGATCTTCCCCTGTGAAGAAATCCCAGACCGGACTAAGAATCGAACCGCGGATCCCTGGCATTGAAGCCAGTTATCCTGACCACTACACCTATGGGTTAGCCGCAGCCTGAATAGTTTTACCACATCATCCATGTTTGACTATGTCTCAGTACTATTTTATTTTAATTTTAAAATTTAACCTGGTTTCTGGTAGGAATATGTTTTTGAGCTTGTGTGCTCATGTGTTTAAAAAATTAACAGTTTGTAATACTAGTTGGGTGGAACACTTAGAAAGTTCAAGGCATGTTAAATATGTAATTTGTAGGTAAGAGTTTTATAGTTTTGTTTTATTAATTTTTTTTTACTTTTCAGTGTAGAAAAATTATTTAAAAAAATACTTTCTAAGCTGTTATTAAAACCTTAAAAACTTCTAAAACACCTTTCCTTAAAAACCTTAAAATCTTAAATTATTTCTCAGCTGGTGAAGTTTAGCTTTCTGTGAAATTCTGAGGTAAGGCATCATCTGTATTTCTAATTTGACTGTCTGGAAAGTACACCATAAATTTACTAAAGTCAGATATGATTTCTTAAATATAGTGTACGAAATAGACCAACAAAAATGGTTTTTACACGTCAGAATTCCTTTTTTTGTAATAACATTGTAAATTAAGCAAATTTTTAAGGTTTTAAAGAATTCAATGGATGTGTCAGTAGATGTTAGTTTTATTTTATTCTGTAATAAATTTTATTACTGAATTAAGCTTTAATTAATACAACTTGTTTCAGCTCGAAGAAGAAAAATCGTCGTAAAAAAGCTGCAGCTAATGGTGTTGATCCAGACAAAGCTGTAGATGGAGCAATAAATGATGCTGAATTACAAGCAGGATGCAATATTTCAATTCAGGTATTTTTTTATATATATAAGCATATAACAGTTCCAAATTTTTGACAGTGGTTAAGGTTTCAAGTCAGGTGTATGGTGCATCAATGTGTTTCGAGAAAGATTCTTTTGCTGTCACGGTGTGATTTTTTATGAGCTGCTTAACTTCTTGTGTGGGGATTAATATAATATTATATTCTAGACTAAAAGATAGTTTTCTGTATGTTTTTTTATCTATTACAGCTGCATTTCATTGACTAATTAATAGTTATAATATTATACTTTTTAATTTATAAATATTTTAAATTATTTTACCAACCTTTCAGCTGCCTTGATGCTTCCTTTGTGATTTACTTACAGGTGTTTTGGTGGATTTACCATCATCAGAGTTTATAAAATATCATTTGAAACTCAATGCCTTTGCTCATTGAGATACTTACATAAATAACTATGATATATCTCATATGTCTGTCTTAACAAATTTATGTTTTTCTCTTTTATATGATTGGTATAATTTGATATAATATAGTCACAATTCATTGGTTTTTTTGTGCTCATTATATCTTACTTCAAAATTAACTACTAGTCATACCAAGGTAGAATTTACCACTATCCTCATTGTGTAGATAATCACACAAAGAAAAATCTATGCATATAATTGAAATACAATTAAACAATACAAACAGGTTGGATGAAACTTAGTAAATTTTATGATAGGCCTACAGATACAGGTGGTATGAAACTATTATCCCCAAAGCTATTTAACAGTGAAATAAATGAATCATTAAACAATAAGGAGTGTGTTAATAAAATAGAATGTTGTAATAAGGATTGTAATCAATTTTGTATTTGTATGACAAGTTGTAATTTTTAAGTAAAATAGAATGAGCACTAAAAATCACTGAAATGTGACTATTATATCAAATTATACCAAATATATATATATATATCATAAGCATTTCAATGAGTAAAGGTAGGACATTTTAAATGAACAAATTACATTTAAAAATGATAAGGTATATTGACTGTACTATGTAAAATAAATGACAAGGGATAGGTTAGAATAATTAACAGTTCTCTGTAGATTACTGTAGAAACTACATCTTTACTTACTTTACTTACACATGTAAGTAAATCTTAAAGGAATAAAAATCAAGGCAGCTAAGTAGGCCTATAGGTATCAGACGAACTAATGTCCCATAGCCGAGTGAGTGAGAGGGAGATATGTGGCATAACTACCTCTATGCATGCGCTCAAAGGTCTTTACCGTTATAATCTAAATCTGAAAACATACTACAGTAGTTATCTTGCTTGTTAGTTTACTGCATACATAAAGTAAAATTAAAGACTATGTTATTGGAACGGCGCGTATGGCTTGTGCGAGTGAGAGCGTTATGCATTCTCTCACTCCCACGGCTAGGGGACATTAGTTCATCTGAATACTGTAGTTTGTAAAATAATTTTAAATATTTATGCATTAGAATTGATTGCAAGCTGCAGCATGCATTATAAAGATTTATTTTTGAGCTGTTCCTTTCTTACATATTTTAAAGGCTTCACTTTGTCATTGCAATTATAAATTTCTTTCAGTATGCATTCTTTTCATAAGTGCATTTAAAAAAAAATTTGTACCTCAGTAACCCTACTAAGTTCTGATTCTTCGGACTTCTTTTTCTTCTCTTATTCAGTATCATAATCAAACATATTCAAAGAATGAGATCATTGTGTCATGTAATATGCCCAATGCATTCTCTTCAGCATCCTATTCCTAGTAATACTTTGTTACTCGTCTTCTTCTTGATTTGGCCTATGTGTTTGTTTGTAGTCTTGTCTAAATCTTAGAGTATTTGTTCATTTTAATCTAAGGTTGTAAAGTTTACTAAAATTTCAGATAAGAAATGTATCATTCAGAATCGTACGTAATTTTTTTTTTAATTTTATAGATTGTGTACAATCATGTTTGTGCAGGCCAAATTTGAACTGGACATGTGTAGTTTTTTGTGTTTTTTTTTTAATTTGGAATATTGTATACCATACTATACGTTATACAGAAAAATTAAATTTTGTGAAATGAGTTAAAAAAAAATATTTTCTGTGCATTTACAATAAATAAAATGCCTTCTTGGTGTCCAAGATGTTTGAAACTACAAACATACAATTTTTTTTTGTAAGAATATTATTCTGTTGTCCTTGGTGTAATAATAAATTCTCAGTTGTTTCAGTATAAGAGGTACATCTAGTAAGTTAGTTCTGTTTTTATCCATTGCCCTGGCATCACTGCATCCACTAGTTGCTCTGAATCAAGAAGGAAATATTATGAGTTCACTATCTGTTGTTTACATTTTATTAGTTAGAATGGCGAAGTTGATTACTACATGTGAGATTAGATCTGGCATTCATTTGCGGAATGCGAAGAACAATAAACCAGTTGTTTCATTGACAGATTTGTGAGGTGTGCAGAAATAATGCGATTAGTGATTTACTTCTTCAGTAAAGACTAAAGCCAAGCAAATCTTGATGTGTTCAAAAATTCTGTGCACAGTCTTTTGGGATCAATGTGCATTCTACTGGTGGATTATTTTACCGCAGGGTAAAACAATCAATACAAATGTTTACTGTAAGATGCTGAGCAACGGTGTCACGTAATACAAAATAAGTCCTGAGGAATGCGCACAAATGCTTACCATTCATAACAAATGCCACACTTCACAGTGTGAACATGACAACTCATACAGGACTTCAGTTGGAGTCCATTTGGCCACTCACCATACAGCCCTGACCTTGGATTTAGTGACTCATTTCTTTTTCCAAATGAAAATGTTCCTTGGTGGACAAAAATTCAACAATGATGATTGACGTGTTACCTCATGGTTGACAACACAGGTAGCGACATTATAAAGAAGGCGTACAAACCATGTGTCCCACTATTACAAGTGCTTCTAAAATGGTGAGAACTATGAGGGTTGTCTGAGAAGTTTCTGACCTCAACATGAAGATGGCAGCACTTGTCAAATACAGCTGGGAAATGTGTTCACACATGTGTAGAGATGTACTCACAAAAATTTCAGCCATTTTGGACCCTCATTTTTTATTTGAAACTCGTTTTAGTGAGTTGGTGCGAGTGTTGCTGTGGAAATAGACAAAATCATGTATCGAGCTGTCATTAGTTATTTGTTTTTGAAAAGCAATATGCATACACAAATTAAAGACAAGTGGACACTGTGTACAGGGACTCTGCACCATCATTTACCACCATGAAATTTTGGATAGCTGAATTTAAACGTTGCTGTACCAGCTTGGGTGACATTGAACGTTTGGGTTGGCCAAAAACTACAACCTCTGACGATAACGTCACTCAAATTCACCAAATAGTGCTAAACAACCATTGAATTAAGGTTAGCGATATAGCAGAGGCTATGAAAATATCTGAAGAACGTGTTTGTCACATTACTTGACAAGCTGAAAACGGAAATTGCAGAAAAATGGCCACATTTGCTGAAGAAAAAATTTTGTTTCACCAAGACCATGTGCCCATCTCACAACTCAGTGGTTGCCATGGTGAAAATCCATTAATTGCAGTTTCAACTGCTTCACCTCCCTCCAGATCTAGCCCCAAGCAACTTTTTTTATTCCCTAGGTTAAAATTTGAGCTTAGAGGATAGAAGTTTGCATCGAATAAAGAGGCCATCACTTTTGTAAACAACTATTTTTCAGAGAATAAGCCAAACTACTATTTGGGCGGGTTAAAGATATGGGAGCATCGCTGGGAGATGTGTGTAGACTTACAAGGAGGCAATGTTGTAAAATAAAATAAATTTGTAGAAAAAATATCTTCTTTTATTTGTTAGGTAGAAAAGTTTTCAGACTATTCTTGTAGGTGGAAAGATTGTGTATGAATTATAGTTTGTTTTTCAATAAACAGTTTGTCTGTATCTTTACTAATTTTATTATTATCAAATTGAACTTTCTTTCTAGATATACCTCATATTTTGTTCAGTAAAAGAGACGAATGAATTAAGTATGTTTGAGTAATTACAAGAATGTGTTGTTTTCCTGTACAATTATCTTAATTATATTTATATGTAGTTTTGAATCAAGGTCAAACTGATACAGATTATCTCAGTGTGGCCTACTTTCGTGAGTCAGTGAATAGGCATTTAAATTAAACATTGAAATAATTTTAGTCACACTGATCTGTAACTAAAATATAAATAGTATAATTTACAGCAACTACTGTAATTCCATTTTGTTATTGAAGTTTGTATTTATTCTTTTTTATAATAGTTACTCGAAAATGGTCAAATTTCATTTGAACATGTATGACATAACTTTACAATGCTCTATACTCTTGAAATAAAAAAGTTTAAATTTGGGAGGGTAAAATGAATATTACAGTATAATATTGATTTGAATGCCTGTGATCTGTGTTGGCTGCTGGTCTGTTGTCAATTATTATTGATCAAAAGTAAAACTTGTTCAAAAATAAGATGGATTGTTATGTTCTTTGCCATTGTTTGGTGGAAAGACCATGAAAACATATTTCAGTTGGCATGTTATTGTTAACTGTGGTACAACAACAAAATGTACCCTTACGTTACCAATTTATTGTATTAATTATTTGTGAGTACTCAATTATGTAACAACTTTTCAATTTGAGGTGTTGAATTTTAAAAGTTAATAATATAATAAATTGGAGGTTTTTGTTTTCAATGAAAGTGTACCTACATGAAAAACAATACTATACTATTTCATTAAAATAAATTAGGCTAAATCTATTCAACATTCATCTATTGTAATATTTTTTTTTAGGATATACGAAAAGCAATGGAGGTGTTTTCCTTCCACCAGAAACCAGCCAAAACTACTGAAGAAGCATTACAAAAACAGTACCAGTTTTGGAGTACTCAGCCAGTACCAAAAATGGGTAAGTTTGTATCCTCAAACTGTTACAGTCGACATTGTCTTAAAATTACTGCCAAAAGAAAAAAAATGTTTTAATTATTTGGCAAGGAACCTACGAAATTACGTCATATAGACCGATCAGTCTTCTATCTGTGACATCAAAAGTTTTTGAAAAATTACTGCTTGATCGTCTAAAACCTTTTTTTGAAGAAAGTGTTTACCCGGATCATCAATTCGGTTTCCGTGAAAGACATTCTACGATAGAACAGGTACATCGGATAGTTAACCAAATTCGATATACCTTAGAAAAAAAGGAATTTTGCTCAGCCGTCTTTTTAGACGTAGCTCAGGCCTTTGACAAGGTATGGCATTTAGCTCTTCTACACAAAATTAAATTAAACCTGGATCATAATTATTTTCCTATTCTAAAATCATTCTTAACCGATCGTTTTTTCCAAGTGAAATTTGATGATGAGTTATCGACCTTGCACCTAATTCGTTCAGGTGTACCTCAAGGTAGCATTTTAAGTCCTTTTCTATACACGCTATTTACAGCAGATATTCCTGTAAATGAACATGTAACAACAGCAACTTTTGCCGATGACACTGCTATTATTGCATCTGATGCCTCACCAGTCCACGCTTCTGAAAAACTACAGCAACATCTAAATGACATTCAAGACTGGTGCCAAAAATGGAAGATCAAAGTAAATGAACAGAAGTCTGCACACGTAACCTTTACGATGAAACGAGAATCATGTTCACCAGTAACGTTTCGCAACAACGTAATTCCACATTCAGATGATGTGAGATACTTGGGCATCTATCTAGACAGGCGATTGACGTGGAGAAAACATATATGGACCAAACGGAAACAACTTGGACTCAAATTACGACAACTTTATTGGCTTGTTGGGAGGCGATCACAGTTGTCTTTGGAAAATAAATTGACACTGTACAAGGTGATGATAAAACCAGTTTGGAGTTATGGAATTGAACTCTGGGGCACAGCAAGTACATCTAATGTAGAAATATTACAGAGATTCCAATCGAAGTTTCTTCGACTTATATGCTGTGCACCTTGGTATGTGCCTAATGAAGTACTCCATCGTGACCTGGGCATACCTACGGTGGGAGAAGAAATTAGCAGTCGGAGTGAAAAGTATTTAACCAAGTTGGACACTCATTCCAATCATTTGGCTATAAATCTTCTCGATGACAATATTGAACATCAAAGACTCAAGAAGACGAGAATATTAGATCTTCCATTCCGTTTCACCTGATCAAAAATGTTTAACCATCCTTTGAAGGTCAAAAACACAAAATTATATTGCGGTTGTCAACTCTTATTTATTAATAAACTAAATCTTTCTAACTCTCATTAATCTAAAATTAATCATCTAATAAATTTTCTATCATCAGTTACACCGATCATCAGTATTACGTCTTCATTCGCTCCTTTTCACACCTTCATTCACTTCATCCGTATAAAAAAAAAAAAAAAAAAATTGTACGTCACCAGGACCAAGAAGAAACCCTTCATCAACTATAACCAAACGATGACATGGAAGCAACGCTGCTGAGTGCTGTCTTCTTCAAGTTTAATTCATCATCAACACATTTACTGAAAGTTTTTGTTAAACTGTTTGTAAATAATTCTTACTGTTAAAAAAAAAAAAAAAAAAAAAAAAAAAAAAAAAAAAAAAAAAAAAAAATTATTTGTGATTCATGTATAGCAAAGCATTCATTTCAAAAACTCTGAAGTGATAAGGGTTCTTTAGTATCACTGCTACTGTTTTGAAATTCATTCTTGTAAAGATTATAAGAAACTGCTAATTTACCAACATAAAAATAAAGTTAAGAATAATCGGTGACAGGAATTAGAGGAGGAGCTGGAGATAACGGAAGAACAGATTTTGAACAGGGAGGAAAACTACTCTTACGAGGGCTGTTCAAAAAGTATCGGACCTTCTGTCCTCCTGCTGAAACGAATGAAGCGCTGGCGGCCAAGCTTAGTGGGGATGTGGAGGGGACTGTCATGCGCGCGCATGCACTGTTTCGTGAGAAAGCTTCCGTCGCCGGCAGTCAGCCTAGTAGTGTAGACCTCTCTGTTGTGCTTGGCGATTTTTATCAAGTTATAAAATGACAGAAAAACTTAAGCAGCGTTAATGCATTAAATTTTACCAAAAGCTTGGCGATTCCCAAGTGGAAACAATTCGCAAGATTCAACATGCTTTTGGGGAGTTTGCCATGAGCTGTACTCGAATAAAAGAGTGGCACAATCTATTCAAAAATGGTCAAACGTCAGTGGAAAGTGAATCGCGTTCAGGCAGGCCATCGACAAGCTGGAATGAGAATGTTATTGAACAAGTGCGAACTTTAGTCACCGAGGACCGTCATCTTACAGTGCGTAAATTATCTTGAGGTTCTTCGTCGCCTACGTGATGCTGTGCGGCGCAAACGACCGAATCTGTGGGCGACAAAAACTTGGCAGCTCCATCACGACAATGCACCTGTCCACTCTGCACATCTAATTCAGAGTTTTCTCGCTAAAAACAAAACTCCTCTGGTTCGCCAAGCTCTGTACTCCCCCAACATGGCTCCCTGCGACTTCTGGCTATTTCCTAAGCTGAAAATGTCCCTGAAAGGAACTCGATTTCAAGAAAGAGAAGACATTAAACAGAATACAACTGCCAAGCTTAACAGTATTCCAAAAGATGCCTTCCAGAAATGTTTTGAACAGTGGCAGAAGCGCTGGGAGAAGTGTGTGCATCACCAAGGAGACTACTTTGAAGGGGATTAGAAGTTTGGAGCTCTAGTTCAATAAATGCACTTTTAATTAACAATAGTCTGATACTTTTTGAACAGCCCTCATAAAAACAAGAAAACAAAATTAAAAATCAAAACTCCAACACAAAGAAAGTAACTTACATGACAGAGGATCAGAGATTCCAGAGATCTAAAATAATGAAAGAGTATTGGGCAAATAGGAAGAGTTCCCAGAAACAGTCTTCTCATCCTCGACTAGATTTGCTCCAATGAAAGGGCCTAACGAAAAAGAAAAAAGGTTACAGCATCTGTTGTTAGAAGTTCTTAGATAATGTTAAGGTATAAGGATGTGTCTGTACACCTGAACCAAAAAGGCTTCATTTTTTCCTTATATTGCTGTTTGGTGTAAATTTTCTTCTCTTTTTCTGCTTTTCATCATTATTTACATGGTATTTTGTTGTATAAGTAAAAACTATTTGTGATATCAAAATTAAGTACTTGATTCATTTTCCAGGGTTTTTTATTTTGTGATTTTGAATTTTAGATGAAAAAATAACTTCTAATGAACCAATAGAAGCAGATAAGATAGCATCTGAAATAAGACAAGAACCGTATAGTTTACCAGATGGATTTCAGTGGGATACTTTAACGTTAGATGATCCACTAGTTCTTAAGGAATTATACACTTTATTAAATGAAAACTATGTTGAAGATGATGATTCCATGTTTCGGTTTGATTATCCTCCTCAGTTCCTGAAGTGGTAAGTAGTCCTTATATTATTCAGTGCAATCCTTTAAATTATGTCTGGTCACTTAAACAGTAGGGTACAGGCTACCCTATCAGACTAATTATACTGAACTTTATTTAGCCAAGGAAAATTATTAACCCTTAGAAGCCGGGTAGCCCTATATGGTCTTTAGATGACGAGTGTGTACGTACTCAACAATGTGTAATAGAAAAGGTCAAGGTACGTGCTTACCAGTAAACTTTACAGTTAAATAATAGCTGACTGTATGAGGAAGAAAGTAAGCTATTTAGAAACACAATCAGGTTAGTGGGAAATTTTGTATTGATTCGTGAATGTTGGGATACCACTCAATTCCGGTTCTTTTTGAAGAAAACCATGTAAAGGCTGTATCTCATTTAAAAATAGAGTTATAACTGCGTTTGAAAGCTTGAATAATAAAGGTAAGTAAATTTTTCAATTTTGCTATTATAGCAAAACCGGTTGAATTGAATATGACCTGTAGAAGGGAATAAACGCTCCGAAATTCGTACAATATTCTATTTTCAGACATTCTTCAGAATGTAACTAAAATGTTCTAATATTATCTTTTACAATATTTTTCTATATGAATGTATTCACTAAATTCCAAGCTTTTATATAATAACATATATGTCATGGAAATAACTGCAGGAATGGGGCAATGCCATCAGCTCAAAGAGAGAAATTGTTTCGGCCGGCATATTAGCACAGAATCCATATACACTTGACCCTTACTTACGCTTGAATAGTCGTATAGTGTGGTAAGCAAGGGCGTTTGATGTATCAAATTTTTCTATAATACCAGACTTGAAAAAAAAATTTATTGCCAAATTTTGACAAAAACGCGCGATTTTGCATGAATTACAACTATTTTGTAGATTCGCTGTAACTGGCGTAAAAAAACGGAGTTTCATGTTTGTTTTTTTAAAACATTTCTTGAAGTTTTCTTAATGTCTCATAAAAGTTTCAATTTTTTTAGATAAAAGATGGATAAAAAAGCCAAGTCTATCACCGCTATCGCGGAATTAGTTTTCAAAGAGTTAGTATTCTAAAACCTATCAGTCCCAGAAAGGTTAATGATCTTAGCAGTCAAAATTATTGTTGCAAGCTATTAATGAAAAATAAAAATTGAAATTTTTTTTAAAAAAGTGGAATCATTATTCACATGTATTAAAAAAATAGGTTATTTCAAGATTTTAAATACTGCTTTTAGCAAAGTTTGGTGGATTAAATAAAATAATTATTGCTAATAAGTTAAGCTAACACACAAAAGAAGTTGATGATGTGTAAAACGTAATAATGTACGTGTGGTCTTTTTAGTGGAAATGTGGTGAAATAAGATTTTTTTTAAATAATTTTTATGGTTTTTAGGTTAAAAAAAATCATAATAAATCTGTAGCAAGTAGGCCTACTGTGTTATTTCTATTCTGATAAAAACAAAATGTATATGTGTACAAGCTTGATGAATCTTATGGTTTTCTTCAAAACTTGTAAAGTTTAGTATAGTGTGTAGTGACTGCTATGAATGTCTTGATAAAGTTTTCATCCTGGTTATCTCTTTATTTGTCGGGGTTTTCTATATTTTCCGTCGCCAAACAATACTACAAAAATACATTTTCAAAAATGATTTTTATAACTTTTTATTGAGGCAATAAGCAACCAGTTGCATAAATATCATTTTAACTCTGTCCTTGTATAAATATTCTTCTCCTTATTAATGAACAATTTACTGATTCATGTTTCTGTATATTAATGTAATGTAACAATCTGTTCAGTTAATGCTATTTTCTCTCATCTAATCCTTATCACATTTCATTAATAAGTTAACACAAGCTATTAATGAGCTTACAATGAGCTATTAATGAGGTTTACAAATGAGCTTTTGTTTGAGTTTTACTGTTTATATTTGTGTTGATAATAAATTCAATTGTTATTATTTGTGAAACAGAAATGTTATTTTCAAATAGATTTAGTAACTCTGAAAATTCCGTGTATTAAAACAGATTTCACAAAATGACCATATATATGTGTGTTTTAGTCTCTTAAAGTTTGATATTTTTTTCTTTCAGGGCATTGCAACCTCCAGGTTGGCGTAAGGACTGGCATTGTGGAGTGCGGGTTACAAAAAGTGGGCGCCTTGTTGGCTTCATTAGTGCCATACCGGCTACTTTGAATGTTTATAATGCGTATGTAAATTTAATTTTAATCACAAAGATTATATAGTTATTGTTAAACCAGAAGAAATTTTATTTGAAGCCTTGTTGAGAATGTGTGTTTGGTTAGGTGGAGAGATCAGCTGTGTTGAGGAGAGGTAGGTTCTCCTAGTGGTTTGCTCTTGCTACTGTTGTTAAGAAAAATACAGTAGTTATTGGATATAGTGACCTCCAAGGGACCGGCCACTGTAAGCGATCACCAATGCGTGAATCATCGGTACTAAAGATCTCATCATCCAATTATCCTTCTCTTAACTTGAGTCTTACATTCTGTAACCATTCATGAAGAACAGATTCGCTAGTGATCTTTCCACTTTTGATACCGTGTCGTTGCTGAAAATGTTGTACCTAAGCTGGTGTAACAGGTGGTTGGCTATTTCTTGTAGCAAAGTTTTAGTTAAGATCATGTTGTTTGTCTGTTGTAACATAAACCACTTTAAAAGAGCTTCTTCTACGTCTTTTTTTTTAATAAGTCAAAGTCTCTTCTATTTCTCTTTACCTTTATCAAAACTATTCTGAATTTTTTCCCTGTTTTTTCCAAATTGTTAATATTATGGAGTGTCCAACGTTAAACTCCTTTGCAATATCCCCATTCGTTTCACTGTTTTCCAAGTGCCAGATAATGGCCGCTTTTTCCATCACTGTAAAATGTTTACGCAGTGACACTATATTTATATACAACGCAAATTAACAAAAGTACACTACTGTATAAAACACATGCTACTACGAATAAAGGATAGTTTTAAACAAAAGATATAAACTAAACTTGGGTAATGAGGACGATAGAACTATAGAATAGAGCTGTATTTAAGACAAAAAAAGAAAGGATATTAGTAATCAAACTTCTGACATGAACTACTGTTAATGTATGTTGAGACTGACGCTATTAAGAAAAAAACATGTTAAACTAGATAAAGCAATGAGTAACACGCAGACTCATACTGTTGACATATAATTGACGTATTTGAAAATTCATGCAGTTGTCACTGAAACCGATATGTGATTTAAACTGATATCAGTGTAAACGATATTATCATATTGCATGGAATAGTGGCCCAACCGGCCGCATTGGCGTAATCGGTAACTTGCTTGCCTCTCATCATGCGGTCTTGGGTTCGAATCCAATTCAGGCACAGCATATTTTCATACATTACAAAAAATCATATCATCCTTCATCGTCTGCATGAGCAGTAATTGCAGAACAGTCGGACGTTAAACCAAACAAAAGAAAGTGGACCAACCTTTTCTCCGAATATTTGTCACACTTACCGATAGGTCATTGTATCCAATGTCACTGTTTGTAATAACTAGCTGCTGTATATGTTTAGTGTGTTTTGATCAGAATAAAATAATTTCCAAAGTTCTCATTATATTATAAACATAAAATAAAACAAATATTATTCAATATAAATAAACATAAGTAAAGCAAATGCTGTGTAAACCTACTAATAAATAAATATTTATATCATACTATAAATATAGATCATGTTAATATTGTTCCGTAAAGTAAGTCTAATTACATAACATAGGTTATGTCATAACACGCAGTACTCATGTTATATTATAAATTATTCATCATTTGATTGTTTAAACAACTCTTATAAATTATATTCAGACCAGAAATGAGTTGTCCTAAACATAAATAAATAGTCTATTTATGAATTACTGTTAACTCTTTGTATTCGCGGATTTCATATTCGCAGTTATCATTGTTACATTTTTTGTTACCATTTTCGGTATTTGCAGTTCCCAATGAAAAAGAATTTAGAAAACGATGATAAAATGTATAATAAAGATAATTATGAACGTAAAATGTTTTGTACATCATTCCTGAGTAACGTGCTTTTATTACGTACTTTTAATACAGTACCTACAAAACATCGAGTTGCTGGTTTTAAAACTGGTAAGTTATGGATGTTTATATAAATGTAGTATGTATGTAGGTATTACATACAGGCATTGCTTATTAATTTACTAATTCAATTTCCATACTCGCGGTTTTTGTGTGTATTTCATATTTGCTGCGAATTTTCGAAACCAACCTCCTGCAAATAGAGAGTTTACTGTAATTTCTGCATAACATTAACCAAAAATTATTTCATTTATTTTCAAGTTCATAAATCTTCTGTAACGCTAAGTTTGCTTTCGCAGCCGAACTTTGCATTTCTTCAGACTCCTTGTTATCATGATCTCAAAAATTTTGTGATGTATCACTTTCTATGTTACTGTCACTTACTATGCGAATAGCCATTTCTCATAGTATAGTGATAGTCTTTGGATTTTTTTTTTTCATTTGAAGATAATTAGAAGTGTTTTCTAAAAATCAGCTTTAGTTAACGACATGTACAATAATAGCTCACTGAAGTTTAGTTATGTTGTACTGGTTTTTTATGGCTCCAATTCTCCACTGACCTTTCATTATGTACTGATGTAAATTATCATGTGGATAAATTTGTAATAAAATATAAATTATTTAAAAGTACTGCGAATTAATAAATCACAATAAAATAAGATATGAATAATAAAAAAAAATATAGACAATACACTAAAATGACACAGTTCTATGTAGGCTTAGTTTACTTGTGTTTTGTTTGTAGACAGTGTTTTCAAAAATTACACACTTTTGTCTCATATGGCTTGGCTTCCAGAGCTGAAACGACTGACTGACTATCCCCACTCCAAAAATGATCGCATTGCTATGAAAACTGTTAAGGCATCTAACTAGTCAGTGGTTCAAATGAAACCTTAACATTAATTAGTTTTTAACTATGGAAAACTAACATTTGTTTGTATTTATTGGTTGATTTTTAGCATTATTACCATTGTGGACTACTGTATTTTTATCTTATCTTGTGAAAGGCTAATTTCTATTTATCAGCAGTAATTTTTCTTCTTGGGTTCTTCACATCAGAACATATTGAACCCAGTGGAACCAAATGTTTTTCTTTCAGTATTTTTTTAACTCATCCAGTTTTGGATGATGTTTTTTTATGTTTACTAATGTCGACTACTAAAATTAATAAATTGTTTCTGGTTTTGAATGTGATGAAAATAATATGAAGAATTTTGTTGATTTTCTTGTTGTTATATTAGGAAGAACTACAACTGTTCATATACTTCATAAAGCTAACTGCAAGTTATACTTAATTCAAAATTTCTGAGCGAAGGAAATTACTCAGTGGCAAATCTCTGTTATTATAAATTTGAAGTAATTGAGGCAGTAAAATAAATATTGGGAAATTCAGTTTGTATTTTCATTTTGAGATCTTCTGTATTTTGAAGATGCTAAATGAATCATTAAGGGGAATCCGCATGGAAACATTGAATTTTTTTAAATTTTTGGTGTTTAGAATTTCTGCTTTAAAATAATGTAAAATTTATGTTATTACAATTACTACAAATATTTTTTTTTAAATTTGAAGCTATTTATGAACATAAATCCTGGGATACAAACAATAAAAACAACTGAGGTTACTGGATTTATACCAAACTGTACAAGAAGAATAAAGTTATCTCAGATAACCAAAAAGTTGTGTGAGAAAACGTAGTCTTGCCAGGGAGAAATGAGATAGTAATTTTGAAGAAATGGAAGGTCGAGTCAACCAATTTTGTACTTCTGGTTACCATTAGACGTAATGTTGTAATACCTTCCATGTTTTATGGATTTCTTTTGCAGTTTATACTAAAATGTCTTTTTTGTTTTGTTTTTTTTACCTTTTCTTGGCATATGGAAAAGGGTAGAGATGAAATTGTGCAGAGTTGTTAAACTAACCTATTTTTACATTTTAAGTGTACAATTTTCTTTTAAATATTAAAAATAATAAAAGCTTTGCAAATTTTTTACATCCTATTATAATGTTCTACATTTTTTTAAATCATCTTTTTGAAAAAATTTAATTCCTGCACCTAAAATATTTAAAAGACTGAACTTTTTGAAAACCAATAATAATTTGCATCTATGTCTAATAGTTACTGAAAAGGTGGTACAAATTTAATTATGGTGTAAGATATAGATACTGTCTTAAGTTCACCACTCTGAGTTAGTTGTGGTATAACAAAAAACATGAGATTTTTCAACAAAACCTTTTTTCTGTAAAGAGTAATGTGCATGGATTTTAAAATCAGATATTTTTATTCTTTTGTTTTAGGACACAGAAAATGGTAGAGATAAATTTTCTTTGTGTACATAAAAAACTTCGTAGTAAACGAGTGGCACCTGTTCTCATACGAGAAATTACAAGAAGAGTAAACCAAACTGGTATATTTCAAGCTGTTTATACAGCTGGAGTAGTATTGCCAAAACCAATTGGTACTTGCAGGTAAATTTACTTGATGTGTTGTGAAAATTATTATATTTTTATTATTGTTGTTTAGGTCAACAGCCGAAAGGCTGGTTTGAACCTCTAGAGGTTTTATTAAGTAAAAACTACGAGTGAGGTGGTTTACTATTGCCTTCCTCACTGAGTTGAAAGAGTATGCTTATCAGCATGCCTGGCCCTTCGAAAAGCTTTTACTTTCTACCCCCACAAATGACACTTTCACTTCATTCACCTCAGGGTCTGGCTGTGTAGTGAAATTCATTACTCTCAGAGGAAATAACGCTAAGTAGTGTCTTTTACACCTCTACCTCGTACAGAAGACTTAAATAGTTCAGTGATAAAACTGGCTGACTATGTGGTAAAAAACAGAACTATTTTTTGTAGCCCTGGAACCAGCAGACTGAGTGCAATTAATTAAATACTCCACCAGCCCCAATATGGGCAAATATTTTTATTATTGTTGTTATAACTAAACCATGTATAAATTGATTGTACATTTTTCTGAGCAAAAAACTATCATCATGATCATTTCAATCAAATAAACCTGGCATACTGGTACATAACAGTAACAGCTCTGTTCATTCTCACTTTTACTGCTGAACCATTAACCAGGATTTTACCCTTGTGCTGACGAAGAAAAAAAACAGTCATAAAAGTTGTAACCTTTATACACACAACAGTTGTATGTTTAGCATGGCGTGAAGATTGACCTCCACACAACTGTTGCGTGTTCAGCAGTGAAAGTGTTAATTAAGAATTACTTGAATGGTTTAATCTTATAATAAAATTTTAATTTGTTTATCTCATCATTGAAAATGTGTCAAACACCACTGCAAATGTTTTCAGTGTTTGTTAGTGCTACAAGGCTTTATAAGACCTTGAACTACTGTATGTACTGTATACTATGAGAACCACCTTTTATTTTTTAATAAATTTTTACTTTTTAAAATTTTCCAGAGGTAAGAAGGTGTGGAAAATACAAAAACAATGAACCCCTTCTTTCAATCATTTTGGTTGATCTATATTCATACTGAGCTTTCATTGTATCTAGTTTTGTTTGTGATGTTTCTATATAATCACTGATCTGAACTTGTTTTATTGTTTTGTACCTGTCAAAAAAATGTAGACCTTTAAAGCAACTAGCCCATCTAGTGTAAAAAAGTCATAAAATTTTTCTAAGTAGTTAAAATATGAACTTACGGCTGTGTTTGCTAACTCAAAGTTATAAAGTGTTTGGAATTCTTAAAACATGAGTAGTTTGCTATCAGTTTGGAGTCAGATTCATGGATTTTCATAAATACTTTATTAGCAAGCCAGCTGCGTATTGAATCTGTTTTCTTGCACTAAATTTTTAACATCACCTGTTTTCTTTCCAGAACATTGTGTTAATTAATATTATCTTTAAAATTATCTCACTTTTTATTTTCTTGTGTTAATTTTTTTTCTAGGTACTGGCATAGATCACTGAATCCTAAAAAATTAATTGAAGTTAAATTTTCTCATCTTAGCAGAAACATGACAATGCAGAGAACACTGAAATTATACAAATTACCAGAAAACCCAAAAACTCCAGGATTTAGAAAACTTACCTCAGCTGATCTAGCAAAAGCTCATAAATTGTTAGCTGATGTAAGTCAATCAAATTATTTTATTTTATTAAATAGTTAATTGATTTTTAGTTTGCAGTACTTTAAATTATTTTCATTATCCTTTGTAGCTGCTTTTAATTTTATTAAATAATATAACATTTTAAACTAATTTAATATTAAAATCTTAAGTGAACATGTCATGTCTTTAGTTTTTGTATAAAACTCATATACAAATGACTGATGACATAACATTTTCTATTAAGATATTAATAATAAATTTGTTTCAATTTTTATGTTACGTAACATAATTATTCTGATGATGGTGGATCCACTGGGCACTCTCTTCTGGTTCTTTTCTTTGATTTTCCTCCAGTATTCTGGCAGATCTTCCTTGCCTTTCTGCTTCTGAAAAGATCACTTTCCTGCTTCCTCTTTTATCTACTTTTCCTTAGAATCTAATATTTTTATCTTTTAATAGTTTCAGCTGTTTGGTTTTATTTTCTAGATCTTCAAAGGAGATGCCTAATTCTTCCGTATCTTTCTTGATTTCTCTTAACCATATTACTTCTGTTTTTGTTTTCACTCCTTCATTTATTACAAAAAAAAATAACAGCATTATTTAATTGATGCTGTTTTACCCCAATGTTATGTTGTGAATGTTATGCCTCAATACTGTTATTTTGAGAGTTTACAGTTTTGTTTATATTTTTTCATCTAACTTCTGAGTACAGTATTGTAACTTATTATTGTTTTAGCAAGCTGTAAATATATTAATAAGTTTGTAAATAATATTAAGAAAATAGATATGTGTTCAGAATCTTATCTTTCTTAGCTAGATGATGTTTGTAAAGGTGTTGATTGTCTGAAAAAGTTGTTATTTATTAAATACTATGTAGAGCAGACGCTAAATAAGCTTGCTGATATTCTGAAGTGCGCAGAAGGTTTATTTTGGTAATAAGGTAATAAGGTTTATTTTGGTAATAAACGTGATTGGTTGCCTCAGCGAGTGGTGGGGGTCAGTGTTGTGTACTAGCTGTGATCAGAGTCACGTCGCTCTTGCAACGATATATATCAGCTAACCTGAAAGCATTAGTCTGTAATGTGTTCTACGTGGTAAGCGTTAATTGTTGTATACAATGTTTTTAACGTCGCTAATAGATGGTAATAGATGTGATTTAATATGCATTTCGGTACTAAGACACGAAATCTACTGACTGAATTCGAACTGTTCACTTAGCTACACTGGCAAGCTTATTTGGTGTCTGCTCTATATTGTAAATTTTATTATAAATAAATAATTGTCTATCCATGAGAGAGCATTTGTTATAAATCAGCATCTTTTTTTTCATTTTTCAGTATTTAAAAAGATTTGATTTGGCACCAGTGTTTTCTCATGAAGAATTCCGTCATTGGTTCCTTCCTCAACCTGGTATTGTTGATTCTTTTGTAGTTGAAAGTAATGGTGAATTGACTGGTAAGTAAAATTTCAAAACTAAGCTATTATTTTTTTGGGTTTTAGAAAAACTTAAAAGACTAATAAACATTTAATACAAGTCGGTTTTAATTTTCAACATATTTTTATAAAAATTTAGGGGTTATTTAACAAATCTTTGTGTGTTACTTGCTTAAAATTTTCCCATAATTACAGTTCTGAGCAAGTATTAATGGGTAATGGAAGAAATTTACAAATAAGTTTAAGGAGCTTATGGTCAATGAAATATGATATAAATAGTCAAACATCGTGAGAAAAAGTAAGTTATAAAGCATTCTAAATGTCATTTTCTCTTGGTGTTATTCATATTTTGGTATTTTATTAATTTAAAGAATGATTACTAAAGAATTGATGGACTAATTAAAAAATTGTGAGTGTCTTTCTGAAAGAACAAGAAGATATGATTGCTAATAGCTGGAAGAAAGGAAACTTGAGCATTAACAGAAATTTTAAAAAAATGTGTTAAATTAAGTTAATTGAATGTAAAAATAAATCTTTATAATGGATTCTATTACATAAAATAGAATTAACTGTATGTAGTCACCCTTTGCAACTTATGTGCAATTAAAAAGGTTTATGGCAAAATGATTTTGTTTTGTTTTTATTTAGATGATATTAAGATTTTTACTTTCTCTTGCCTGTATGAATATTTAGGAAGGAAAGTACTGTTTTCATATCAATTTTTTGAAATAAAGCTTTTTTCAGATATACACGTTTTTAGACCCCCTGAACCCAAAAAAATGTTTTCAGTGATTGGTCTGTGTGTGTGTGTGAACAAAATATCTCAATAATGAAACATTGTATGAAGTTTAAACTTAATTTAGGTACTACTAGAGGACCCAACACAAACATTTTCATCAAAATTGGTCATCCAGAAGTAGTAGTTTATTCGTGTCATTTTTCACTTTTGTGCAACTTTCTCAAAAATGGCTCCTATAATTTTTTTAAAATCTCATTTATGATGTTTTTTATGCTTTACAAGATAGGGTATGCGCCATGTCTGCTGAAATTCTTGAGGAGGCTGTACTCTCTTAGAAAAAAATCTTGTTTTTAGGATTGCGACCTTAATATGTAGGTTTCTGGCAAAAGTGTTTATAATTAAAAATTTTAGACAATTAAAACACGTACAACTTTTATCAAACATTTTTTTTATATAATGCTTAGTTTAGCGGTAATTAGTGATTATCTGTTCTATTTTTCATGAAAATGGATTTTTTAAGATTTCAGCCGCAGTATGCGTTTCATGATGAAAGTGTATTTGTTAAAATTTATAGGAAATTAAAAGATCTACAACTTTCATTTCAAGCATTTTTCTCTACAGAGCCTAGTTTAGCGTGAAAGAGTGATTTTCTGTATTATTAAGCCAAACTAGGGTTGGTTTTCATTTTGTATCATTCACTCATGATTAAAATTAGGTTATATTTTTTGAGGTTAGTTTTTTGTTTATTTCTAATGTTTTAATACTAATGTTAGGTTATATTGTTCATTATTTGCATTGGCAAGAGAAAGTTGGGCACAAACTGAGAAAGTTGGGTTGTTTCACACCTGATTTTTTAAATTCACATGGTTAACGTCTTTGTTTTAGTTCATGGTAGATTTTATTTAGTTCTTCCGAAGAGAAGTCCATGTGTTTCTAATTGCATATAATTACTTTTAAAAAATTTGTCTTAAATTTTTATTTTATAAATTGAACTTGTAAACCCTCATTAATATGAGTTCTTGTTTGTTTTTTAGATATGGTGAGCTATTATACATTACCATCGACTGTGATGCATCACCCCATTCATCGTACACTGAAAGCAGCCTATTCTTTCTACAACGTTTCATTGCGGACCCCTTGGGTTGAGCTTATGAATGATGCTCTTATTTCAGCCAAAAATGTTAGTATTTATTTGTAATTAAACATGCTATATTATAATTCTTAGCTTGTTGCTTCTTCTATAAAAACTCTTTCAAAACCACTAAATTTCAATATAGTTTACTCTTCTCATTCAATAAATAATTAACTGATATTGCTATATTTTAGAAAAGCTTACTCAGGTTTTGTTAATATAGTATACTTTTACAATGTTTAGTCAGCAACTAAAAATTGCCCCCCTCTAAACTTGAATCTACTGTAAGTTTTCGATTTTTTTCCCTTGAGAAATGAAATATTTCAGAAGTGTTTCTCAGCAAGTATCTGAAATTGAAATTGAATGAACATACCAGGTTTCTAGTTTCCAGGCCTTGAAGTCATAAATTATGTGGTGAGTGAATTAACCAGTAAGTGGTATTTCAGATTTATATACGAAGAAGATTGGAGAAAGAGAGAGAGAAAGAGAGCGATGTTAGCATACATTCTTTTATAGAAGTTTGAATGATATGTGTAATGCTACCAAAAAGTAGTAAAAGTTAAGTTATTAGAAATAATAAATTACTGAAAACTCATAAACAGGTTCCATTCTCTGCAGTTGTTAATTAGGTGGGAATTAACAATTTAATAATGTGAAATATTACATTATGTAATAAATTTCGACACTGTATTTATATAGTTACGACTATTTTAAACAGAAATACTGTTTGTGGTATATTAAACTTAATCTTTTTTTAAAACAAAGTTATTAATTCATATTGTGACAAAATATTATTGTATTTTAATTTTTAATTTCAGGCCGGTTTCGATGTGTTCAATGCTTTAGATTTGATGGAGAATCGAGAATTTTTAGAACCGTTAAAATTTGGAATTGGAGATGGAAATCTCCAGTACTACCTCTATAATTGGAGATGTCCTTCAATACTGCCAAACAAGGTAAAATATATTTTATTTTAAAGATTTGTCTTAATTTTTTAAAAATAAATAAAAATATTAATCATAATTACAAAATTTTCAATTTAAAATTTAATGATATTTTAATTTTCAATAAGGCAAAAGCTAATAAGTTGGATATAAAAGAGCTGAATTCTGTATAGTATAGAAATAAAATTCTAACAGATTTATTTGCATAGGAACTGATGTTATATTAAGAAACTATTTGAACATTCAATGATATTTAGAAGATTGTTTGAATGGTCACCAAAGTACTGATTTTACATTATTATCCATGTTGATGTAACATTCAGTTAAAAAAAAACTACAAACTCATGTCATAAAGTATACTAAATAAAGAACTAGATCACAAATTTGAATTCTGTCCCGCTCTCCTTCACCACCCCTCTTTTTCTTTGGGTATTTCTATTTGGTTAATTGCTACAATAACTCTTTAAGAAGTAAAGCAAAATTAGTTGCAGAAAGGACTTGGAATAAAAATAATATCACAAACAATAGCTAAAATTGACAATCTATCTCTGTTGCAGGAATCTAGCCAAGATAAGATCAATTTTACTAATATCATCCAGCATAGTTATCAATATTTTTAATACATACAATTTTTCGTCTCTATTTATTTAACCAAATAGATAAAAAACTAGTGTTAATTTACATATTTTTAATTTGACATGCAGCTTTTTGTGTATGAAAAATTAGCAGTATGTTATGGAACTTTTTAGAGAAAAATGGCTGTTTTACGCCAGTTACACATTTAGGCAACAATATCTCTACATCTAATTACTGGAACAAATTTTTATTACAGCAGAGATATTTTACGTAGAGATAATGTTGGATGCATTTTGTATGCACATTTCAGATTTAAGTTAAACAAAGTTTTTTTTAGTTTCCTAATATTTTTTTTAAGTATTAAAAAAATCACTAAAAGGAGTAATTAAAGATTTACCCAAGTTTCTATACACAAATATAATTTACATAACTTTTTATATGACTATATAAAACTGCTGCTTACATTAAACCTCTTAATGTATCACTATTGTGTTATCACAAAATGTAAATATGTATCTTTTGTTAGTATCTTACGATTTTACAGAATTTGTCTAGCAATTTTTCTGTACTTCTTTTTGCAATTGTCTTGTGTAATTATGATAATTGTATAGAAATTTTTCAATTGTGACGACTTGAATTTTACAAAATTATCACATGATAAAATTATTTACACCAATATTATCAATTATTAGTATTATTTTACCAGTGATATTTAGTATACAAATTCTGCATTAGATGTATTACATTGTGATCATTATAGTTAAATTAAGGATTAGAACAGTTTAGTTTGTAAAATGTCGTGGACTCCTGTTAGGGCCCTATAAATTGGAACTTGAGGTGGAATTTATCATCGAGCGATGATAACCATTTAGGTTTTTTTACCTTAAAAAATAGGGAATTATGTTATATATATGGTAACGTACTGTGAAGGCAGTTCCATTAATGTTTACTATAATGTCATTGAGGAAGTTTTGTGACAGTTATTCCTAGTTCTTTCAGGATCTAGTTATTTATAAAAAACAAAATCTCCTTTAAAATTACAACAAAGAAATATGGTCATTTATATTCAATATAAAATGATTCCTACTTATAGCCCTATATCAATTGTAAGCTCACTACCTATCATGAAGAAACTGCTTCAATATGCGACATGGTATGTACAACAATTTTTAGCGTAGTGTTGTTTTGAACAGTGTGAAGTGAGTAGGTATGTTAATGTTGTACATTACCCATCACGTATTGAAGAAGTTTTTTCATGATGGTTAGTGACCATACAATAAATATTGTTGTAGGGTTTTAGGAAGGAATCAATTTTCTTTTAACCGTAGTGTGTGTATGGTGCAATCTGTTCAATTTAAAACAGTAAGCAGTCTATGACATAATGAGATAAGGATTATATCTATGACATAAGAATGAGTGTAGTCTTGGTACTGATGTAGGCCGACAATTCCTGAGAAAGGATGGTTAATCGAACCCCAACCATAAAAGTACACCGGTTACCACTGTCCATTATTCAAATCCATATAAATGTAAATTCCTTTACTAGAATTTAATATGACTGGCCTATTTGTATAGCACTATAAAACTATTTTTAACTCAATAAAAAGAGCAGCCTCTTTTATAAAAAACAATCACCAAACTTTCTTGAAGAATAAAGAACTATACAGAATAATCTAAGGATATAAAAAACAATAGAACATTTTACACAAGAAAAACAACAAGTGAGGCTGCAGACTAGCAACAACAGGAAAGCAATTAATTACAGTGTGAAAATGTAAAGGTCACTCAACACATTAGTACCATATAGTGAAAACACATTTGTACATCCAGTGTATGTCGCAGTATGTATTTAGGGATCACAGACTGTGTAAAAGCACAACAAAATAGGTTTTTTTTATTTATTTAAAGTTGCATCAACAAACAGTATGTTCATCAGTAATTACAGTTGATTTTAATGTATAGAAATTTCCAGGCCCTGGCTCAAAAACAAAAATGGTCATTTCTGCATTATGGTTAACACACTGCCACTGTTCCATGAAGACAGCCTTTTTGTCTTTAATACTGACCTTGTGTTAATTATTTTGTTTATTTGTTCGATAATTTTATAATGCAAAATTAATTAAGTTAATTATTAATTCAGTCAGATTGATTATTCTTAAAAGTATTCAACAAGGGATGTATAGTAATGTTAAGTAATAATATTTTTTTTTACAGATTGGTCTTGTTCTTCAATGAATACATATACCATTAGCAAGCTAAGAAGCCTTGATTTATGTATTTAATGTATAGCTTGTATCATTGACATTCAATAGAGACCAACATTACTGCACAAATAGGCTTATGACTTTACACTGTTACCTATGGCCTTTACACCCTTTGTAAAATCTTGACAAAGAGTGGTAAACTCTTTATACACTACTCATGGTTTTTTTAATTCATGATGTACTATAAAACGTTTTGTTTGGATGTCTACATAAACATGGATTGAAGTAATGTGATGTAACTGATGTTTATGTGAATTAAACGTTTCAACGCTCTTAACTTCATCACAAAAATTTGTTTTAAGTTTTTATTAGTGATATAAATAATATATTATTACTATCAATTATAATTATAAAATAATTTAATTTTTATTTTATTTGAGACGTTTTATTTGTCCTTTCACCTATATTGTATAGTTCGTCTTGAATTTTTATTACAAAGATTTTTCCTTGTACTTGTTAAATAGTTTATTTAAATAACCAGTTATATTATGTTGTAGATGGGTACTCAAATCAAATTGTCTATTATTTAGAGATTATGTATTGTAATTTATTAAATTAATAAAATTATAATTTTGGAGAAATTTTTACCTTTTTCCAGAGGTCCTTGGTAAATCTTTACAAATAAGTTCTGCACAGAAAATCTATAATTTTCAGCCAGATTTGGTGACTACCTTTACTTAACATTACTTAAGAGATAATGTTCTGTAGTTGTATAGTTTTATGCAGGTAGTTTTTTTTAACTCTCCAGCCTTGTTTCTCAAAAAATACTCAAGGAAAATATTTCATGGCTTTAAGCAAACATAAAACGGCAATTTGATTTTGTTCAATATCTTTCTTTATTTCAATGGGAACATATGAGGGGCATTTAAAAAGTTTCCAGAATGATGATTCTGTGTGGTGATGTTATGACCTATGGCAATGATTACCTAACACGTTCAAGGAAGGACCCTTGTACACACACACACACTTGCTTCATTGTTGGAAGCAGCAGTGGAAGGCTTCTGAAGGAGCTGAGTCATTGCATTTGATTAGATTTCCTTCTTTAGTCTGGGAGACGATGTTGTGTGCCACTCTGATGATAGCTGTTTCATTTTCGAGTCGTAGGCAAATACCCAAGACTCATCACCAGTGACAATCTGTTGGAGGAACGTACAGTCCTTTGAACTTGTCTCAAACATCTCGTCAGTGATTGTCATCCAACATTTCTTCTGATCTGTGTTCAGCAGCCATGAAACAAACTTTGCATTGACACATCTCATCTTCAAATCATCGCATAAAATGGGATGAATTGAATTCCGGGAACTTTCTGAATACCCCTTGTATAGTAAACCCTTGCAATTCCCAGGGTGTTATGTTCTGTAAACTTCAAAATAGGTTTGGTCATCAAATAGAATAATTAATATTTTTTAAATGTTATAATTGCAATGTAGTGCACTTCTCCAAATCTTAGTTTCATTTTTTTAATGTAATTAACCATCAACTCATTTACTCCAAAAAAAACCTTGCCTCTTGAGGTTACACTTACACTCCTTTTAAACCAATCGAGAAGTCCAATTTTTTTAAATTAAAGGTATAACTTGTTTATAGCTTTTAATTTTCAGTACATGTAGATATTTTGTGTCATCACAAATTTAGTCACCTTCTTGTATTGCTTGAAGCAAGAAAATTAATTCCTATTAACTATGCAACAGGCTCATTAATCATAAAAAACAATATACCACTATCTCACAGGTTTTGGGGCTAGCTTGAGTATGAAGAAGGTTGAAAATGTCTTTTTAAAAAGTGGCCCCATCATTACATCTGTAGAATGTTACAGACATTTAAAGTGTAAAGTAATACTATAAAATATTACAATACTAAATTATAATTACATAGAGGGCTTGTTTGATACGCCAGTTAAATGGTAGTATAAGAGACGTATTTTGAGTATTCTTCGTTAAATTGTGAACCGCGCCCAAAACGGCCCAGAACGTTAAATTACACAATATGATTTTGATGCACATATTAAGCATGGGCAGGATGCAGAAAGGTACAACATAGGATACAAGGTAAAACAATCGCACATAGGGTATAACAAATTAAAACTACACTTACTTGACGTTTGTCATTATACAGGTACAGGTCCTTGGCGTTGACGTTCAAAGAACCGGAAGACGTTCTCAATGAGACTGCAGCAGGAACACTTAGTACTAAATTCACATAAATGTATTTTGACAGCAAACAAACAGCACGTAATTGTACATTTGATGTTAGCACACATTAACACTTAACACAAGACATAATTTGTATACCCGGTGCGAGGAATTACAAGACGTCGAAAGGAACAAGTATTAAAGGATGTTCATTTTTTTAATGTAATGAACCATCAACTCATTTACTCCAAAAAAAACCTTGCCTCTGAGGTTACACTTGCACTACTTTTAAACCAATCGAGAAGTCCAATTTTTTAAAATTAAAGGTATAACTTGTTTATAGCTTTTAATTTTCTAATAAATCATTAAACTTATATGACGAGGCAAAAGCAATAAGGACGATGTTCATTGAGCATAGTACCCGAGCGCTATCGGAACTAAGGCTAGGCGACATAGGTGAAACATTGAATACGTTTTGAGTGCTCGACGAGTGAGGAGACTGCACGTTTTTACCCGACGGAGGATTAAGTTGCGCTAAAGCCACACTGAAAGTGGGCACGACTCGAAAATGGCGTAAGAGGAAAAGGCAGCGAAGGTCACAGACAAATTATAAATTTTGTGATTGGCGCAGAGACACCACGTGAATCTACTGCCTCCAGCGAGGAGCCGAGATATTAAAAAATCGATGAACAATCAATAGAGTGACGTAATTTGGAAACGCGGCAAAAACCTTCTAGAAAAATCCAGAAAGTGTAAATACCAGCGCGAGATTTAAAAGATGATTACAGTATTAAACAGGGCTGCTTCTCGTATTAATCTATTACGTAAGGTTTCATTATCTTAAATTATAAATATTGTTATAAAAAACTCTTTTCTGTTTTCCTGCTATTTATTATCATCAGCTAGCACAAAATTTGTAAGCATTTACAATATAATGATTTGATTTGATGGAAGAATATGGTTTTCTTGGATCATGGTATTTGGTTCAAAATTAAGGAAATACTTGAACCGGAGACATTCATCAGTATCTCTTAATGGAGTTACCCTTATCATATTCTGTTAAGATTTAAAGGATGTGAACACAAATGTTTCTTCCAGATCCACAGATTAAACATGGTGTACAAATGTCTAGGTAATGTAAATTAATATTTAAAAAATCTCATTCATGAGGTGAATCATCTAATGGCTGGTGGCAATTTTTAAATAGGTATACCTCTGACTTATGGCAAAAACCATTAGTGATTTCTGTATCTAATCTTTAAGAGGAATCGAATCACACTGTTTTGTTCACAAATTCTGACTTTGATTCTTGACTTCCGGTTTTGGGCCACTTCCGGTCAAAACCAAACTTCAAACTCAATCCAGGCCCACTAACTTTTTGTGTAAGTTAAGAATCCGAAAACCCTTTGTTGTCATCTCTTGTACTTTCTGACTTTGATTTTTTGACTTGCAGTTTTGGGTCACTTCTGTTCAAAACAGGAACTTCAAACCCAATTTAGCCCCTTTAACTTTTTGTGTAGATTACAAATCCGAAAACAGATGTTGTTATTTCTTGTAGTTTCTGCCATCTAGGTGTGATGGATGGACGAACAAAATAAAATGATAGTTTTAAACATTGCCACCAATAAGAGTGTAGATATTTATTGATATCTGAGATATCTTAGCGTAAAAATTACTTAAGACTATTCAAATATCTTATCTTTAAAAATAATTCTCTTTGGCTTCATTGAATTGAATATTCAATTTATGCCTTCTATTACGGCTGTGCAGATCACTATTTAAAGATTCCTGTTATTTTATCAAGTTTTTCACGTAAGATTGCATGATTAGTCCTTGACAAGTCAACTTTCATTTGTGTAGTTTTAATATCCTCCTTACAGTTCTGGTAGGACTTTTATCAGGACCAACTTGTCATGCAGTGCAAGAATGCAGGTTAGTTTCAAGAAAATTGTTTCATCTACTAAGTTGGTTTGTACATATTATTAATAAAAACTAGAAAACTGAATTTTTTTTTTTTGGTTTTGAAGCAAATATAGTGAGCTTTACCAGTATCTATTATTAGTAGGCCTTTGAGTATTGCAAATTATTTATAGATATTATTATTTTTACTTTCTCTTGCCTATATGAATATATAGGAAGGAAAGTATTGTTTTCATGTCGATTTTTCGAAATCGAGTTTTCACCGGATCTATACGTTTTCAGACCCCCTGAACCCAAAAAACATGTTTTTAGCAATTGGTCTGTGTGTGTGTATGTATACAAAATATCTCAAGAACGGAAAATCGTACGAACTTGAAACTTGAAACTTAAGTTACATACCCTTACCGGACCCGACACGAACATTTTCATCAAAATCGGTCAACCGGAAGTAGTAGTTTATTCGTATAATTTTTCACTTTTTTGCGATTTTCTCAAAAACTGGTCCTACGATTTTTTTTTAAATCGCCTGATTTACTCATTTTCTTATGCTCTACAAAATAGAGTAGGCGCCATATTTGCTGAAATTCTCGGTGAGGCTGTTTTTACGTAAAGAAATAGTTTTTTTAAGATTACGGCTTCATTATAAATTTTAGCGCAAAAATTTATGTAATAAAATTTGTAGAGAATTTAAAAACCTACAACTCTTATTTCAAAGATTTTTTTGTATAACGCTTAGTTCAGCAGTAATTAGCGATTTTCTGTTTTTTTCTCACGAAAACGTGTGAAAAATTATTTTTTTAAGATTTCGGCCTTAGAATGCATTTTACGACAAAAGTGTATATAATAAAATTGATAGGAAATTAAAAGACCTACAACTTTTATTTAAAGCATTTTTCTCTACAGAGCCTAGTTTAGTGTGAAAGAATGATTTTCCGTATTTTTAAGCCGAAGCGAGTTCGATTTTCATTTTTCGTCTTTCAGTCATGATTAAAATAAGGTTATATTTTTAGAGGTTAGTTTTTTGTTTATTTCTAATGTTTTATTACTAATGTTAGGTTATATTGTTAAATATTTGCACTGGCAAGAGAAAGTTGTGTGAGTGTTTCACACCAGATTTACCTTAACAAAGAGTATAGTATTTTATTTACCTTCTTCATTATAAAAATAATTTTTAATGCATTTATAACTATCATTTTATTTTGTTCGTCCATCCATCACACCTAGATGGCAGAAACTACAAGAGATAACAACAATCTGTTTTCGGATTTGTAATTACACAAAAAGTTAAAGGGGCTAAATTGGGTTTAAAGTTCCAGTTTTGAACATAAGTGACCCAAATGTATTAGGATGACCATGGAAAACATTTACCTGTGAACCCATTCTAACTGTAGTGTCTATAAGCCACTTATAATACGTGAATGGTTAAGTGAACAGATTCAAAACCTAATTTTTTGTAGTTTTTTTGTGAGTTCATTATAATTTTAAATCTTTTTAACAGTGTATAATAGAAAAACTTGACAAATTTTTATTAGAAACAGTATTTTTGGACTTTTCTTAAAATCCCAAAAACAGATTCTGAATTTTTGAAAGGAATTTGTCCAGTGTCAGATGCTGAAGCTATGCTTACCTGTTATGTATTATTAACTGAACAGATATTATGTCTTATTTATTGAAATCAAACTACAAAAGTGTATTAAAAGATGTCAACCCTTTCTTCAGTAACGAATGGCTTAATTTTTTATTCTCTTGTACTTTTTAATTTATATACTGCCAGTTACTCGATGGACAGTACTTATTTTTGTGTACCTTAACTGCCTAATAGTGACTTGTTTTTCCTTACTAAACTATTTTAAATCTTAATTAAGTGCAGCAGTTAATGTTCACTTTCTTCTATGACACAAAGGTGTTGCGTTATTACATATATCGAACTTATGGTATTTTTAAAAATTAATCAAATTACAGGAAGTTGGGGAATTCTGCTGTCTAGGGAGCAAAATAACAGAGGATAGTAGAAGTACAAGTGATATCAAAAGCAGAATTGCTCGAGCTAGAAAAGCCTTTGAAATAAAAAACAGCTTACTGACTACAAACATTGATATACAGATTAGGAAAAATTTCTTAAAACATCATGTTTGGAGTGTAACATTATACGGGAGTGAAAAATGGGTGGTAGGGGCTGTAGAAAAGAAGAGAATAGAAGTTTTCAAATGTGGTGTTATAGGAAAATGTTAAAGATTAGTTGGGTGGATAAAATAAGTAATTTAGAGGTTCTTTGGCGAGTGGATGAACAAAAGAAGTATATGGAAGCATTTTACCAGAAGAAGGGATAGGCTAGTGGGGCATATCTTAAGATATCCAGGTATTGGTGTATCAATAATGGAGGGTAATATAGAGGGAGTAAATTGTAGGGGGAGGCAAAGATTAGAATATATAAAGCAAATTACAAAAGATGTAGCATGTTACAGGTATGTAGATATGAAACGACTTGCACAAGAAAGAACAGCTTGGAGAACTGCATCAAACCAGTCGAGAGACTGATGACAAAAAAAATGGTATTTTACAATTTCTAAAGTTCTAAAGCATCTTGTTGGTTTTTAAAGTGTCTAACAATACTAACTTGCACTTTTCAGAACCAATGTCAGTCATCTTAAAAAGTTAAAAAATAGAATATTTTATATTGTATAATATGTATTAATAATAATTTTGAAATAATAACGATGAATGATAACAACACATCATCACATGAAGAGCTTTATTTTAACAAAAAAAATTGATCAGAATCAGTTAAGTAGGAGCTTGAACCAAATTAAGTAAAGAAAACTTGTACTCTTTAAAAGATGCAGTAATTCAATTTCTGTTCAATTAATATTTTGTTGTTTAGGTCATAGCCGAAAGGCTGGTTTGAACCTGTTGAGGTTTTACTAAGTAAAACGAGGAGAGAGAGGTGGTTTAACATTGCCTTCCTCACTGAATGGAAAAGTACACTTATCAGCGTATGCCGGGCCCTCTGAAAAGCACATATTTTCCACTCTGCAAATGACACCTTCACTTCATTCACCACTGGGTCTGGTTGTATAATGAAATTCATGACTTTCAGAGGAGATAACTGATTAGTATCTTTTATACCTCTACCTCTTATGGTCTTATATGATTCAGTCATTTAATTGGCCGACCTTGTGATAAGAAACATAACTGTGAATTTTAGCCCTGCTACAAACATTTATTTGATATTAAACAATGATTAATATTTGATATTTTTAATTCTAATTTAGTAACAACTATTCCTTGATTAGTTGGAACTAGTCTTATTACTAGTGTGTTGTGGGGCAATGAAAGTGGATTGTTTTATTGCTGTAATTTTCAAGACTTGGATGGGAATCAAACCCAGAATCTTTTAATAAGTAATTTATTGTAATCTAGCACTAACCTTTTATTAAACTATTTTGCTATTATTATTCGTAACAGTATGAGTAATCAAATTTACTGACTGGTGTACAATTGCCTATCGCTGGTACCGCTTAGTGTCGTACTGTATGTGATTTTTTTCTGTTGGTCGCATCAATTGCCTACTCGTTAGCAACTACAGTGGGTTACGGTAAATTATCGGTGTGTTTTAACGGCAATTACATCTCCAGACCCTAGACTGGAATAGAAGCCGCGACCGGTGTTTAAATTTGAAATAAACAAAAATGTTGAATTTAACCAATTTGACGTAAGGAAGTGCCGTTCGTACGCAATGTTATGACGTCATCGAAGCTGTGAAAGGCATTTGATGCTTAAATCTTGTTACATGACTAATTGTCAGACCTTGTTCAAGTGCCGCTCGTCTAATTGAATTGGATGACATAGAAGCGGCCAATTCCGTAAAAAGTTATTAATTTAAAAAGAAGTACGCTGTTTAAGACTTGCATAATTTTAAATTAAGAAATGTAATGGGCTCACTTCTGCATAAAATTCAAAAAAGGAAATTGAGTGGCATTCGCTTGTTGGTCAAGTAAACTGAGAAAAGAGGAAACCCATTGAACTTAGGAATCTAGATCTGATTGAACTACAAAATTTGTAACTACTAATAGCAGTATAACAAACCAATCAAATTTAAGTTAGACATCACAGCCTACGTCATCTTGCTAGAATTGCGTTATTGGAACTGCCTTTATCTGATACTATAATCTTTCCAATTCCGTATTATTTAAACTGCGGTCCGGCTCTATAACTTTCTCAATTAGACGACTGACTACTGGTGTATTGCCTCAATTTGTACTATTATTGCGTGCATAAAAGTATCAAGAAACTACTGCAATCACACAGACAACTAGTTCGCAAGTTCAGGAAAATTCTAGTTGTTAATTAAATTTAGACGAAATTTTTATATAAAAGATGCGTTATTGAAAATCTTTGTCCAGGCTGACGTTTGAACTTACTTTGGGAAACATTAGGTACGGTTGCATGAGTTAAACGACTGTGATTAAACCTTGGAAAGTGTGCTGAATTTAAAACAGGATGAAAATCATCAGTTACCTTTCTGCATATCTTCCTGTACACAAAGCAAATTCTGGCTGTTTCGTGGTTCTAACTATTGAAATTCGAAAACGTATTACCATGAGTAGGAACACCTATTTTCAAAGAAGAAATAATATTAAGCAATCTTATTTATTTAAATTACAGGATTTACCTTTTTAATAGGATTTATCTACTTTACAGCACTCTAATTTTATTGTAACCGAGTCATGTGGACCTTACCAATGCTACACGTGTATAGTGTCTGTAGTTAACACCAGTTCAAACCAGTATTTTACTTTTGCACATTGATATCGAAATTTTGTTGAACAATCATTTAAATTTGCAAACCTGACCAGTTGGCTAAACTGGCAGTTCTTACAGTCCGGGATGCAGATCGCTAGGGTCAGGTGAATATTGTTCTCTAGGTTTTCGTGTTTCGTTTTAAATTCACGTGTGCAAATTTCATGAATTAGACCAATTTAATTTACTTATAAACTGATCTCATATATATACTTGATTTATTTAATTACCGAATATCTGGTTGCTATTGATTCATTATGTCTGATGAACATGATTTGTAATTAGAACTGAGGCCACATTTTTTGTTCGGAATCGCAATTACGCGTATTAAGAAATTCGGTTTCTCTGTAAATGTATGATTCACCGAATTCTAATTTGCTGTTTTATGATATTCTTGGTGAATAAGTGAGGTTTTAAAAATATAGAAGTATTCTTGAAAGCAACGTGAATGAGTCAATTTTCTTGGAACGAGGTGAGGCTACACAATTCATATGAACCGGTAAATAACGTGCTTATCATCTACTGTCGTCTGCATATCTGGTATTTCAGCTGTTAAGTTTTGAATGAAACATCCGTTAAGTGAGATTTTCGAAAATTGTCTTCGTTATTTTACTTAGATATTTTGTGACACAGTGCAATAATGATGACTGAAATTTATAATTTATCGAGGATTATTTTAGAAAAAAAGCCTTTTATTATCAATTTTCTTGAGACTGATAAGTTTAAGTACTGAATCATTAGTACTGTCTAATTTTTAGCTTTTTTTCTTTTAGTTTATTGTCAACGTGAACTAAATTAAGAACATTTGGAAGTAGGTTTAAGGATTTTTTGCTTTAGTTAACTTATTGTTTTAAATAGAGAAATTAACTTTTAATCAAAACTGAACTTGTAATTGTAAGTGTTGTGTGTTTTTTGTATAAATGGTTTACATTATGATTTCTAATAAGCCGGCTCATAATCCACATATTGAATCAAGAAGCGAAGATGATTTGAAAAGGCCAAGGGTGGGATGGAGGAAACCTGATCCAGGGGACTGACGTTGGCTTTTCTTCAACAGACCGAACAGATGAAATTAGAAGATATCTGATACTGCTGTTGGGACGCATTCGCTCTGTTGCTTCATGAACTTAAATTGTAATTACTAGCCTAGACAATTTATGGTATAATGTGACTGTCATCCATAATAATAGTTCAGATGATATTTAGTTTTATTTACAAATTAAGTAGTTTCCATATGTATTTTGAGAAAATGGAAACTAATCTAGTCATGCAGTCAAGTGAGGTTATTTAGTGACTGTTGGTTTGTACTGTTATTCTATTTAAGTTAGTGTCTTTGGAGAACATTATCAATATGCCATCTACACCCACCAACTTGAAACTTAGTTTCCAACGAAACTCATACAGCCGTGTTTCGTTTGGAAGAAACCTTCAAAACCAGGAAAGGAGAAACAGTAGGGGACCTGATGTTGAACCACTTAGAGGTAAGCATGAAATGAATGTATTTATTAATTTAGAATTCGTTTATTGTTAAAATTTTGGGGAAATGGTTCTTCATGTGTGCGTTACATTATTTTTTTGACCATACAATGTTTCATGTTTGCTAAAGAAGGCTTTTGTGTGTATTCTCGAAGATAAACTAAAATTAGAAAGTCATTTTAAAAAATAATGTGCATTTTTAAGTGCGCATCATTAACAATAATGCAAATCATTTCCTAAAATTTAGAGGCTTTATTCAAAAAGTTACTTAAATATTTGAAAAATTTACCTTTTAAACTATATTATATAGTTTATTACAAGAAAACCAGTAAGAATTCTGATAAACAACACCTCCTCCACCTTTCTAATATAATTAGAAGAGATGTAACAATATTAATGAATTTTGGCATTTTTCTTAGCGGATATGGAGGTTACCTCTGAAGCATACTTCATCAAAACTTGAGGTTGAAGTTAAATATGTACGTTAATTTGACATAGAATGACCCCACAGTTGTTTAATTTACCAGATACTATCTGGCAATTGCCCTTGAGACCTTTCCAATCTAGTATAGTCGAATGTTTTACCACTGTACCATATCATGTACTGTAACTGTAAAACAGCTTTCTGAAATATTCTAGGAGAGCAACATTAAAATGAGAAACCTAGCTTCTGATAGCTGCAAAGTGGGCTATTTATTATATCATGGAACTTGCAGTAATATACAGCCTTGAATGTTGTAAAATTTCGTGCAATTGCTTCTATAGATTTTATAGGCCTAATATGATTTTACCACAAAATTTAAAAAATTGTTGCTTAATAGCAAAATAAGTGGTAAAAAGTTCTAGTTATAATTACAAAAAATATATTATATTAATGAAAACCTTAGTTCTACATACAAAATTCAAGAACTAATTTTGTAAATTGTCTTTAATTTAAAAGTATATTATGTAGAAATCTAACAAATAATTTTTTTCTTACTTTGTCCTTGTGGTTACTTTGAGTTTTATTATTGAAATTATAAATATAATCTGCCAAACTGCACTTATATCAGATAATTAAGTAAGCCATCTACTTCCCTGTGTAGGGTAGGTTATGTTCGTAGTGGAATGGAATGGCTTAAAGGGTAGATGAGAAGGCCATAGAAAAAAATTGATGTGAAACACACATGGCGTTCTCTTGCCAATGCAAATAATGAACAATATAACCTAACATTAGTAATAAAACATGAGCAATAAACAAAAAACATAACCTAACTTTTTTTTAAATTAATATATTTAAATTTGCATCAACTACTTTGGCATTAGTGACTACAGTGGATTATGTAACATTAACTATGGAATTTTACATATAAAAATTTCCAGACCCTGGCCAGGAATCAAACCCAGGACCTCCACGTGCCAGGCCAATGTGCTAACCACTATGCTACAGAGGCGGCCAACCGCCTTCATTTAATCATGAGTGAATGATGCAAAATGAAAACCAACCATAGTTAGGCTTAAAAATATGAAAAATCACTTGTTCACACTAAACTAGGCTTTGTAAAGAAAAATGCTTGAAATAAAAGTTGTAGTTCTTTTAATTTCCTATAAATTTGATTATATATACTTTTGTCATAAAACACATACGGCTGAAATCTTAATAAATTCATTTTTTACAGATTTTCATGGAAAAAAACAGAAAATCACTAATTACTGTTAAACTGAGCGTTACAGAAAAAAATGTTTGGAATAAAAGTTGTAGGTGTTTTTAATTGTCTACAACTTTAATTGTATACGCTTTTGCCCGAAACTGCATATTAAGGCCGCAAGCTTTAAAAAAACCATTTTTTTCTACGAGGGCACAGCCTCGCCAAGAATTTCAGCAGACATGGCGCCTACCCTATCTTTTAGAGCATAAAAAATGTAGTAAATGAGGTTATTTAAAAAAAATACTGTAGGAGCCGTTTTTGAGAAAATCGCAAAAAAGTGAAAAATGACACAAATAAACTTTTTTCCTTCCGGTTGACCGATTTTGATGAAAATGTTCAAGTCGGATCCTCTATTAGTATCTAATGTAAGTTTCAACTTTTTACGATGTTCCGTTCTTGAAATATTTAGTTCACACACACATATACACAGACCAAATGCTAAAAACATGTTTTTTGGGTCAGGGGGTATTAAAACGTGTATATCCGATGAAAATTCTTATTTTGAAAAATTGACATGAAAACAATACTTTCCTTCTTATATATGAATATAGGCAAGAGAAAATAAAAATGATCCTTACTTAAGGTTTTTTATTTTGTGTAATTCTGGTCTTTAAAACTTTTGATAGCCCTTATCAGCTAAAAATAGATATACTTTCTGTTTATTTGATATCAGGAAAGCACATTAGTGGAAAGTGTTTCCCAGATTATCCAGCAGTTATTGAAGTCAGGAAATTTTTAAATTCAAAATCCCTAGTTAAGAATTGTATAATGAAATATGATTTAGTAAGTGTTCACCACTGTACCTTCAGGCAATATTTTAGTAAGTGTATTTTTTACTTTCTCTTGCTACGAATTTATAGGTCGAAGGAAGTATTGTTTTCATGTCGATCTTTAAAACTGCGGTCTTAGTATGCATTTTATGATAGAAGTGTATATAAACTTTTAGAAAATTAAAAACCCTACAACTTTTATTTTAAGCATTTTTTTCTACAGAGCCTAGTTTACCATCAATTTAGTGATTTTCCATTTTTAAGTCTTTATATTTTTAAGTCCTACAGATAGGTTGATTTTCATTTTGCACCATTCATTAATGATAAAATTAGGTTTTGTTTTTAATTTTTTAATTTGTATTGTTTACTCGTGATTAAAGGATATATTTTTCATTATTTACATTGGTAAGAGAAAGTCGTGTTAGTGTTCCACACTAAATTTTTTTTAAATCTGAATAGGGTAGGCCTACTCTATTACTTCCAGTTGGGGTAGTAGCTGCTCTATTTAGTGTATTATTAACCACTTATATTATACCTATGTTATGTGTGTGTAGCATCCACAGCCCAAACCTCTTGTGTTACTCGTTTATAAAAGTATAAATTTCTTAAGTGAACCTCAGTTGTCATTTAAAGTGCAGAGATACTTTGTAACAATAACTCTGTTTAAAGCGTTGTTCTGGTTATGCAACTTATTCATTGTTACTCAGCAATGTGTTTGAAAGTGCATTTCAGGAATTACTGACCTTGTTCTACTTGGCTTAAGAACTGTCATTGGATTGTATTTTATCCGTTTCACTCCAGTGTTTGTAATACAAAGAACAAGAAAGTTATAAAAGTGGTTGGCTGATTTTAGTTTTGAATGTTAAAGGTTAATTGACAGAATTTTGTGAAATTGCTCTTTATGTGTAAGTTGTTTGTCTTCTTTTAAAAGAAGAGATCACATGTGCTATCTGGAGCAGTGGTTCTTAACCTGGGGCTATGAGTGTATTTAATAAATAAAAAAGTAAAACTATAATTTACTCAGTTTTGTAGTCCCATGTATATTTTCAAAATTGTCGTACTTTTGTACATTGTATTTAGCAGAGTCTAGCACTCGTTTATTGTAATAACACGGTAATTGTCCTTCTCTGGCAGCACTGTGATCAGGCTTCCGATTGTAGCCTACTACTTGTTTTGACTACTTATAATAGTTGGAGGCAGGGGACATGACCTCACATCAGTGTTCAAAGGGGGACATAGTGCCTGAAAGGTCGAGAACCACTGACCTGGAGCATCATCTTAGTATTTGCAAATAATAATTTTTATTCTATATGGATATCTCTCTGATAGAACTTGTTTAATTATAAATTAAATGTCTAGAACGTACACTTTTAGTAATGTTAAATAAAAGAGGAACACAGAAAACACAATTTGTTGACAAATTTGATTGATTAGAAATATTTCTTACCAAATTACCATACTTGAAGTTAAATTGGTGTAGGATTTTTTTGACTATATACCTTGCAGTTTTCTATTTACTTTTGCTGCCTATCAATAAATAACTTTACTTCTGTGCGGGGGGGTCATGTCTGGCACTTTTTCCTTTCTCTTCCTATGTGAGAACATGGGGCAAATGTTTGGCACTTTTTCCTTGCTCTTGTCCTCTATAAGTAATACATGGGAAATGAAAGTATTGTTTTCGTCGATTTTTCAAAATCAAATTTTCACGAGATATATGTTTTCACGCCTCTGAACCCATAAAACTTGTTTTTCTGTGTGTGTGTGCGCGTGCCTGTAAACAAAATATCACAAGAACGGAATAGCGTACGAAGTTGAAACTTAAAATCAGTCAACTGGAAGTAGTATTAGTTCATTCGTGTGATTTTCTCAAAAACTGCTCCTACGATGTTTTTAAAAATAGCATCATTTACTACACTTTTTATGCTCTACAAGATAGGGTAAGCACCATGTTGCTGAAATTATTGGGGAGGCCTGTGCTCTTGTAGGATTTTTTTTTATTTTAGGGCAAATTGTAGAACATTTAAAAATCTACAACGTTTATTTCAAAAAATATTTTTGTACAATTCTTAGTTTAGCGCCATTTAGTGATTTTGTATATTTTGCTCATCAAAATTGGTAAAAAAATAGGTTTTTTTAATATTGCAGCCTTAGTATGCATTTTATGACAAGATTGTATATTATTAAATTATAGTAATAGGAAAATTAAAAATCTACAACTTTTATTTCCAGCATTTTTTTTCTACAGAGTTAGTGTCCCTAGTTTACCTTGTTAGAGTACCTAGTTTAGCGTCAATTTGTGATTTTCCATATTTTTAAGTCGAAGAAAGGTTGATTTTTATTTTGCCTTATTCACTCATGATTAAAGTTAGTTGATGTTTTATTAATTACATTGATAAGAGAAAGTCGTCCAAGTGTTTCTCACCAGATTTTTCATTTTTATGGCGCCTCAGATATCATTACCTTTGCACAAGCGAAGGCTTAGGCATCATCACCCCAAAAAAAAAAAAATAAAAACTATGACACTGAGGAATTGTATACCAACTACTACACAATTAAAAATACTGATCCCTTTATAATTACCAAGTTAATCACAAAGTGTTAATTTTTTAAGTATTATAGTAATTTTAATTAAATCGTTGGCAAGCCTGTTAATGTAGTGGTCAGCTCGACTGGCTTCTAAGCCAATTGTCCTGGGGTTGATTTCTGGTGATTTAGATTTCTAATGCTCATATTATAACCCAACTTAACATTTTATACATTCATATGTAATACTGTGTGATTGCTGGACACTAATTTGTGTTGATGTTTAACAGATTTTGTTTTCTGAAAATTTAGTGTTTTCTAAATTCTATTAGTAGCATTTGTGTATTACTCCATGATCATTGCAGTTGAGGTAAATATAAATGGGGAATTAAAATTATCAGTATTTCCTTCAGTAAGATGTAATCAGTTGGCGGAAAATATTTTCATGTGTGTTACGGAAAACAATATTATTGTAATATTGAATAATATAGGCCTAGTGATGAATGTAGTCATCAATTAATGGAGCAGAAAAATTTTAAAAATTGATTTCCCAATATCTGTAGCAAGTCTGTTTGTAACAGATAGGATATTTAATAACGTACTGTTAAATATCATTTGTTTTTTATATTTTTGTTTAATAATTTTCATACATGAGTACTTGCAGAATGTAGTATAGTGTGCTGTTACGGAAACCAATGATAGTTCAGAAAATTATGTGAAATATTATATACTTTTTTTAAATATACTGAATATTGAAATATGTATTTGTAAAAGAATAATTTTAAAGATAAGGAATGTGATTTAAAACTGCAAATTTTTAATATTATTTAATATTTTCAAAACAAAATTATTAAAAAGTATGATGTAACATTTTACCTTTTCCTATTTAATTAGAATCAAGTTCACTGCAACTGATTAATCTCAGTTCTTGTGTAGTATCTATGAGTTTCATCAAAACAATAATTCAAAAGCTCCCTCTTTTGTTTTATTTCAAAGCTAAATGAAATGACAATATTTGAATAAGTGGATTAAAATATATCGGCTGGTTGTTTGTTATTTGAAGAAATATGGATTATAAGTTGTTAATTTTGATAGAGCAAATATTGGATTGTAAAAGGATTGAAATCCCTTTTATCAGTAATTTATATGGAGTATGTAACTGAAAATTACCCTTACCTCTTGAAAAACAAGTTTGTGTACCTTTGTTTATTAAAGTAATATTTCAAAACTGATTTGAAGTAAATACATAATGAAAAAAAAATAAAAATTTCAACTGGAAGCAATTTTTTACTAACTTTTTTGTTACTATATAGGATATTGTGTTTTATCAGTACAGCTGAAATTAAATAGTTAGCTTCAGGTAATTGATTCTAGAAAGCATTAAAACATTTTTGATGGCAATTTTTAAAATTGTCACTTATCATTTTCCTATGTTTGTCCATCCATCTGTCACGCCTAGATGTCAGAAACTACAAGCAATAACAGCAAACAATTTTCGGATTCGTAATCTACACAAAAAGTTAGTGGGCCTTGATTGGGTTTGAAGATCCAGAAGTGGCCCAAAACCGGAAGTCAAGAAACCAGAGTCAGAATTTGGAAACAAAAATATTGTCATTTGATTCCTCTTTAAGATTAAATACAGAAATCATTGAGTTTGAAGTTCCGGTTTCGACCGGAAGTCAAAAATCAAAGTCGGAATTAGGAAACAAAAATAGTGTCATAAAAAGTAGATGCAGAAATCACTAATGGTTTTATTCATAGGTCAAAAGTAAGCCTTTTTAATAATTGCCATGAGATGTGTCGTCTCATGACTAGGATTTTTCTGTATAACGTTCCCTTATTACATGAAAATTTGTGTGAAAGAAAAACAAACACAAGCATTGCACTTTTGATATATAATTTATTATTAATACACCAGTAAATGAAGTAAATCAAGCTTGCTTGTAATGTATAGAATACCTACATGTACGTATCCTAGACTTGCCTTACAGCATCTTTTTTGAGTAATTGCATAGGATCAGCAGGGTGTAGATAACGCCGATCATTTTTTACCACCTGTCTATTGTTTCCTTTTCAATGCTCTTGCTCTGGATTTATTACCATTCATTTGAAATCTGTGAGCAACTGATAATTTTGGAAATGTTATAAATGTTTTTCTTTCTAGTTTTTATTTAGTCACATCGACAACTCAGTTAATAGCTACTATGGTGGGTTATGGAACAGTAGCTTTTAACTTAAAAAAATTTTCAGACCCTAGCTGGGAATCGAACTCGGGGCCTCTGCGTTTTAGGGTAGTGCACTACCACCATGCTATGGAGGCGGCCAGTCATAAATACGTTTTTAAATTAGTTTTAATTTAAAAATGTATTATAATTGTAAAAAAATTATAATGATTAGAATTGTTATTATGTATATTTGTACAATTTTCTGAATCTTTTATACTTACTGTAATTATTTTGTCGTTAAGCCTAGATATAGATTTCTATATCTGTTAGCCTTTGGGGTTTTTTCTCTCCTATAGGCCAGTTTTAGATCTCATGAGGTGAATTAAGGCATTGCTGAAAGCTCCTTTTGCTGCCCACATTCTCAGCATTTGGTCACTGTACACTTGTCCACCTGGTGTTCTGTTTTTGCTCTTCATGAAAGCCCTTAAAGTCTATAATTAGTTTTCTCAATTTGGTTCAGTTCATCAGTTCAGTTTTCCAGTTTTCTCAATATCTTTAGCTTTTGTGTCGTGTAAATTAAAACTTGTATTGGTTTTGCCTTTCAAATTCCTTGTGTAAGTCTCAACAAAAAATATCAGTATAAGTAGATTTTTCTATAAATGGCTTTTCTAAATACTTGACTAGGATTTTATTTATGTGCTTGTTAAAGTGATTTATTTTGATAGAAAAGTTTATGGTCTGATTATTGTGAAACATCCATTCATTATTGTGAAAAATTAAAATTTTTAATAGGGATGAATTTACAGAGTTAAGCAGATATAAGAGTGGTTCAGTTCAAAACATTAAACCATGTACAGATTCAATAAAAATTGATTTCTAGAGAATATTGTACTGAATTTTGTTGAAATACTCTGTAATAATGTTCAATATTCATGAATAATGTTTCTCATAAACTAGATATATGAGTGCTTGCTTAGAATATATCCATACATCCTTGCAGCTTCTATTCGTGCAAGGTTTGTTAGAAAAGCATTGTTTTATCCCACAAGTACTTCAGTAGAGACAAGCACTTAGTATATATGTAGATGAATGATACTGTTTTATTATAAATACAAGCTCGATATACTTGAAATACTCCTGAGAATATGTGCTAGCTTTGAGTCAAAATAGACAAATTTTACTTCACAAAAAATTCTGTTACTTTTTTAACAAAACTATTTTTGTGAACTGGTTTAGTACCAGTTAAGTTTTTGTATTGTTTTAAATAATCTCAAAAAACGACACCTACGATTTTTTTAAAAAATCACCTCATTTACTAAATTTTTTATGCTCTACAAGATAGGGTAGGCGCCATGTCTGCTGAAATTCTTGGGGAGGCTGTTTTCTCGTAAAAAATTGTTTTCTTAAGATTGCAGCTTTAATATGCATTTTAGCAATGTGTATAATAAAAGTTGTAGAGAATTTTAAAATCTGCAACTTTTATATCAAACATTTTTTTGTAACGCTTTGTTTAGCAGTAATTGGCAATTTTCTGTTTTTTTCACGAAACTAAAAAAATGATTTTTTAAGATTTCAGCCTTAGTATGCATTTTACGACAAAAGTGTATGTATTCAAATTTGTAGGAAATTTAAAGATCTACAATTTTAATTTAAGCATTTTTCTGTATAAAGCCTAGTTTAGCGTATGAGAGTGATTTTCAGTATTTTTAAGCCAAACTGAGGTTGATTTTCATTTTGCATCTCATTCATTAATGATTGAAATAAGATTGTTTTTGAGGTTAGTTTATTTCTAATGTTTTATTGCTAATATTAGGTTATATTGTTCATTATTTGCATTTCAAGAGAAATTTGTATGAGTGTTCACACCAGATTTTTTTTAAAGAATTTTTTTTTAAAACAGATTTTTTTTAAAGAATTGGTCTTTTTCTTTAAATTGGCTTTTTCAGTGTTTGCATTTAAAGTTTTCATCACAGGTTGTTGTACAATTTTAGATTATTTCTTGTCTTAATTATGAGATTTTTTTGTCATGTATAATAACTTTGTAATTTAGGTTGTACCTTTACAGGCAAATTGTCGTGATGTGGGTAGAGGCAGGGTATTATTAATAAATATTTAAGGTCAAAGTATTGGCATTAAGCCCTACAGTTGATTTGATGCTTTCAAGAAAGGTAACAAATGATAAAAGGAACACACCTTCCAAATTTGCTATTTTTGCTCGTGCATTATTTAAATGAATCACATTACAGTTAGATTTAATTTTTTATTTAGGCTGTAAGCGTAGTAAAACTTTCCATATGCTGTAACCAGAAAGTATTTAACCAAAAATAGCTAACTTACTGAATGTGTTTAACTACTTTTTTATGGCTCTGTATAATTGTACTGAGTGTTGTGATTGTAAAATAAATCTTAATAATTTCTTTTAATAAAAATTATGATCCCCTAAGAAACAAAAGTATTTCCAACTCAGTGAAAAGGCAGTGGTAAACCACCTCACTCCTCATTTTACTTAGTAAAGCCTTTAGAGATTCAAACCAGCCTTTTTGCTGATAGTCTAATCAACAACAACAACATCCATATGGTATCAACAACAGCCTATGGTGTGGACTACAAACCACCATTCAGTTAGTCAAAGCATAATCAAAACATTTTTAACAAGAAACTACCAGCACTTTGATATAAAACAAAAATACGTATGTAAACTACATAAAAATGATTCCTTACAACTTTTAACTTTTCTTTTTAACTAAAGCCCACCAAATCTAGAATATTTCTATAATTAAAAAACTGATATTTGAAATTTAAAGGTACATACACTCAAACACCACAACTACTTTCGTCACTGTTATTAATGCTGTTAATTAGTCGCATTGTTACGTACACTTTCAGTGTACAAATATTTGTTTTTTGTTATGGTTGGTATGAATGTACAAACGCAAATAATAATAGTTTGTAGTAAAACAATCATTACCAGTTCATTTACTGTATAATTGATTCATCGCTTTAATTTAATACTATTTAATCGCAACTGCATAACTGATCAAATTGTGTTTAATAATTTTTAACATTTGATTTGCATATCTCATTTAAATAATTAACATCAAAAGGTAGCACCTTAAAATCCCATTCTATGTTTAGAAAATGATACAAATTAATTTGTCTCTCAGTAGTTCAATTAGTTATTAAATTAGGAATTCGATTGCTAAGCTGAAAGTTTTGAATAGATTCCTAGCTTTAAAAATTGTAACATATAATTTTATATGAAATTTTAGTATGTACATCATTGCTGATAATGAAAATGTTGACGTAAATAAAATAATAAGTTCTGTATGCTCATTAGTTTTATCGTTCAACAACAAAATATTCTTATTACCTTAAATTGAATTTTATATTTAACAATTTACTACTGTTAATGAGTTCATTATCTATTCTAATATACAGGTATACTAGATGTCTTTAAAAGTTTCTAGATTTTTTTAGCAAGCTATGGTTGGTAATAATTTTCACCTAAAATTCAGTTACCCTGGTGAAATGAAGCCATACGTAAATCTGAATTCTTTAAACTACTTATCTGACCCTGAAGGTAGCCTAAAATAAATTGTCTTCATTTTCGGATCGGCTCTATTATTTGTTTCTTTTTCTTGTACTTTAAGTTCTTCTCTTCCTTATAACTTGTGCTGTCCATCCATTACCCTTTGACCTTTGGATCTAATAGCTTGTAGAGGATTTTTCTCAAATTTCTTTTTCTATTAGATCACTTTCTGTTAGCCTTTCCAATTATCCGAAGGCATTTACTTATGTACACTTGGTAGAATAATGTCTGAGTTTTTATCAAGTGTGATCTTTGTGTACAGGTTATGAATTCCTTGGACCGCAGTGACCATCTTTCCTCACTTGCTGTTTTTCCTACTGTTTTATCTGTCTTGTATTTGAAACTATTAACATCTCCAGTTCTTTCATACTTGTCTTCATGAAAACTCTAAAACCACTAGGCCTAGAGACGTGAAATTTGGGTGTTAGTGCTCGTTAAGAAACAGTTTGCTTCTAATGGAAAGAAAACTATGGAAATAGGTTTTTCCAAATTAAAAGCGTTAAAATATATTATATTAAGCCAAAAGTCCATGCAGCAGAAATAAAGAAAATTAAGAATTCTACAACTTCTCACTTAAATATCGAAGACATTCAATATTAATATCTTTTCATTTCGATGAGTTTAGCAGGGCATTTTCAGATTTTGTGGAAAAATCTATATTGAAATTGATGTTTTTTTCAAAGTTACGACCTTAAAGTGCATTTAATGTAAAAATGTACAAAACCAAAAGTAAATAAAATAAAAATTCTATGAGTTTAGTACATAAATTGTTTTCTGTCTCACACTTAATTAACAGAACTTTGTCATTTTCTTTTAAAATGTCTGTTTATTAGCCCAGTGTAGTATTGTGGGTATTGCATAATCAAGAAGTTTGCAGGGGCAGTTTTCAGTGTAAATTAAATTAATATTTAGAAACGCGAAGCAAGTTCGGGTGGCTAGTTTTCTAATAATTTTATTTCCAATATTGCTTTACGTATTTACTATTTCACATGATGTGATAAAAGTATGAGTTTTTATATTGTAGAAAATCCCTTTCATGAGATGACATGTCTCATGGCTTTCTAAAGGAAAGGGAGTCAACTCGAGAAGTCACTTTGCGTGTTCACTGAACTCGGGATCAAGTCCATTTAGCTTTCGTAAGAAAGCTCTGCAAGAGGAATCGAACGACACTATTTTCTGTTTCCAAATTCCAATTTAGATTTCTTGATTTCTGGTTTTGGCTCACTTCTGGTCGAAACCGGAACTTCAAATGCAATCCAGGCTCACTAACTATTTGTCTAGATTACGAATCCGTAAAATGTTTGTTATTATCTCTTGTAGTTTCTGACATTTGGACGTGATGGACAGACGGACGTAGGAAAATGATAGATGACAATTAAAATTGCCACCAATAACTGTAGAGGATAGATCTTGTCAGAAGACACAGTAGTTATGTAGGTCATCTCATCACAGTATGATTAAATATTTTCTGTCTAGCTTGAAGATTTGTATTTATGTAGGTGACTCAACTAAGAAAATTATTTCATCACAAAATGTAATAGTTTAAATCTGTTATTATCTGTTGTTACCTTGTTTTAGTTAGTAATAATACTACTCGTAATATCTCCTTATCTTTTATGATATAATTTTTTTACACATTTTTTTTAAGTACATTTATAATAATTTTCAATGCACGAGGTGGAGGAATTGACCTACTCCAATACACGCACAGTAATTTTTAGTAAAATCAATTTAAAAAAAAATTAAACAAGCTAGTAACAAAATTAAAAATACTTAAATATTAGTCTGTTTAATATTTATTGTCACACTACATAGAATACAGAAAAATATTTACAATACTAATTTTTTTAAAGTAACATTAAAATTTTTTGGAGCAATTCCCTATTGATTTTTTAATTAAAAAGTTATGTTTGCAAAAATATTTATGGACTAAATTTTGAAAGAGTAAAATTCTCAGTTAAATTTAAGTGTAATTCTTTTGAATGTTTTAGTATTGTTGTACTGAATAATAATTTTTCAGCATATGTTTTCATATTTTTTGGGACTCTTCATTTGATAGTTCACCAGTAATTTCTTTTTGAAGATACTAACACTAAGGCTGTACAAAAAATATATAATTTAAAAATCTCTGAATTTAAAAGTGAATTACCTCACTCACTAATTCTTTAACTTTCTGATCACCAGTTGGTATTTGGCCTATTAGTCCTTTGGATTGTGTTTTGATTACTTCTATATAACAAGTATTCAATTAATCCTTTGCTGTTCTTGTTTGTTGTCTTGTGTGCCAGATAGTCATAGACAATCTTCTATTTTTCTTTTCTGATGTGTGCATTGAAATCACCAACTAAAATTTGGACGTTCTTATCAGGTGCTTTCTGTATTTCATTGTCTAGCTGGTTCCAGAATGTCCCCATCTTTTCTTGATTTCTCCAGTTGTTCGCATTGATAGGGGTATGTGCACTGATAATTGTGTTTCTTTTATTTCCGCACTTCATTGTTAAAGTACAGATCCTTTCAGAAGGTAAATGTAACTCAGTTATGGAGTCTATGATCCATTTGTTTATGGAGAAAGTTGTTCCAAATTGCTGTAGGTTAGCTCCTGTCTTGATCCAGGTTGTCCTTTAAACATCCTATAAATCCCAGATTTAAATTCTTTTTTATTTCCAAGCTAATTTTTTTAAAAAAATTAAGTGGTTTTTTTTTTTTAAGCTTGTACGGCCACAGGGGACCACTGTAAGTTTATTTATTGTTCCTTTTCACCCTTAACCTCGCGTGGTAGTTCTTCATTCGGTCAGATCTACTCTTCCTCTCCGCTTCGGATATCACCATTTTTTTCCTGTTGGTTTCCGTTCTCTTGAATTAAGTGTTAAAGTATTTTTTATAATATCCATAATTTGGTTTTAGCAGTGGACATTAATCTAAAATGTGATGGAAGTATTAACTATGAAATTTTTGGAAATATATTTAATTGGTTGAAAACTAGAAAAAAGTTCATTCAAATTGCAAAACCATTCCTTCATAATTTAATATGACACACGTCAGTGTGTCAATTATTCCATGTAAAAATTTTGCTATGATATAGTATTCATACACTAGTTCATTATTTATACAGTTGTATATTCATAATGTTGTTTGTTAGAATTAAATTTCGTTTATTCAATCTGTGTTGTAGTGATAACTATTAGTATGTTTCGATATTTAATGTTGAATAGATAGTGTTGTGTATTATGGTCTACTATATAAAATTTTTGTGGTGAATATGTCGTATTTAAACCAGATTAAACTATGTGTATTATTTTTATTAGCTGTGATACTTTATTTATTTAGCGGATTGTACAAAATCGGCAAGTTTCTACATAAATCTATTGTGTATTTCATGCGCAATATCATTCAGTTAATAAGTATGAGTATATTTTATGTTTATATTAACACCAAAATTCTTTCTATGTGTTTGAATCTCACTTCTTTAAATGTTTGGTTAATGTTACTTACCTCTTTTAACCTTGAAATGTGATTTGTTAGTTTGAAATTATTTTTTCCTCCTATTTTTATATTGCTGTCAATTTTTAATATATTAGTTCACTTGAAATCTATAAAAGTAGAAGTAGAAATTCTCATACGTCATTTATTGGGCTTGTATCTCCATAGTTCGTTTAAGTTAGCAGAGTTACTATCAAGATTTAAGAGAGGAAGATTATTCGAATTATCGCTCTGCATTTGAACTTTTTTTCTTAGTATTAAAAGTATGGTAACAGTTGTAGTTTGAAATCTTTGCATAGGCCTTTCTTCGTAGCTTTCGTGACTACTTATTAGCAACTTCCAGTGTTTGTAATGGAAAACTCAAAGGAAAATTAATTTATTTTTAAAGTTTGCTGTGAATAGAGGTTGGCTAACAACAGGATCAGGTCAGTCAGTCTACAAAACGGTTTCTTTTTTGTATGGTTTTTGTCTTCCAATGGTTCGAGGTAATATGACCTTTTTATTTTTTTTCTTGTATGTTCTTTTGAATACTATTGAAATGGTAGTAAATAAATATCTTTTAAATTCTGAAATTTCTAGAGTGTCTGTGAAGAAGAGTATTTAGTATCCAGTCGGTTTTATTTTAGTAACCTGATTAATAAATAATAAAAATTATTATTATGGAAGACTAATATTATTATGTATAAATTAAAAGAAATTGAGACTAAGATGGACAACATCAATGAACAATTTAATGAAGAACTGGTATCCATAAAAGATTTTATAAAAATTAATAACCAAGTTGGCTGAATTAAAATAGCTACGATCTGGATAAGAGAAAGAATAATACAATACATTTAAACATTGATATAGAAGGTTACAATCAGTCATTGCAAGAAGACTTTTAATATATTATTCCCAATATAAGGAGATACGATATCAATAGTGTTTTTAAATTGGAACTTAGACCTGTTTCAGTTAGCCTTACATCTAATCATTTGAGAAATTACATAGTTAAACTTGAACTTTAGTTGGGTTGTGGACTAAGCAGTAACAACTACCACATCACACTGACATGGTCCATTACAACTGAATGGGAACTAAGGTGCTCTTCTGTTCTAGTACACACTAGTATTCAGCCCATAGTATCAGTCTTCTATTTCTAGACTTGTTCCATCTCAGGTTCTGATAGATCCGAATCCAACTAAAAAATCCTGGTCCAACCCAAGATTGTTGGCATTTTCGATTATCCTAGAAATTCAGATGTGGTTGCTAGTTTACAGTAAAAGTTTAACTTTTTTTTATTAAAAATTTATTGAAATGGTTAAAGTTAATCTTCTTGTCCTGATTGGCATTTTGAAACACTTTTTATTAGCATCGTATACCACAAAGAAGAATAAGTTTACAATATTGGTAATTTTAAAACCGGAATTTCAAACTATTTAAAAATTGTGACACCTGTATCTGGCTCTAGTCAAGAACTTTACATTGCCAAGCAAATCTTTTTACAAAAGCTCTGTGTTTATTTGTGAATGTGTATGTATGTGTAAATATGTATATATTTATTTCTAAACTATCAGAATACGGTAAAAGCAAACAATTGTCAATGTTTATAGCAACTTTCGTGTATCTTGTACACATCTTCATTAATGTAATTAAAAAATTTTTACTATCAAAATTTAAAACTTTCTACTCCTACCTTGGCAGATAAGTAATAAAAAGTCAGAAAAAAATATTTATACATAAACCACCAAATTTAATAGTTGACTCTCTCCTGATTAAAAGTCAATAGGTCCTTTCGGATATCATGTATCAATCTTTACAAATACTCAATAGATGCCTACTTTCATCAATTTGCCATGACAATACCAAAAATTATATTGAGTAGAAATAGATAAATGTGTGATCAGGTTTACCAACTTACGGAGTTCATCATTTTAAAATTTTACCTGGTGTTTTATTAATTTATATTTAAATTTGTATTCATAAAATATTCATTTTTCCCACTGAGCCATTTTTTTTAATAATTATGTATTATACAGTTCGAAAATTTATGTATGTAGTAGTAGTGTCTATAGTAGTTATGTATGTTTTTTTGAAATTAAGTGTTCAACAATATTTGAAATATCTATCTTTTTACTTAATATGTTCGTTTATTTGAATCTTAAATGTTCTGTTGGTCTTAACTTGTCTGTATTGAGTCACAGTCACAACATTTAATTTTATGTATTCCACTAAAATTAAATTATATATGTTAATTGTTATTATTAAATAATTGAATAAACAAAGTATCCAACTGTAAAATAGTAAAAAGATCAACAGAATGATCTATTAATAGCAAAATAAGTCCCTCAGGCATTGTTAAATATTTCAACTGCTGTATTTAAATATAATGTCAAGGCTGTTGTTATAAAATAATGTTAAGCAAATGACATTCTTTCTCATCAGAAAACATAACTGAAGTCTATTCCTTTTATCTGTTTATTTTTGCACATCAAATTCTAACATCCTGAGTGTTTCGTACATTTTCTTTTTAAAAATCCTTGGTTAAAATCACAAGATAGTAAGTGAAGGGAGGGAATGAGGTGTTCCCTAGAGGTATCACATGCATTATTATTACAGCTATTTAAGGAAACCACTGAACAAGTTTTAACCCACTTCATTTACCTCACCATATATTTCCATATTTACCTTACCATATTTTCATATGTTATTTTTGTTTTAAAAATAATTATCTGTTTAACCAGATCATATTATGCGTCCAGACTGATCTGTTGGGTTTTTTTTAAAATTATTTTGTCATTATCAGGCAGCAACTGTTGATAATTTTAATATTTCATACTGTAGTTATAGAAAGATAATCTCGTTAGTATGATAAACTTACATAAAGTTATGATAAAGGTAGCAACCGCCAGCTAGCCTTTTTTGGATGAACTGGAACTATGAAAGTTGGTGAATAGAAAATTCCTTTTGTTTGCATGTGTGTAAAATCACATAAGTTAAAATTAATGTTTTGAATTAAGTAGGCTTACTGGTATATTTATATTCTCATTTGTTTGAATGTGAATTCTCTGTTACGTGTAACAGTCATACCATAATATTTTTTTGTTCTGTGTAAACAGTGCTAAAACAGTGCTTCATATTGCTTATTCAGGAACTTTATGTTACTTAAATTGTGTAAGTTATCCATTCAAATTTTTTGTTATCCAAACTGGGTGCCTCCATAGTATAGTGGTTAGCTTACCACCAGACTACAAAACAAAAATCCATGAATTCAATTCCCTGTTAGGGTATAGACATTATTTAATGTTAAAACCCACCATTTGTGTTTCATAACCCACAATAGTCACTTATGACCATGGTTGTAGATGCAACTTTAATTAAACTAAAAAAATAGCTTAAGAAATTCCATTTTTTATCAAGTTTGGTGAAAATACGAGGTATGTCCAGAAAGTAAGTTCCGTTTCTATTTATATCCGCTGCAGCACTGCGATCGCAGTTCCGCGCATGCCCAGCAGACGCTCTGTTTCAAGAAGAAGAAACTGCGCCATTTTGAGATCGCTGTTAGCCGCCTACGCGTTGTTGTGCTTGTTTACAATGTCGGTGTTGATTGAAAATCCCGCCGCTTGTGAAATCAGATCTGTGATTCGTTTTCTGAATGCTAAAAAAGTGAAACCAATCGAAATTTATCGGCAAATTTGCGAAGTTTACGGACAAAATGCGATAAGTGATTCAATGGTGAGAAGATGGGTCTGACAGTTCAATGAAGGACGTTGTGAAGTGCATGATGAAGAACGAAATGGGCGTCCATCTTTGTGTACAGAAGAACTGGTTCACGCGGTTGATGAGAAGATCAGGGAAAACCGTAAGTTTACAATTAGAGCTCTCGTTAATGAATTTCCACAAATCTCAAAATCACTAATTCATGAAATTGTTACTGAAAAACTGAAATTTCGTAAAGTTTGCTCACGTTGCGTACCAAAAATTCTTACTGAGCAACACAAAACCAAACGGATGGGCAGTGCACTTCATTTTTTGACCCGTTAGGATGAAGGCAGTGAAGATTTTCTGTCACAGATAGTCACAGGAGATGAAACTTGGGTTTCTTATGACACCCCTGAAAGTAAGTGGCAATCAATGGAATGGAGGCACACTTCATCTCCAGCCAAGGTTAAGCCGAAACAAATGTTGACACCTCGAAAAATCATGTGCACAGTCTTTTGGGACAGCAAAGGCATCTTAGTGATTGATTTCTTACAGCGAGGTCAAACAATCAATGCAGATGTTTGCTGCAAGGCTTTTGGGAAATTGCACCGTGCAATACAGAATAAGCGCCGAGGATTTCTGTCAAAAGGTGTTGTTTTTCTTCACGACAATGCTCGACCACACACTGCAAATGCAACGAAAAACCTCCTACAGGGGTTTGGCTGGGATGTGTTTGATCATCCTCCGTACAGCGCTGACCTCGCTCCTAGCGATTTTCATCTGTTCTTACATCTCAAGTTTTTCCTTGGCGGTAGACACTTCAGTAATGACGAAGAGCTGAAAGAAACTGTTTCCAACTGGTTGAAGACACAGGCGACAACCTTCTATGAAGAAGGCATAGAAAAACTTGTACCACGCTATGACAAATGCCTGCAAAAATTCGGCAGTTATGTGGAAAAGTAGTTTAAGAGTTGTACATTTTTGTGCAATAAATGTTTTTTCTGTATCTGTACACAATTTTTTTTTATTACCAAACGGAACATACTTTCTGGACATACCTCGTATTACAGACAATTACTAATAGCCGCTAAACTAAGCGTTATACAAAAAAAGCTTGAAATAAAAGTTGGAAATTTTTTTCTTGTACTACAACTTTTATTTATTATATACTTTTTTGCTCGAGAATGCATACTAAGGCCATTATCATAAAAAAAAACAATTTTTTACTATGAGAGCACATCCTCCCCAAGAATTTCAGCAGACCCTATCTTGTAAAGCATAAAAAAGATGAAGTAAGATGATTTTAAAAAAAACATGGGAACCTTTTTTTTGAAAATTGCAAAGACGGGAAAAATTGTATTAGGTACTACTTCCGGTTGACCAATTTTGATGAAAATGTTTGAGTCATGTCCCCCAGTAGTATCTAACTTAAGTTCTAAGTTTCAACTTCATACAATATTCCTTTCTTGAGATATTTTGTTCACACACAAACCAATCGCTAAAAATATGTTTTTTTGGGTTCAGGGGCCTGAAAATATACAAGTATTTCCAGTGAAAACTCTATTTCAAAAACTTGACATAGAAACAATATTTTCCTTCCCTAAATGTTCATATAGGGCATGAGAATGTAATTATGTCATCTCTGTAGCCCAGTGGTTAGCGTGCTACACTGCAAAGCGAATGTCCCGGGTTCAATTCCCGTCTGGGTTCTGGTAAATTATTACAAGTTTGATTCCTCCGTACCTTAACTCAAAGTAGTTGCTAATAATTAAGACATTTATACGAAATAAAATAAATTAAAAAAATAAAAATTAATGATCTCTAAATTATTCTTAGGTATGTTGTTGGTTTTTGAGTTGAGTGATAGTGTTGTTATTTTTAATGTATTTAACACTTAGTTCAATGTCATTGGTGGCAATTTTTAAAATTGTCATCTATCATTTATTTTGTCCGTTCATCACACCCAGTTGTCAGAAACTACGAGAGATAGCAGCAAACAGTTTTCGGATTCGTTATCTATACAAAAAATTAGTGGGCCTAAATTGCGTTTGAAGTTCCGGTTTCGATCAGAAATGGCCCGAAACTGGAAGTCAAGAAATCAAAGTCGGAATTTGGCAACAAAAATAGTATCATTCGGTTCTAATTAAAGAGTAGATACAGAAATTGTTAATGGTTTTTTTTAAATTGCCACCAGCCATGAGTCTCATGAAAGGAATTTTTTGATATGATTTTATTTTGAAATATGTTATCATATTTTTCAATCATAAATATATCTAGATTATCAAATTCTCATTCCTTTCAAAAATAACTGCCATACAATTAGATTAGGTTACTTAAAAATTTTCTATATCATTTTTAAAAAATTTGATAATATTACTGATTAATTTTTTTAATTTGTAATAATCACTTATAAGAGTCACTATAGTATAGATTCAGTTGTGTTGATCTTATTTTAGAATTGCATAAATGTTTAGTAGTCACTAGAAGTATCATTCACCTCAGTCTCTCATAATATAGTTAGTATAAAGGCCTGTTTTTGTTTTTGTGAAAGTTGATGAACTTCTATAAGATAAAGCTAACACAGTCAAACATTATCCTTTAGTTGAAGTGGGTCTATTTCACCTGTAATCATTAGGCTCTCAATAATATTCCATTATTATTGAGCATTATAAAACTATAATGCTTAATTGTTTCTATTTCTTTGTACTTCATTTGTTGTGTAGTGTTGCTAAAAATATTTTTATTACTTTATAAGCCTATTAAATACATTGTTTAATAAAATGTATTATGTGCGTTCATGGTGTTTTAAATTGGTATACAGGTGTTAAATTTTAAAATAGTGCTAATGTGAAATTTTATCTAATTAAATCTTCAGATTTTTTTTGTTTGAATTGTCATTTTTATTAAATGTTTGAAGTTAAAAGTACTTAAATATGACAGGTAAATTTAAATTATTATTTTTATAGTCATTTTTTATTATGAATAATTAAGAGAACTAACAGAAAATCTATATATTTTTTAAGCGTAAGTTAGTAAATTTTCTTTGTATTTTTAAATATTATTTTATTTTTCTTGTTTTTATGTAATTTAAAGTTTATTTTGATTACATAAAAAAAATTCCAGTCCATTTTTTTTGTTGTAAAATACATCCAGGAGATCTGAAAAGAGAGTCATCTCATTTCATAAAAAAACTCCAGTCCCATACATTGTATTATTAAAAAAGGTTTTCAGTCATGTTTTTAATTTATTTCAATCAAACCTTGTTAAGCAATGCCCTCCTCTCTCCACTTGGATATTAAACCAAACCATTAACAAGATTTCACTCATTTTTGTGGTTTTTATTGTTCAGTTTAATCATGCACTGATATCCATTTTAGAATTTTTAATTTTTTTATATGAAAATTATTTCTATTAGGCCTACCTGCATTTTTAATAGAATGAAAAGTAATATTTCTTATTTTATAACCAAAGGTATCATACTGAGTTTTTTTTTTTTTTTGAATGGATGCTTGGTACCATTTTTAGTTTTCACATTTATTTACTCATGTAAGAGAAATGGGACCAACTTAAGAGTATATTATTTTCATCTTTTAGCCACGATTTTCGAAAATTAGTATCCAAAATAGAAACCATAAAAATTTTAAAAAAGGATTGAATTCATTTAAGTAGATGGGTTTTGAAAGATAACTTTTTTGTAATAACAAATAATTTTTATTGGTAAAATTTTGAGATTTTGTTCTTTTACTTTCATGATTCATACTGGCATCAGTCTTAAATGTTATCATGATTTTGTTTTCTTGAAATATTAGCCTACATGTATAAAAAAATTTGGGATGTAAAACTTTTAAATTGTATGACGCATTTGTAATCTTGTTTTTGGATCTACTAACCCAAACTAAATTTACCTGTTTCCACTTCCTATCTGTATTGTGTCCTAGTTATAGCTCTATGGAATGTTAAAATTAATTACCACTTTTATAGCCTTTTGTGTTGTCTTATAATACGATGTGCTCAAAACTTTAAGTGGCATTGATTATTATTTGGAGATCGAATTATCTAAATTTTACTTAGTGATAATGTTTAATTATCTTAATCTTCAACATAATTATTTGCATGGATGTGTTCTTTAGTTAAACGTATTCTTCAGTGTTTACTATCTGCTATAGATTAGAGTATCTAAAATAAAATGCAGTACTATTTCAGTCTTGTGCCACAATGACATTTTCTTAGTGTACTACTTTAGAATGAATTGTTTTAAAAACTTTGAGATAAGATATTATTGTAAAATTGTTATTTTTTTGGTTTTTGTTACTTTTTTTTCATATAATTATCTGTGACAGGCTAAACAAAACTAAATTAAAACTAAATTGCTAAGTCGAACAATTACCTTGTTGAAAATTTAAGCAGTCGTGAAAAGCACTTTAGTATGCTATTATCTCGTATGAGTGAATGTCAACTAGAGAGGCACTCGTTAAAAACTGTGTGAGAATTTGTTTGTTTTTATTTTACGCTATTCACTTCATTTGATGAAGGTTACACTAACTTATTATAAATTCTAATTTCATAATTGTTTTGAGCATTTGTTTTAACTTAAAAATTATTAACCCATAACTTATAGATGATTTCATTGCGTAGAAACTGTGGAAAGTTTTTTCTATGATGTGTTTTTCTAGTAATAGTGAAATTCAAATGCAGAAAGTGACCACAAATTATTGTAAAAATGTTGTTACAGGAGAGTATCATGTTGAACGATTTGGAATTGAACCCAATGTTGATTACATCAACCATGGAACCGATGAACAAATGGTAAGTGAATTAATTTAATTAAATACTTGAAAGTTATTAAAAGTAGTTCTAAATCATTTTTAACTAACAACTATTGGGGTACAAATTTTATGTTCAAATGAACACTTGAAGTCAATTTTTGACTTTTTTATCACATCCATACATGTATCTGAATGTTGCTTAGGTTAACAAATTTTATAAATATTAACTGATTCTTTTTACATAACTTCGTCAGAAATACAGTGTATACAATTTGTACCTAACTTGATAAGTACCTAATATTGGTTAATGGGTAAACTCAAGCCTGATTCTACATTCAAAGAATTTAATTTTTATTGTGTTAATCTTCATGTGAAACTAGGTTTCGTCGTTTTATCCTTCTCTATTTTTTCTCTGGACCAAAAAGAAAATAATGAGTTGCGTATTTCCAGAGAGATGATAGAACAAAAGTACCAAGTCTGAAAAAAAATTTCAACTTACAAGGCTCTTGGTACAGTAATAGGGATTTTTAGTAGTTTTAAGGTGAATTCTGCAAATTGCTGTCTTGTCGATATTCATTAAAAATTTCTTATTAACAATTAAAATTATCTAACAAAGCTCTTTAGTATAATTTAAAATCTAATATATGTATATATATTTTTTTTTTTGTAATCCCTAATTTGTGTACGTTGCAATCTGTTCAATTCAGAACAATAAGCAACCCCATGACCCAATGAGATGAGGATGATGTGTATGACGTGTCAATGAGGTGTAGTCTTGTACAGATTCAGGTCGACCATTCCTGAGTATGGTTAATTGAACCCCAACCATCAAAGTACACCGGTAACCACTGTCTAGCATTCAAATCCGTATAAAAGTAACTACCTTTACTAGGATTTGAACCAGGAACCTTCGTCTCCTTATATATATATATTAAACAATTTTTTCTGTTTTATTTTTTGTGTGATCATTATGTGTTCAGTGTTTGTAGTAAATTTGCTTACAATTTGTTAACAAATAAAAATATTTTAAGTTTGTTCCACACAGTGCTTGGTTCAAAAAACAATTGCACTATTTTATACCACTGCCTAAAATTCTAACTTTTAAAGTGTGAGTCTTTCCCTTGAAAATTCCCTGTAAATTTATAAATTTATCCAATTTAAACTTAATAGTTGTAACAGTTATTCTGTAAGTTTCCTTGTAAAAAATTATTATTTATTTTTGTTTGTTTAACGGAGTGATGATGCCTACAAAAGCTTGTGTGTTGGTGTTGTACAAATGTACATATTCCAGACGTAACTGAGAATTGAACTCTGGATCCTGCCATAAAAACCAGATGTGCTGACCACTACACCAAAGGGCTTGGCCAAATTAAACTCATAAAAATATTTTATGTAATAATTAATAGTATTTAGTAAGATGTTATTAATATAGCAATTTATAATTCGTGTATTTTCTTTAAAATCTGTAAACGTTAGTTTCTGGAATTCGTTCTGGAATAATTGCATGCAACAATTGCTAATCTCAATATTTTAAAGTGTGGGTTCTGATTTAAATTAACCTCTCTAACTTGGTCAAGTAGATTTGTGTGAATGATTGGTCAAAGAATGTAATACAAACTACACTGAACAGTGTTACTTTGTCTTGCCTTTAATACGAGTATACAGGGAAGGAAAGTATTGTTTTCATGTTGATTTTTCTAAATCAACTTTTCAGCAGATATACACATTTTCCAGCCCCTTGAAACCAAAAAACATGTTTTTAGCTATTTGTTTTTAATTTTTAATTTATTTATTCCCATGATATTACATATTACATAAAAAAGTAATTACCATAATACAAAATTTCTTACGGCAAACTACTATCCTATTACGCTAGAGGTGGTGGAAATTATCCCATCCAACTATGGATAAAACCATGTACTAGGATGGGTTGGAAACTTTTTAATAAATATCACACAACTATTAAAGTATTAGGCATGCTATTAGCAATAGCATTCAATACCTACTATATTTACTTACTACACTAACTTAACCAATACTTTGCTATTTACTAAGATTATGATTGTATCAATTATGATAAATTACATTTTAATAATTATTAAACTTACACTATTTTTAATAAAATAAAGATAATTAAATACAACCTAAAATTTATTATTACATTTAAAAACAAAAAACAATAAAAGAAAATAAATATACTATTTTATTTTATTCCTGTCTCTTTAGTTACATCTACAATTGCATATTGGTGACCATTTTTGCTATTTTCTCTCTACTTGTTTTGGGTGTCCATTTTTTAAGTTCTTTATAAAATTTTAAACCCATTAGATTTAAAAAATCAAGCAGGTATTATATTTAAAAAAAATCAAGCAGGTAATATATTTTGGGTGCCAAGTATTAAAAATGATGCTGCTAAAGAGCAATTCTTGCTCTCTCCGATAAGAGCAGATCTCTGTTTTGTGTGTAGTACTGATGCCCTATATTTTGCAGGTTACTTATGTTCACTTGAAGTCTTTTAATTGGTCTGTGTGTGAACAAAATATCTCAAGAACCAAATATATGTAGTGTGAAACTAAAACTTAGAACTTAAGTTAGATACCACTATGGGATGGACACAAAGATTTTCATCTAAATCGATCAACCGGAAATACTTAAATTATTTGTGTGATTTTCTCAAAAATGGCTCCTATAATTTGTTTTAAAATCATCTCATTTACTTCATTTTTTATGCTCTACAAGATATGGTAAGCGCCATGTTTGCTGAAATTTTTGGGAGGCCTGTGCTCTCGTAGGAAAAAATTGTTTTTTTAAGATTGCTGCCTTAATATGCATTATTAGATGATTAGAAAATGTTTAATCGAAGTTGTAGAACATTTAAAAACCTACAACTTTAATTTCAAACATTTTTTGTACAACGCTTAGTCTAGCATCAATTAGTGATTGTATTATTTTGCTGGTCAAAATTTGTAAAAATGGGAGTTTTTAATATTGTGGCGGTAGTATGCTGCACATTACGATAAAAGTGTATAATCAAAATTATTGAAAATTTAAAAAATCTATAACTTTTATTTCAAGCATTTTCTTCTAGAGTTTAGTTTAGCATCAATTAGTGATTTGCTGTATTTTTAAGTTGAGCAGAGGTTGATTTTCATTGTACATATTTTACTAATAATTAAACATATGTTATATATGTTTTATTATTTACATTGGCAAGAGAACGTCAAGTGTGTGTTTCTTACCAGATTTTTTTTACATTTTAAAGAATATTCTCATAAAATGTCAAGCACATTTAACATTTATTTGAAGCTCTCAACTTGAGTGTTTTCTTTTTGCATTATCGCTTATCATTAATAACATATCCATTCAAAATTGTTTTAAATACTACAGATTAATGTTAATGCCCTTGTCAATCCGTTACCTAATAAATTTTTAAACTGCATTATGTAAAAACAACTTGATAATAAAATTAAAAAATATTGAGGATTTGTGATTAAGTGGTATTTGTCAATTGTTCTTTTAAATCACCTCTTATTATATTAGGCCCTTGATCGATATTTGACATATTGATGTTTAGTTGATTTATCTAACTTGCACGTATTAATGCAGTTATCACTTTAACATTGAGTACTGATTAGCTGTAACGAGATTAATGATCATATTAACATCACGCATCATCCAAATGTGCAGGTACAGGTATGTTTTGTTGTTTCAGTAGTGGTCAGTGCAACTGGCTTCTGTGTATTTAGTTCTGGTCAGTTCAGGGATTTTTACTTTCTTTTGCCTTTACGAATATATAGGAAAGAAACTATTATTATCATGTAAATTTTTGAAATCAAGTTTTCACCGGATATAACACGTTTTTAGACCCCTGAACCCAAAAAACATGTTTTAAGTAATTGGGTAGTGTGTGTGTGTGTGCGCGCGTGTGTGTGTGTGTGTGTGTGTGAACAAAATATCTCAAGAACGGAACATCGTCAAAGTTGAAACTTGAAACTTAAGTTAGGTACTACTAGAAAACCTGATACGAACATTTTCATCAAAATTGGTCAACCGGAAGTAATAGTTTATTCGTGTCATTTTTCGCGACTTTCTCAAAAGAGTTCCTACAATATTTTTTTTAAAATCGCTTCATTTACAACATTTTTTGCTCTACATGATAGGGTAGGCACCATGTCTGCTGAAATTCTTGGGGAGGCTGTGCTCTTTTAGTAAAACATGTTTTTTTTAAGATTGCACCTTTATATGCATTTTATAATTAAAGTTGCAGAACATTAAAAAAGCTACAAATTTGATTTCAAACATTTCTTTCTATAACTCTTAGTTTAGCGGTTTATAGTGATTTTCTGTTTTTGTTTTTTTTTTCATTAAAATCTAAAAAATGGATTTTTAAGATTTCGGCTGTAGTATGCATTTTACGACAAAAGTTTATATTATATAATTTATAGGCAATTAAAAGATCTGCAACTTTTTGCATCATTCACTCATGATTAAAATAAGGTTATGTTTTTGAGGTTAGTTTTCTTGTTTATTTTTAATGTTAGGTTATATTGTTTATTATTTGCTTTGGCAAGAGAAAGTTGTGTATTTCACACCAGATTTTTTCATCTCTCATTGTCATCTGTTACATTGTGTTAATATTATCCAGTCTTGGGTTGGAACAGGATTGTTCTGTTCCTAGTTCCAATACAGAAATGCCAGCTGAGCGAAGAAAAATTGCTATTCTCACTTAACTTGTTTCAATCGGATTACTGATGAGGTGAGTCCTAGGAGACCAGTATTTTTGACTTGGTTCAATTAAATACTAGGAACTCAATTTCTTCTGCTACAGCAGTTCCTAATTCCTACTGTGGTGTTGCTCCTTCCTGATCAACTGCGCTGTTTATCCTTCCCCCGGTGTGCACTAACAATGTACTAAATGACATTAAAAATCCGTTTCATGAGTCGATGCATCTCATGGCTGGTGGCAATTTTTCTAAAGAAAAGGAGTCAACCCAAGAAATTACATCGTTCACGTAACTCGGGGATATCGTTCCTCATAATAGGATATAGCCCACTTAACTTTCCACTCTTTAAAAGGAATCAAATGACACCAATTTTGTATATAAATTATGACTTTGATTTCCTGACTCCCGGTTTTCAGCCAATTCTGATCAAAACCAGAACTTCAAACCCAGTGATTTCTGTATCTACTCTTTAAGAGGAATTGACTGATACTATTTTTGTTTTAAAATTCCAACTTTGATTTCTTGACTTCCGGTCGAAACCCAATCCAGAGCCACTAACATTTTCTGTAGATTACGAATCCAAAAACTGTTTGTTGCCATCTTTTGTAGTTTCTGACATCTGGATGTGACGGGCGGTCATCGGAATGATCATAACAAAAAATTGCTACCAATAATAGTAGTGTCATCAAGATCACAGTTTACATTCAGAGCTTCTTATTTTTATGTTTGTCTATCCTTTGTACTCTACAAACTTCAAACTGATTTACCCCACCTACTTTAATGCAATATATATTAGGTACAAACTTTTCCTTCTTAACCAATTCTATCTTTCATTGTGTTAAATTACTTTAGTTAGTAATTTTTAAGTAATCTGTAACTTGTACCTGCTCATAGTACACCGCTTGTATCAGTTTCCCATGACTTACACAACTAACTCTTGCCAATGTAAGTAATGAATAATATTACCTAATTTTAATCGTAAGTGAACGACAGAAAATAAAAGTCAACCTCTATAGGACTTGAAAATATGAAAAATCACTAATTGAGATTAAACTAGGGTCTGTTAAAAAACATGCTTGAAATAAAAGTTGTTTGTAGATTTTTTAAATTTTCTATAACTTTAGTTATTTATGTGTTTTTATCATAAAATGCTGACTAAGGCCCCAATCTTAAAAATCCCATTTTTACAGATTATAAGGAGCCATATACATAAAAACACTAATTGCTGTTAGACTAAGCGTTATAGAAAAAAAATGTTTGGAATAAAAGTTGTAGAACATTTTAAAATGTTTTACAATTTTGATCATACACATCTTTCCTCTAACATGCATATTAAGGTTATAATCTTTAAAAAAAAAATTGCAATGAGAGCACCCTTCCCAAGAATGTCAGCAGATATGGTGCTTATACTATCTTGTAAAGCTTAAAAAATATAGTAACCGAGGCAATTTAAAAAATAAAAGTTGTATTAAAGTTCCTGGTTTCAACTGTGTGCAGTATTCCGTTTTTGAGATATTTTGATCCCACACACTGACTAATAGGTAAAATATATTTTTGTGGGTTCAGGGGATCTGAAAACGCGTATATCATTTTACGGTTTGGAGGAAAGAATATAATATATAATTGTGCGTGCTGATTATGAATTGAAACTGTGACAAACAATTTTATCTTCTAGCTTTAAAATTCTATCTCATACATTAACATTAATGGTTGTAGGCCTATTTTTATAATTTAATAATGTAGGGCTTACTATAGTTATCATAGATGTATTTAAATAATAGTACATTTAAATTTATGCATTGAATAACCATAAATAGAAAGAATTAAAGTTGGACAAAATTATTCACATCTTATCTTAATAAATTTACAATTTTTTCATAATGGTTACAAGATAGATTTCTAAATTGAGATTAAAAATTCCAACTACGCACAATGTACTTGGTTCTTTTTATTACTTTCTCGTGGCCTGTATGAAATGTAGGAAAGGAGAGTATTGTATTCATGTAAATTTTTCCAAATTGAGTTTTCATAGGAAATACACATTTTCAGGTCGCTTGAACCCAAAAAAAATATATGTTTTTACTGATTGGTCTGTATGGGGTTGTGAAACAAATGAGTAAAATGGAAAATTACACAAAGTTGAAACTAGGAACCTAAGTTAGATACTATGAGGGAAACCGACACCAACATTTTAATCAAAATTAGTCAACCAGAAGTAGTAATTCGTTAATGAAATATTATACTTTTTTGAGATTTTTTCAAAACCAGCTTGTACAATTTTGTTTAAAATCGCTGGGCTCTTGTGGTAAAAAATGGTTGTTTTACAATTTTGTCCTTAGTATGCGTTTTAGGGGGAAAGAGTATATAACTGAAATTAAAAAAAATTAGAAATCTTACAACTTCTAATACAAATATTTTTTTCTACTGAGCTTAGTTAGTTTAGTGTAAATTAGTGATTTTCATTTAGATTGATTTTGTCAAGTATGTAGCATCATTCACTCATGATTAAAATTAGGTTATGTTTTCAATTATTTACTCTGGAAAGAGAAAGTCACTACAGATTTTTATTTGTGAGTTTTGTTGATAGGTACTGTATTTACTTTTCAACTTCACATTACTTCTTTGTCATATACTAGCATCCAAGGATTAGGTCCGAGGACTTGTTCCAGCATCCACCTAGCAACTGGTCGCCCTGGATAATAGATTCCAATAGGTTTGTAATATTTGGCCAGGCTATGAATTCAATGTAGAAACATTCTGTGTAGATGATTGGTCCATTTCCAGTGGTACCCCATAATTGTCTCCTTTAGAAAACTGATGTCTAATTCTCACCCTGTATCCTCATTTCTTAACCAATCCAGTCCACTGCAACCCATAACGCTTCTCAAAAAATAAATTTCTGCCGACTGCATAAAATTCTTTTGATACTATAAAGGATTAGGGTAGTTTTTTCTGTATTGTAAATACATTAATAATCAGCATTTAATAAGTATGAAATAATAATATTAAAGAGGGATCTGCTTAATTGTATATTTTTTGTCCTGGCTACCCCTTTAATTTTATAGCATGTAATACAGTTGATTCTCGTTGTAATGTAACTGCCCGGACCATCAATATTTTTATTTCATAAGAGAAGTTACGGAAAAGCACTTTTACAAAACTATTTCCCACAGATTCATTGAAAAAATGTGATAAAGGTTTCCAGTGAACAATTGTTGATTGGCGATAGCTTATGTACATGGTAAAATTCTTATGGACAAGATAAGATTAAATTTATTATAAGATACTCTGATTCAATGAGTCATTAAATAATAAAAAGTTTATATTTTTATATTTATGGAGAATGTTTATTTACTGATTTGAGTTAACAAAATTCACACGTGTATGAATAAAACTTATAAGCAAAGAATTTACTTTGTAACCGAAGGTGGGTTATTTTATAACCAGAGCCAATTAACGTAGCATCTTATGGGAATTTGGCAGGACCAAACCGGAGTAGGGTGTAATTTTTTCAGATGCAGTATCAAAATTGGTCAAAAAATTGAATAAATATAGTACGACTTGAAAATTAGCAAGAAGGTTATTGCAATTTACCATACCATTTTTTCACACTGTAAAATATATAAATTTTAAGTAGGTTTATTTTAAATGTATTAAATTTTTATTTGACAGTTTAAATTATTTTTTATGAAAATATTTAGAATACAATGATGACATAAGCAACACATGTAAAATATAAATAATTTAGAAACTACTTTAAATATTTTTTTAAACTTAATTAAGTATTGAAGGTCAACCTTCTTTGCCACCATAATTAAGTTAAATTATATTCTTATTTGAAGTTCATTTTACTTGAAATTGAATCATTATTTAAAAACCTCATACATTCTAACTTAGATATTTAAATGAAAGGTCACCTTTTAGACAATTTATATTTTTTATAATAAATCAGTGCATTGGTTTGTGAATTTTTTTTATTTTATAGTATGTACTGTACAATTATGATAAGTATTAATGTAACATTTTATGTATTCAAGAGTAATAACATACTGATCGTAAGTCATAGTTGGCATGTAGCAAGGAAAGCAATATTGTCAGGATTATTTTAATAAAAGGCATGGAAGTGCTACTTTGCATACATTTCCAAAACATCATGAAAAATGTGCATCAGTTTCATTAGGTGTGAGTTTATGAGCATTTTGTACTAGTAATTTCGAATTGATTATTTTTAGCTACTTCTTAATTGTTACTTCAATAAATAATAGACTTTTATATTTTTGCGTAAATTTTTAAAATTTTCCCCAGTCATTGTAGTATTTTTACATTCCTGTTACTACAGATAAATGTGGTTTAGATTTTTGCTCATTATAAATCCAATCATAAAAGTTAGGCAAAACATAAGAAAAAGCAAAGTTAAATGGCAACAAGTAATCAAACTAATTCCACTGCAGCAAGTTCAGATTTGTAAAAAGGTTCAATACACATAATACACAATAAATGCAATACAATTGCTATAATCGTCAATTACGTAATACTTAAAGCGTATTTTCAGTTTAACGTGGGACCTTCAAGTTTCAATGCACGGTATAAAAAAAGCACAAGAAGGAGAAACTGAGAACAACACTTGATGATATGATTTTCACATATGAATATGTGTTACAAGCTTGTAACACACAATAGCTAATAGAAGCTTATAAGTTTCATATGTCAGCTGTGTTTTAATGTTTGTCAATATAATTAGGTGAGGAAAGCAATAGTAAACCACCTCACTCCTCGTTTTACCTAGTAAAGCCACTAGAGGTTCAAACCAGCTTTTTGGCTGATTATTACCTAAACAACAAAAATGTAATTAGGATGGGTAGTACACTGCCCCTTGTGTGTAGGCAACATCCTAAAAGGTGTAACGCTCTGCCTTTAGGTTGTGGGCAACATTTTCATTCTTTTTATTTCATTTTTCATAGTTTTCAGAATTAATTTGTTGATAACTGTTGTCAACCTATGAGAAAAATTGTTTCATTCTGTTGAACATTTTTATTAAAAAAATGAATTACAGTAATTACATCCAATTAGTTATTAATTTAATTAAGAAAATAAAATCTTTATTATAATACTGGATTATTTTAATCCATTTGGTGTTATTAATTAGTTATTAAATTAAGATTTATTCATTTGTAAACAAATAGTTTTTTACATCCGCAATTCTTGATGTCTTTGATTGATAGACAGTGGTTACTTGTGTGTTTTTATGGTTAGGGTTCAAATACCCATATTCTCTCAGGATGTTTGGCTTGAGTTTGTGCATAACTACTCGTCATTTACTTGCAATTTTTTGTGTGTCATCTAGACACACAATTTAGGGATTTTAAAAAAAGCTGTTGAAAAATATTATCTTTTTAGTAAACATTTTAGTCTGGTTTTCTTATTAATAAAAGTCAAAATTTCAATAGCTTCGTTTATTATTTTACTTACATAGTTTTCATCAGTTTTCTCACAATTTAATTACTACGTGTTGAATTTTTAAAAAACTTGATGACTGGCATTTAACCCTTTCTAACCCAGTGTGGCATAGAAGTCACATTGGAGTGAAATAACAGACATAAAAATTTTAATTGTTAGCGACTACTTTGGATTAAAGAGCCCTGGTTGTGAAGTGTAATAATTTTCTGTACCCTAGCCAGGAGTCTAACCTGAGACCTCCGCTTTGCAGTGTAAGTTGCTGACCACTACGCCACAGAGGCGACCATTAGTTTCTTTTTAAAGTTAATTTCAGTTTTAAATATTCTTATTCATTTACTAAAATAAAGTAGCATTTCTTTGAGTATGTTAAATGTACATACTAGTATATTTTTTAGACTGTTAATAGTGATTTTATCCATTTTACCAGAATTTTTTAATTCTAAAATTTTATAAGTCTTAAATAATGCTTTGATATTAAAGTCATATTTAGTTTTTTTGCGACAAATCTAAGGTAAGAGAATATTGTTTAGGAAGCCTGAACATGATTTACTAATTCATATTGTTGGGAACTTTGATATTAAGTCCCAATGTGACCAATGTGTCACATTTTTTTGTCAGGCAATCAAAAAAGCTGAGGGTCTAAAAGTGATTTAACTTCACTTAAATGTCAGTAAAATGTATGAAACAGTGTACACGCATTTAAAAAATAGTTAAAAAATTTGGAATTGAAAGGGTTAACAAAGTTATTTTACATTAAATCTCATAAAAAGTGTTAAATTTTTAACTCCTATTTTTTGTATTATGTCAGGTATTTCTTAAACTATGGGAAATACAATTCTAAGACCTGTTTTATTTTGTTTTTCAGTTTACCGTATTTTCCGGACGATAAGACGCACTTTTTTCCGTAGGAAAATGACCTAAAAATTACCATGCGTCTTATGGTCCGAACGCTAGCTATATTTCAGGGTAGATGCTTTCCATAATAATATTTAATACTACCCTACTCTACTTAAACACGTTCAATAACTACGGATTTCAAAACAAAACATACAATGATATAGGATGTACCGTAGTTTTTAAACTGTATCGTCTTGAAGATTCTAAGCATACGCAGTAGTTTCTGTTACTTACGATAGTTATCATAGCATTTTAAAATGTGAAGCATGTTTCGTACTCTTTCGCTTGTAAATTAAAAGTGGTTCAATCAATATGCAAAAGATAATGGCATTGGGGCAGTAGAAAGGCATTTTTTATCTCCTCCAACAGAAAAAATGATTCTGGAATGGCGGAAACAAGAAGATTTATTACTCAAGGCAGATAATAAGAAACAAACCAGTAAATTTCGAACTCATGCTGTCAAATGGCCTCAACTTGAAGCACAATTGAAAAATTGGATTATCAATCACGGGAAAATGGCATTTCAGTGTCGACAAAAATGACTATTTTGAAGCTAGAAAGCAGGTGGCTTTATTAGGCTTAGGAGATTTCTCTGGAAGTTTTTCTTGGTGTTTCAGATTCTTGAAAAGAGAAGGTCTTAGCATGCGTACTCGCACAACAACCGCACAAAAGGTGCCACCTAAATATGAAACGAAAATCTAAGAATTCCACAAGTTTATCATTTATTCAAGAAAGAAAAATGGCTATGAACTTGGTCAAATAGGCAACATGGATAGATATCTCTAATGTTTGATGTTCCATCAAATAGAACAGTTGATGTGAAAGGTAGTGAAACAGTTCCAATTAAAACCACAGGTCATGAAAAGACACATTATACTTATGTTTCGGCATGCTGTGCAGATGGTACGAAACTTCCTTCTATATTAATTTTAAAAGAAAAATGTTACCAAAAGAAACAATACCACCAGGAATTTTTGTCCATGTACACTGCAAAGGATAGATGAATGAAAACGGGATGAAGTTGTGGTGGAAAAAATTTGGTCAAGACGTCCAGTCATCTCTTGAAAAAGCTAGCTCTACTAGTTTTTGATCAATTCCGGTCTCACACCACATAGAGGATGGAAAGGACTGACAAAGATTTCACTCCGACTGAACGTATGAGACGACCAACAATTTCAGAAGTTTTGTGAGTGGGTGAAAATCTTGGGAAGCTGACATAATTGAGACTGTTACCAAAGCTTTTAAAAAATTCAGAATAAGTAATAGACATGATGGGACTGAAGATGACTTCCTATTTTTGGGAAATGGAGGTGATAGCTCAGAAAGTTTGAAGATGGACTTGGGCAGAAGCAGAAGATGAATAGTAATAATAATTTACCATGTAAAATACTAGTAATTTACGTACTTACAGTTTCTATATCCATGTTTTTTTGTAAATTTATGACTATAAAATAATTATATGTATTGTATCTTATGTACTTGCTGTTTTTCAAATAAAGAAATCACATTTACTTGTATTAAAAAACTAATAAAAATCAGTCAAAATAATTTTTAGATATAATTTATGCCTTGAAAAACAAGGGTGTGTCTTATCGTCCGAAAAATATGGTAATTACCAAAAGATGCCACTTAGTTTATCTTAATTAAAGCCCAAAAAATTTTTAAGTAACTGAATTTTAGGCAAAATCTTTCGCCATCTGTTACTAACAAAGTGTTCCAGATGTATGTTTATATAGAAACATTTATTCTTGTATTTAACTGTAGAATTTGGTGCCAAGATATTGGTGTTCAATTTTGATTTACTTTGTATATTTAGAACTGAATTTTTTACTTGCTTGTTTAACTATGATGCTATTTGTGATTGGTAACACTTGTGTTTTCAAGTGTTCATTGTATCCCCTTATTATGCTCTGCTAGTTCTCCATTTAATAAAATCATTTAAACCTGTTATTGTATGGTACTGTGGGTATTTTATTTTTTCACAGATAATAATTTTTGTCAAAAACAGAGTGATAACTTCAGAGTGAAAACAGAGTGAAAACTTCGTAGATAAGTAATAAAAGTAATTGTTGCCTCTAAGCTATTTAATCAGTTGTCAGAAAAAGTAATATATTCTCTAATTGAAATTATGTTAAAAATAAACTTAAGTTATGGTTATTTTCCTTACAGGATGTTGAATATTTATTTGAAGTAACAGTTCAGTGGTTTCTTCTTCTCCGAATGAAATAATGATTAATGATGATGTTTTTTTGTTAATAACTATAGTTTGGCTTTATTTCACTGATTTTTTTCATGATCGCCACAAATTTTGTATTTTTTCATCTTAATAAATCTTAGATGATTGTTAACCCTTAATTGGTTTTCTAAACATTAAAGATGTTTAATATAAAATTATCATATTAACACTAAATAATATGAACATTATATCGTGTTATTTATTTTATGTTTAAGATAGCATCAACAGTAATGTCCTTAGTGACAACAATTAACATTTTAATTACTTTTACAAAAATATTTCAGATGTCAGGTAAACATTATTAATAATTAAATGTTATTTAAAATTTAAAAAATATAGATACAAATAGACAAAATAATTTACAGAAACTGAAAATGGTGGTAAAAAGTGGTAAATAATGACACAAAATACCATTTGTAATAGAAAGTTAATATTACTTATGAAAAATAAAATATTCATGTTTTTTTATTAAAAATTAAAGTTTATTATTATTTTTATTAACTTTTTTTAGCTTTGGAAATGTGATGTAATGCACATGTTGACTGATTTTAATAAAAAAAAAAAATCTGGTGTGAAACACTCGCACAACTTTCTGTTGCCAATGCAAATATTTAACAATATAACCTAACATTAGTAATAAAACATTAGAAATAAACAAAAAACTAACCTCAAAAAATATAACCTAATAATTATGATTATATTTAATCATAAATGAAAGACGCAAAATGAAAATCGATCTCAGTTTGCCTTAAAAATACGGAAAATCACTCTTTCATGCTAAACTAGGCTCTGTAGAGAAAAATGCTTTGAATAAAAGTTGTACATCTTTTAATTTTCTATAAATTTGATTATATACTTTTTTGTCGTAAAATGCATTCTAAGGCCGAAATCTTAAAAAAATAGATTTTTCACACGTTTTCGTGAGAAAAACACAGAAAATTGCTAATTACCGCTAAATTAAGCGTTATACAAAAAAATGTTTTAAATAAAAGTTGTAGACCTTTAAATTCTCTACAACTTTTATTATATACATTTTTTCGGTAAAATGCATAATAAAGCCGCGATCTTGAAAAAACAATGTTTTTACGTGAAAACAGCCTCACCGAGAATTCCAGCAAACATGGCGCCTACCCTATCTTGTAGAGAATAAAAAATTCAGTAAACCAGGCGATTTTTAAAAAAATTGTAGGACCAGTTTTTGAGAAAATTGCAAAAAAGCTCATCTGAAAGAGCTTTTTCGTACGATGTTCCGTTCTTGAGATATTCTGTTCACACACACAGACCAATCGCTAAAAACATGTTTTTTTTTGGGTTCAGGGGGTCGGAAAACGTGTAGATCCGGTGAAAACTTGATTTCGAAAAATCGACATGTAAACAATACTTTCTTTCCTATATATTCATATAGGCAAGAGAAAGTAATAAGAATAAACTGTAATTTTTAGTAAAAAAGAGAAAGTAAAAAACTTGAATATTTTATTTTTCATCAGTAATATTAATTTTATATTACAAATGGTATTTTATGTAATAATTTAACCACTTCATATGTATAATTTTTTCGTATAAGTAACAAATTATTTAAATATTGTATCAAATTTAATTCACTGCAAAGAAAATAAAATTAATATAGTATTATAATAAAGATTTGGTTTTATTAAAATTGAAAAGGAAATCGTTAAAATAAATAATAACTAAGTAAGGACATTTTTATCTACCAACCACATCGATATCAAACTATAAAATGATTGAATTCATAAATTTATGTTATTACTATTGCAAAACTAATAGATCAGAAAAATAATATCTATTGTCAGCCCTCTTAATTTTATTTGACAGTCTAGCTGTAGTTAAATTTAGTAATTTTTATTTTTGATGGCCTCATCATCTCCCCTTGTACCTAATCTTCTCCACTGTGAAGAATTACCTACTCTAAATAGGAAAGTGGGTGACCTAAGCTATAATACTTTTCACCATTGATGAACTCTGCTGTTCCATTTTTTTAGACCAATCAGAACATTTGCCAATGTTATCAGATTGTAGGAATGTATCAGCCTGAAAAACATTACGCACGCATGCGCATAAGAGCCACAGTAGTTCACTCGTGCCTTGCATCTCATACTGAACACATTGATTATAAAGCATGTTAACATGCAATACTTAATAATATAATCAGCTGGTTGTAAGTTCATAGGTTATAATTGTTATTGAAAGACCAAAAAATGGCTGACTAAATATATAACAGAGCTACGAGAGCAAGTATTGGCAAGTCATTGGCTAGCTATGAAGTGGGTAAGGGGCAATGTGTACGTCCAGAGCTCATCGATGCTGAAAAATAGTGTATACATTGAAGCAAATATAGTAGGACATTAACAAGAAACTTAGTGTACTTGGGTTGACCAAACCGGAAGGAAACAATAAAAACTAAATCCATAGGGATCTTCATATAGAAAAAACATCAATTTAGTCAATTGTTCTAATGATCTAATATATTATACATTATTCTATGTACAGAAGTAATATTAGTATGTATTTTGTCAAATCTACATCACCGTGCTATTGAATCTTAACTAATATGGATTATCATAAATTCATATTTTTTCTCCAATAGTTAACATACACAAACATAAATAGCAACACATTCCATCATGAATGTAAAAAAATTGAATTACGCAAGGAGCGGAATTCCCTTCTTGAAGTCTAATAGTTTCATGCAAAATATATCAACATTGTCAGTCCAATGAATCCTGTTCAATACACTGACACATCTTTCTAGCGGACTTAAATCCCAGTTCTCTTGGCGTGCACAAAAAGGATTACGTTTTCTTCTGTTCATACAAGGAACCCAAATTGTAATATATGCTATACACACATCAAAATTATTATTCAGAGCTTTTATTGATGTGTTGCATCATAAATTGTCCTCAATTTTTCTAATGTAGATATGCCTAACATTTCACTTTCTTCTTACAACAATCCACGAACACATAGACCTCACCGATGCAACGCAGACTGTAATCTACTTCGGACAGCCTACATGTTCTTAGTCATGACCTCTCGTTTATAATTCCAAATTCTTATTATTGTTAAATTGTAACAATAACAATCGGTTGTCCATTCATTACTAAATGAAAAATAGAAAATTGGATATGATATATCTATGTATTATATGGTTTAATATTTATTAATCATTATTCATTACAGTTGAATCATTACTTCTTTTAAAAAAAGAATTGTTATGGTGGATTATTATAAACTACACAGTTCATTTATAACCAATACAATTAATTCTGTTGAACAACAGTACAACACTGCATCTCCTGTCAATGAAAACAATTTAAAATATCTGCTATGTTGCTATGCCTTCAATCGTATTAATCAATTGATGTGTATAATAAAATTTCAATCTATTGTCTTGAATCATGTTTTGTATTATAACAGAATTAAATGGAATGCTGCATATTACATCTGTCACTAGAGTATGGGAATAATTTATCAAATATTCATTCCACATAAAATATTACTTTCTCTCTTACATCATTGGACCTATCTGAAAATATATATATTCTTAGAATTATTAGAAAACATTAATTTTTCTAAGGCCAAAAATAAAATTATAACTAACTTTGTTTCTTATATTTTTTTTAACATTATTTAGAACAGTTTGGATGGGTACTAAAACCATTAAGGAGGCATCTTTTTGAACCGGGAAGGTGATTCAACAAAAATTGAAGACTGTTTTATAAGTTTTGATCTTAAAATTGTTTTTGAAAATCGTGTGTTTCTAAAAAAAACTATAAGAGTAACTATTTTTTACAAGGAGGATAGAGTAGTCCCTTAATAATATCCAAAAAAAAAGTTTAATAAAATCTGCGGTGAATCAATGTAATCATAATTAGGTGCTTTTAGGTCTTTCAGTGTGTACATTGGTAAATTAAATCCTGCATTATTGCACCCACTCGCATTGTTTAATTTTTATTTGTGACTGATTTGTCTGTGGAAGATTAAAGTTTAATTTTAATGAACTACTTGGTATGTTATTGTTTATTGTTTGCAGATGATGTCGTTATCACAAGTAACAGTAGAATGTATTTCAGTAAATCATTATAATTTTTTTAAGTAAACAGAACTTAATAACGGCAAGATATTTATTTTGAATACCATTACTATGATTTTTAAGGGTGAAAACCAAATTAGAGCAAAACCATTCTGTAATGCAACAGTGCTTAAATAAGTTGGTTACATTAATTATTTGCATTGCACAGTTTTATTTGAAGTTAATAACGGCATTTAAAAAATACTTGACAGGTTCAAAATAAATTATTTAATACAATGGGAGTGTTTTTGTACAGAAGTGAAAACTGGGTACTGAAGAAAAAAAAATGAGTTCATCTGTTTGGATTGAGAGTTTTTCGTTCTGAATTTTATATATTACCTTCAAAGGTGGATAGCACTTCAACGTGGAGAACGTGTGTACGAGTGGCCATGGAGTTCCAAAGTAGGCTAAGCATTACAGTAGGCCTACTCGCCTGTCGGTAAACATGACAGAGGATGAGGATGTTCGAGAACACTCGGGAACAAATCGAGGTCCTGTATCCTGACAAGGATAGAAATAGAAACAAAAGAAGGGTATTTTCTGTTATTACCCCCCCCCCCCCAGCACAATTTGTCGCATTTTGTGAAAATTTCGTTTGCAAACTTACAGTATTTTTTACGATAAAAACGGGGAAAATATTTTAAAAAATACTACACAAATATTCTTCAAGGTAAGATTAAATATAGGCTGGGTAAATAAATTGATTTTTCTCAATATTGTTCTTGTGTGTAATTATGAAATATAAACTCATTGAGTTCATGACATCATTAAATAATTTAATAACTTTCAATGAATATAGTTTAACATTGACTTGAAAAAGAAAAAAGCTTAACATTAACTTGAAAAATATTGATATGATTTTTTAAAATATTTTCCCGTTTTATCGTTAAAAAACTGTAAGATTACCTACGTATGATATACCACCAAAATGTGACAAATTATACGGGCGGGGGGGGGAATAACAGAAAATACCCCAAAAAGAGAAATACTAAATATTCTCGACAGAAAGATAATGGGTTTTTTAATTACGAAATGAGTGATTTGAAATTCGTTTACAATTGAATTATTCTGTAATGTCCGTTGAAGTAAATTTCTGTTTTCCTGAGATAGCTTTTTTAAATCCCCAATGTGTGTACGTTGCAATCTGTTCAATTCAGAACATTAAGCTACCCCATGACCCAATGATATGAAGATGGTGTGTATGACGTGTATAAGAGGTATAATCTTGTACAGACCCAGGCCGACCATTCCTAAGATGTGTGGTTAATTGCACCCCAACCATCAAAGTTTATCGGTAACCACTGTCTAGTATTCAAATCCGTATAAAAGTAACTACCTCTACCTGGATTCGAACCAGGGACCTCCGTCTTCAAAAATCAGCTGTTAACAGCTGACTCGCGGCGAAGACTTTACCTCTGTACCAACCCGGTGGGTCAAGATTAGGTAACATAAACTATTTTTTGTTGTTATATCATCTTGAAACTAAATAACACACAAGATACGATTAAAGCTTCAAAATTTTTGACAAATTTATATTTCATTAATATAGTTAACCTATGAAGAATTAAGGAATGTTAAGACTGCATATAGAATTTCAGGAGTATACTTCGATATGCAGAAGCCTCCATTTGTCTTTTTTGTTTCAAATGATAGAAGAGTAGAAATATAACAAAATTGATGGGATCTTTCCTACCAATCGCTGTTTTTGACTCCACGCAGCAAGCTTATATACCTTGATGACAATTCGAATTGGCACAAGCAGCTTCGGTGTTTATCTACATAAACACCGAAGCTGCTTGTGCCAATTTAATCGTATCTTGTGTGATATTTAGTTTCAAGATGATATAACAACAAAAAATAGTTTATGGTACCTAATCTTGACCCACCGGGTTGGTACAGAGGTAAAATCTTCGCCGCGAGTCAGCTGTTAACAGCTGATTTTTGAAGACGAAGGTCCCTGGTTCGAATCCAGGTAGAGGTAGTTACTTTTATACGGATTTGAATACTAGACAGTGGTTACCGATATACTTTGATGGTTGGGGTGCAATTAACCACACAAGAGTGGAATAGTCCACTCTTCGCCCATCGGCATGCAACGACGGTACAGTCACAAAAGTATACAATCACTACGTAATGTACGACTCACGCACGGTCACTACGCTTTGTTTTCACTGTTATTAATAATCTGTCAGACTTATGATGTGACTAATTTGTTTTCATATGATTTTCTGTTCATTATAGCATATGCAGACCAATTTATTTAGGTAGTTGCGTGCGCCTTTAAAAGTAAAGTTTATTGAGTTTTTGCAGTTTAGTTCTTGTAATTTATAGACTAATTTAAATTTTTACTGGGAGAAATTAAATCCATATTATTATTTGGGATCTTTTCCGTGCAAGTGCTAAATAACAAGTGCTAAATGCAGTACATTTCTTGTTGGATAACGGAAAAGATCCATTATTTGTATGTTTGTACATTGATATTAGGTAGTAGGTATTTTCGTACATTAAAATTTGTAGATCGTGTTGAAAGATTAAGTTAGTTATGGATATACTTTATGCGGAACTGTGTGTACACGTAGAGCAAGAGTCGTGCCAGTTAGAATTGTTCACAGTATACAATGTTTAATATTGCTGAGAAAGTAAGAAATAAAGTCTTAACGGTTATCGGAAGTGGTTAAAAACTGCCGGAACTTACAGGTCAGCCAAATCAGCAAGTGAAACAGCTAAAACATTTTTGTTTATTTAAATAACGATGTTATTACATCGTATAAATTTAATAATAGTCTGTTATAACCAAATAATTTGTCATTTATTAGTGACTGATGGAGAAGATACTTTCATTTCCTGTACGCTTAGAATTTCGTAGTCTTTTTTTTCTCCCTATTTATTCAGCGAGTAGTTTGTAAATAATTTACTAAATAGATATATATAACGTTGGCTGTTTCCCACGTAAATGCGCGCGCGTCCTCGTTTATACTCAACTTCCTATTTACCCACTCTGTTCTTACAATTTTCACACCCTCGTCTGAAGTTAATCTAACTAAGGGCAACGCCCATTCTGCAATTCATGTTCCTAGACATTAGTCTTCGTTATGAAAAAAGTGCCTAATTATAGAATTTTTTTTTAAAGATAAATAGTTTTGTTCCAGTTTTATTTTTTTAATGAGCCAAAGTAATTTTCCCCATGTTTTCATTGATTGCAGCGTAGGCCTAAGTGATTTAGTAGACTAGTAGAAGACACATTTTTACTTTCTCTTGCCTGTATGAATATACAGGAAAGAAAGTATTGTTTTCATGTCGATTTTTCGAAATTGAGTTTTTCTCCGGATCTACACGTTTTCAGACCCCCTGAACCCAAAAAACATGTTTTTAGCAATTGGTGTGTGTGTGTGTTAGTGTGAACAAAATATCTCAAGAACGGAACGTCGTACGAAGTTGAAACTAGAGTTAGATACTACTAGAGGACCCGACACGAACATTTTCATCATAATCGGTCAACCGGTAGTAGTAATTTATTCGTGTTATTTTTCAGTTTTTTGCAATTTTCTCAAATACGGCTCCTACGATTTTTTTTGTACCACCTACTTTACTATGTTTTTTGTGTTCTTCAAGAAAGAGTAGGCGCCATGTCTGCTGAAATTCTTGGGTAGGCTGTCCTCTCGTAGAAAAAAATGTTTTTTTTTTAAATTGCAGCCCTAATATGCATTTTAGCGCAAAAGTGTATATAACAAAAGTTGTAGACAATTTTAAAATCTACAACTTTTATTTCGATAATTTATTTTTTGTATAACTCTTAGTTTAGCGGTAATTAGTGATTGTCTGGGGGGGGGGGGGTATTCATGAAAATCTGTAAAGAAAATCGATTTTTAAGATTTCGGCCGTAGTATCCATTTTACGACAAAAATGCATTTAATCAAATTTGTAGGAATTAAGAGATCTACAATTTTTTAAGCATTTTTCTCTACAGAGCTTAGTTTAGCGTCAAAGAGTGATTTCCCGTATTATTAAGCCAAACTATAAGATTGGTTTTAATTTTACATCATTCACTCATGATTAGGTTATGTTTTTTGAGGTTAGTTTTTGTTTATTTGTAATGTTTTGTTACTAATGTTAAGTTATATTGTTCATTATTTGCTTGGCAAGAGAAAGCCGTGTGAGTGTTTCACACCAGATTTTTCTTTCAATTTTTCTGGCATCGTTCGCCACGGTCATTAGAACTCATTTATGTAAGTACAGAAGTTGTGGATGTAATGAAACCTATTGTTGGCCTAGGTGTCTCATTGACCTTGCACTGTAAATTATGTTGCAGTATTGTTATTTCTGCCCGTATTCGTTGAAGTCTTTTATTACGTTAAAGCCCGAAGAGCCTTCCCCCGTCACTTTTAAGAGTCCCGGGGATCTTATTCAAACTTAATGAGAAAGTTGTTATAAATAAATGAAAATGCTGGTATCTAAAAACAACTGTAAAATACTTTTTTGGTTCAAACTAAGTCTTGCAAAAGAGTCTGAAAGTTTTCGTGTTATTAAAATTTTATAAGCGTGAATTGATTCTTTATGGTAAGATAATGAAAACTCATATTATAAAACCTGACACAAAGCTTCTGTATTTTTAAATTTTCAACAACCGCCGTAAATGTGTTAAACAGAATTATTTGAATATTCATTTTCTAGATTAAACTGTATTGAAAAATTCACATTTTAGTTAACCCGATCTTACTCTGTCACGTGTAATAGGCCTAGTAGTTATATTGTAGGCTACTCAATAGTTTTTTTTTATTACAAAAACGGAATTTAATTATTTTTATTGCTCCATAAAATCGTTAAGATACATTTAAAACCGTTTAAATTGAGTTGGAGAGTAATAAGCATTCTGCAATTCTTTACACTTTAATATAATATATTAAATCGAGTGTCGACGGAAAATAACACTGTACAATGGAGTTTTAATTGAGGTTAATTGTGTGTGTGTGTGGGCGTGAGTGAGTGCGTGTGTGTGTAAATAGTATTGTAACATTGATTCCAGTTTCTTTCGGGATCTGGTTATTTTTGAATAATAAAATTTCCTTTAAAATGTATTACAAATTAATTTACTACATTAGTTGTGACTTGCAACACATAATGTTTTAAAAACTTACGGTGTACTAAACTTAAAATATAATATGGCCATTTACAATCAAACAATTAATTTCTTACGTACATTGTATTGTGTACAATACCAACAAAAGTACACTTTTTTGGTTTAACGTCCGACTGTTGTGCAATTACTGCTAATGCAAACGGTGAAGGATGAAATGATTTTTGTAACGTATGAAATATGCTGTGCGTGAATGGGATTTGAACCCAAGACCGCATGATGAGAGGCGTTGCCTGAGACCATTTCAATAGGTTGTTTTTCCTTATTCTCCTCCTCTTCCTCACGGGTTAGGCATTTGTACCTGCTGGGGCACTCATCTTTTCAATAGCGACAGACAAAACTGGTTCCAACTGTTTCGCTTGTCACTATTTATCACAAATGACTCACTTTACGATCTTCTAACTAATTACTCCTAACTAAATAACGGCCGCTTATACAGTAGATTCGAGAAGTATAAAGATCGTACGGGATAAATAAATACACAAAAGAATACTAGAAGAGCTAACAATTACCGCCTGTCGGTGCTCATATGATTATAAACCACACCTGTCAAAACTTCATTTAAAACTCAGTTGTCCCTATATGTTATGGTAGACCAGCAATGGACATAATTTTTTCAACTTTATCAAGGAGATAGATCCTCCAAAGTGAGAATATTGGACGTGTCATAAATTTTATGTGTAAACATTGTGTTAAGTATCTATCAATTCGTTTCACATAAACTTAATTAATTATTTATTCCCGTTTTTTATTACTGTACTGCGTACTTGCTTACCTCCCTACTTCAATAAGTGTATCTTCTAATCATTTTTAATCAACAATACGCAATCTTCCTTAGTATTTACTTTGAAATTTTATTTATATTTTAAATTAAAACATATTTAGAAAGGAACTATTGTACACTGTAAAAAATTTCTTCAATCAAGTATCTTTCTTAGCTCTTTCTTCAACAAATGTAGATTATCATAACTTTCTAAGATCATGTTAAGTTCTTTATTTATTTTTTCCTCTGCGTGAGTAAATTTTCTTCCAACGATTTCGTGTTGTGATTTGCTTTACATACATTATCACTTCTAAAATGTTCAGTGATAGAATAATGTTATCTAAGACAAATATCTGTGTAGTGATGTACTCCTGGAACCTTCACTGTTTGTACATGTTTTATGATATTATGAATATAACTGTTCACTTCTCTATTTTCTCTTATGTTTTGTTCGTTTTGAATTGTTTATACTGACACTTCCTCCCATTGACTGTTAAATTATTTCATTCAGGAATTGCACAAGATTCTATGCTACACTTTTTTAACAGTTGCTAGGATAGTTATACATTGCTACCATTTTTGAATTATTTTAGTTTTTTCGTAAAAGAAACATCGAAAATCACCAGTTATTGCAACAGGTGGAAATCACTCAATCGGAAACGTAATCCCTTAACACTCTTTTTGTCGAAGGTTTCTCCCATCTTTGAGGGCTGAATCGACGGGTGGCTTAGGAGAGACAAGATCCGAGTCAGAATAATACTTGTAGCTTTTTCTAGAACTGATAATATCCATCCAGACTATTTAGTATAACTATTAATGAAAATGACTACACTATTTTTCAAAGCTGATGAGCTCTGAACGTACACATTGCCCCCTACCCACTTCATAGCTAGCCAAGGACTTGCCGGTAACGTTGCCAATACTTGCTCTCGCAGCTCTGTTATAAATTTCGTCAGCCAATTTTTTTTAACAACAATTATAACCTATGAACATACAACCAGCTGATTATATTATAAAGTTATAAAGTATTGCATGTAACGCCCTCTATAATCGATGTGTTCAGTACGAGATGCAAAACACGAGTGCTACTGCGGCTCTTATACGCATGCGTGCGTAATGTTTGTCAGGCTAAAACATTCGTACAATCTGACAACGCCGGCAAACGTTCTGATTGGTCTAAACGCGTGAAGCATCAGAGCTCATCAACCGTGAAACACATTATAGTACGCTAGACACTCGCTCGCAAGGGCCAAACCGTCAACAAAAGCAGTAAGGATTCATACCACCGTACGCAACCGTGTTGTTTTGTTGTTACTTTTGTACAGTGCTTGAAAATTCAAGTTTTTTTTACGGGAAAGCAAGCTTCATACTAATATAGCGTTGAGATAAGTTATTCTACACATTTTTCTGTTATATAGAACTACAAGTTGTTTTAATAAGCATTCTTACCACTAAACATAATGTGATTCCCATTTCAATAAACGTTCCTTGGTAAGTAGACTTACAAGGGCTTAACATAAAAAAAGAAATATCTTACTGTTCTGGCACTAGAAATAGTACATTATTCAAGTCCCTATAAAAAAATTAACATTTTAAAACGTGTATATTTTTCCCCGTAGTACTGCTCTATAAAGGGTTAAGCGATATTTTCGACATATTGTTGGAATTGTAGGAAGTAAGGTACGCTAGATTTTATTCACCAACTTTATATTGTTTTACTGAAGTATACAGTACAACAATATTTCAGAATCTTCGTGACCGTTGTTAATGTTCTTTAAAAAATTATGATTTCTCTTTGAACACTTTTCTGACGAATTGTCTATAAATAATTATACAATATTTAAATCTGTCTCTCTTGTGTGATTTGAGTTAGTTCCATTCGGTGTGTAATGGATACCCTTTATTTCTCAATGTTTAATTAGTTAATAAACCCAAAGCTGGCTGTATTCCAGCGGATGTCTTAATTTATTTATTTAAGCTAATTAATTACTATATTAACCAGTAAATGACTAGCTGAATGAATATAATTTGTAGTGATTACGTTTGCAGTAATCATCTTGCATTTACTGGGGAACACTCAATTCAACTTGAGATTTACCGGTGTTGAATTTTCTTCGTATACATTGGCGTTTGTGGCCTAAATGTTGTTACAGATCTTGTAGAAGAAAATAAAAGTAATGTTGTTTTATCTTAAAAACTGTTTTTCAGGAATTTCCATGTCGGTATCATCTTTGATAAGTTTTTATTAGGTATAGATTTTTGGGGTTTTTTTATGTTTTATGAATTTTCAAAGAGTTCGTCGAAATCTTTGAGTGTTATCGCTTATTAAATAATTGTTTGTAATGTATTAGATTGTTTCTGGGTAAATAATATGACAAAAACTCGTTAATTTTTAATGTTTTGTTAAATTATTTTATCCATTTAACATTATACGATATGTTTAATTCATTATTTATTTATTTAGTATTTAATAGAACGATGAAGTTACGTACACGTTATGTTCACAAGTCAATTCGCATTTCTTTGCTTTAAAGATAAATCACATCGTCTTTATCTTTAAAGTAACCTTGAATGTAAATAGCGCACTGCATAATTGTGTTTAGCACCTACCTAGCTCAGATCAGTAGAGTGAGTGACCTTGCTGTAAAAAAAGATTGGCGCCGAACTATGATGTCGATACTGCAGATTAAAAAAATGAGATTTTTAGGAACTTATCTAAATAATTGTATTTTATCTAATGTGAAATTTTGGATAAATTTAGAGCGAAAAGCATTTCAAAATTCTCTATTTTCTATCAGCACCCATTAAGAAGTTTTTTTTTTAAAAAGTAGGCCTAACCATCCCTTGAATCATAAAACTTAAATTGTTTTGATAATCAAATAACTTTCGACTGCAGCAAGAAATGTTTACGGAATACTGATGGTTTATAAAACACTATTATATTACAGAAAAAAGGTTTATCAGATTAACCTATAAATAATTTTTGTTCCAAGTTTCAAAAACTGTTTTGTTTTTATAATTTGGTATTAGATTATTTCATTCGTTAGTTACTCATTGGTCGAGTAGGTCCCGTTTTTTTTCAGTTATATTTTTAAAACGGCAAAAGGAAAAATTTGGGTTATGGAGAAAAATTTTTACTTATGGTCAACGTTGATTTAAGAAATCATAATAAAAGTGCATTGGTGTTTTTTTCCCGAAATTGAAGTAGAGGAAACCTTGTTTAATATAACTTAATGCACAAAGAAGAGCTTATGAAAGAATTTCAACTGCAAATTTCCTGTTAATACGTCCTTTTGCCGCAGTCCCTTCCCGTAAAAGTACTTAATAAATTAAGTACGCTTATTTTTCCTCAATATTAATTTTAGGAGTAGCTTGAGCATCTTATCTTGCGTTATAAATAAATGCTTGTGTATTTCACATTCATTGTTGGCACATCGTGGCTGGAACAGTAAGGCGTGGAACATTCAAATGACGTAGACAAAGTTCATATGAAGTATGCTAGGTCAAGGTTCAAGTGAACTATTCAAGGTTACTCGATGAATATGGCCCATAAAATCTTCAAAATTATAGCACACACTATGCAAAACTTGAATTTGTGTACTGTGTTCCACTACTCCCTGAAAATTCTTAAGGAATAGTTAAGCCAATGGGCAAGTGAAAACAGCTTGGATAAAGACATGAATTCTCTTAAAATTAACCTAAATATTAAAAAGGATATTCATGGTGTAATGGTCGTAAATTTTTATCTAAATTACACTAAACTGTGTCTTTTCCAAATTTATAAATGAAAAATCTGCCAGCACCTTGAAATTTCAATATACCAGTTCGTAGGAATAAAGCCGCGTCCAACCGCAAACCCACCCTTTTTCACCGTTGACAACACCTCCTACTGTTGGAATTGATTTGGTACCGCTTTGTTTCTTATTTTTCTCTACTAAATTACACAATCTGTTGTAAACAGTTAATGACCGTTTAATATTCGCTAAGATACTGCTACATGTGGTACAAGCAGTACAAAACTTAACACTACACTATATATTAAATTGTAAGTATTTTTAATGATTCTTGCGTAATATAGGAAGTTATTGAAAATTATTCTGTTCTAGATAACGCACAGTGCCACTGTTATCTAACTGTTTTATTTCTAGATTATTATAATGCGGCAGTACATTTTTTCTAGCACCTAAGAGTTAAATTATTGGATTTTTTATTAAATAGGCTTAAAGATATTTCTTGTATAAATATATACATAGATTTAGTTCATTAACAGATTGTAGGCAATATGATTCTGCTTTAAATATCGTACATTAATAAGTAAATACAATACGCGACCTCGGTAATCATATTTGAAACTTGAAATGTACAATCATAATAATTATGAAACTCGCCACAACGATAACTACAGAATTGAAAAATATAGAATTTCAAAGTTCTTGAAAGGAATTCCGTACGATTTTTCAACAAATTATCATCTAAAATAAGACTCAATTTAAAAAAAAATTCGGAAAGTAAAAGATTTTTTTTAACAAAACATGCATTTTTAACCTAAATATTATCATAAGTAATATAAAATATCCTAATAATATATAATAATAAAACATTCAACTAAAAATAATAATAATAATATATAATATAATAATATGGGAATAATATATTAGATTAGGAGTTCTTAAATTTTATCTTCCAAACAATGCTCTTTAATGGAATCTGTCTAGAATTTAAAATTATATAATGTAGATGACAAACATGGAATTCCAAAGTACAATTTTAGTAAAATTTAGGTAGTAATTTAATGTACATTTTATATTTTTTATTTTAGTTAATGTATTAGATTGTAAATTTAAAAAGTTGTTAAATTGTTATTATAGTTAATGTAGGTATATTACTGGACATTGGACGTCTATTCCTTTTTGGTCCGTGACAAATAAAGATTTATTTTATTTATGTATTCAGAATTTTAAATGTTATCCAATGTATTTTAAATGGAGATTCTGTGTACTCTTAGATACAAATTTTTACCAAACGTATTTAAATAATTTTACAGGTTGTGAAGAGAACGATTTCCGGATTCCATGAAAATCCGAAAATTAAATTTGGTAATTATTGTGATGAGATTTTGAGAAGTGGATTACAAGAATTTTGTAGATGAAACTATTCTATATGAAATAAAATTTTATTGAAAATTTAATAAATTATTCTATATAAAATTATAGGTATTTAAATTGCTAATTGATTGCACTTGCACTTGCTTATTTCTGGAGTTCTAGCCGGTACATTTTTATAGTTCTTGCGGTGATAAAATCCTTAAGTCAAGCAGCTTATTAAATTTTAGATGATTAAATTATAGATTTGAGGTGCTGCTACTTAGGTAGCAAGATTGCTAAGTTCGATTTACCCCGCAACCTGTTCTCTCCCCTAAGCAGCCTGCATCTAATTTAATTATACTCTTAAACTTCTCATAACGACCACATTTATCCAGTCATCACCTTTATTTGCAACCAATTGTAGTTATATCCTCATGAACAATTACCACCTCATGAACATACTTTTGGAATTTCAGTTTTGTTGAGACCATGCATTATATAAATTGTAAAATGTATTGACTGATTAAAATTTTTTGATTGTCATTATTCATGATGAATATGATGATTCTGTCATTATAAGTTTATACCAGCAAGTGTCTGTTATAAATATGGAAACCGTGAAATGTTGTAAGTACTTTTTATGTGTGCTTTTGAATAATTTTTATTTTTTAATTGGGTTTGTCGCGAAACATGCACCATCTGTTATGTTTTTACAAAACGACAATTTTTTTGTTGAATCGATATTTCAGTGTCAGATCTATCCTATATTACTGATTGTTTTATCTAATTAGGCGTACTGTTTATAAAATAAACAGCTGTGAATAAAGTGCTTTTAAGTCAATAAGGAAGGTTAGAGTGCTTGGCGCCGAATTTAATTAACTTTTTTATTAGGTTAAGTGATCGATGACTACAAATTCATGATTGTCTGCGTTTAGTTTCAATTATTGGAAGCGACACGACTGACGTTCAGTTCTAGCCTTGACCATCTATCACCCTGCTATCATTCCACTATGAGGATGGCCCCTTTTACTGTTCGCAGCACAAAGCCGTAATGAAAGAGGAAGTAAGGTGGGTCTACTGATAGGGGAATTCCAATTCATTCCTTTTGGCCTTCTGCCAGTATCCGAACATTTCTAATGGTTCCCTCCGTTCTGCTATTGCAAAATATAATAATACTAACTCACAATCTTCCTGCCAGATTGATTCATCAAATTGTAAATTTATTTTCACACATGTTCTTGTAATATTCTAATAGAGAAAAAAATCAGCAGTCGCGGGACTGACTGACAGAAGTGACTACTTAATTTATTAAGTTAACAAATCAAATAAAAAAAGATTTTTGTAAATTAATTAATGGGAATTGTTGATAACCGAGCGTGACTGGACGGCAAACAGAAAGTTTTTCCCGTGAAACACAATCCAGGCGCGCCAAAAGAAGTAGTCGCTTCAAAAATTAACTGCAAAAGTGTTAAATTATATTCAGAAGTCTAAAGAGTTATCGTTGAAATATTAGCTGATTCTTATCAGTAACTAACTGCTACTTTTGGAGCAGTTATTTTAAAATTGGTATGAAATACTCACGACTTTCTCTTGCCAATGCAAATATTGATCAATATACGTAACATTAGTAATAAAACATTAGAATTAAACAAAAAAACTAACCTCAAAAAACGTAACCTAATTTTAATCATGAGTAAAAGACGCAAAATTAAAATCACTCTTTCACGCTAAACTAGGCTCTGTAGAGAAAATGCTCTAAATAAAAGTTGTAAATCTTTTAATTTCCTATAAATTTGATTATATACACTTTTGTCGTAAAATGGCATACTATGGCTGAAATATTTTTAAAAAATCGATTTTTTTACGTTTTCGTTAGAAAATAACAGCAAATCGCTAATTACCGCTAAAATAAGCGTAATACAAAATAATGTTTGAATTAAAAGTTGTAGAATTTTAAATTATCTACAACTTTTATTGTATACATTTTTGCGCTAAAATGAATTTCAAGGCCGCATTCTAAATAAAACCATTTTTTTATCTACGAGAGAACACCCTTCCCAAGAATTTCAGCAGAAATGGCGCCTACCCTGCCTTGTAGAGCATAAAAAAAATTAGTAAATGAGGCGATTTTTTGAAAAAATCGTAGAAGCCGTTTTTGAGAAAATCGCAAAAAAGTGAAAAATGACACGATTAAACTACTTCACGACTACTTCCGGTTGACTGATTTTGATGAAAATGTTCGTGTCAGGTCCTCTAGTAGTACTTAAGTTTCAAGTTTCAACTTCGTACGATGTTCCGTTCTTGAGATATTTTATTCACACACACACATAGACCAATCGCTAAAAACATGTTTTTGGGTTCAGGGGGTCTGAAAACGTGTATATCCGGTGAAAACTCGATTTCGAAAAATCGACATGAAAAAAATACTTTCCTACCTAAGTTATATATTCATTTAGGCAAGAGAAAGTAAAAATAGGTATTTTGTACTAAATTTTTAGTGGAATTCTGATTGAAAACCTAATGTTTTTGTAAATAATTTTTAAGATTGTTTTAGTAACTTTACAGGAAAATTGTATCCCTTTTTGACGTCTTCATATTGATTATTGTTTTCCGGTTGACTTACAATTTTGATGTACTATTTTGGTTTAAATTAATGAGTGTTTACTCTTATATGACTATAACTTTGGATGACACGTTCTTATAGGATAGAGGCTTTTCTGGTATGAATGCATTAGAATAATGTATTATAAATACTTTTTTTTAACAATCCCCTGCATTCGTGTACTAAAAGCTTGGTGTAGTGTGCGCTTCCAGTAAACTAATGAAAGTGTGTTATACTAATAGAGAGATAGACTTCAATACTCTTCCCCGAACTCAATTGCATCCATTTCATTAACTTGAAAATAAGATGTACGATATTATTATAGGCTATTTGTATTCCAAATATAGATATAACTCGTGTTTTTGACAGGTTGTTTCTAAAATATTCGGAAATTTTTCGGTAGCTGATTCTTTACGTAAAAAAGGTAAAAAAATCCAATGAACATGGATCCGAAAACGCTACGTTTTATATGTTTTATAATTTTAAAATGGCGGCCATTTTAAGTCTCGTAAAATAACTTTAGTAGATATTTCTGAAAACTTTTTGGAGCCCACATTCTCAGCACTCTTTCACAGGGTTTTCTCCTTTCTTTCTTCCGTCTGGTGTTCTGTTATATATAAATGTATATATGTATATTCTCATTGTGGGGAGGTTTTTTAAATTTAAAAAATTTTAAGTCATTAAGAATTCTCCCAGGAAGGCATAATGTTAAAAGAGGTATTGCGAATTTTTTTTTAAATTTTTAAATTTAAATCTCCCTACAAAGTGAGAAGCTGTTACTTAGCAACACCTCTTTCAACATTATGCTGTCCTGGTATAATTCTTAATGACTTAGAATTTTTTTAAAAATCTCACTTTGTGGGGAGATGTTTTTTAAATTTAAAAATATTCTAAGTCATTAAGAATTCTATCAGGAAGGCATAATGTTAAAAGTAGTGTTGCGAATTTTTTTTAATTTTTAAATTTAAATCTGCCCACAAAGTGAGAAGTTGTTACTTAGCAACACCTCTTTCAACATTATGCTGTCCTGGTATAATTCTTAATGGCTTTTAAATTTAAATTCTTAAATTTAAGAAATTTTTTAAATTTAAAATTTAGGAGATTTTTTTAAATTTAAAAATTCTACTAAGTCATTAAGCTGTCAATAACATTATGCTGTCCTGGTATAACACCTCTTTTAACATTATGCCTTCCTGGTAGAATTCTAAATGACTTAGAATTTTTTAAATTTAAAAAAAAAATCTCCCCACAATGAGAATGTACATACACATATTACATTTGTGACGATATCGAAAAAGGAATGTGGTTCGAGAGGTTCCTAGATAGGTTTCTATTCATAAAATGTTAAATAGCAAATAATAGAGTGACAAAGTAACAATAGAGTTAGTTATAAAAGAATATTTAAAAAGGGCCGTATATAGTAAGGTAGGGTCTTTGTTGTACAACTTGTGTAACACCTTTTATTCTATTGTGACTTGTTTATACTAGTTATGATTTTTCCAGAACCAATAAAAAGGATTTTTTGTATTTTATAATTGCATCGCATCTCTCTGTTTTTCTAGAAATATCTCTTTGATTTACCTATATAAAGAGAGCCCCAGTGCGGTCAGTGAGTCAGTATTCGTTTGATTTTTGACGAGTGTTTATTGCGTGTGCTATCGGTGCGTTAAAAAAGGTCAACGTCCCGGGCATTGTATTGGTCAACTATTGTGTATGTGCATTGTGTATAATTTTTGTGTATGTGCATTCTGTATGATTGTTTGTAAGTAGTAGCCTACTAAGTAAATTATTCAAGTTATTTATTGTATTACTTCATTATAATTAGTTTATTATTTATTTTGTAAATCTTTTAGTTGTAATAAATACTTGTATTTTTAAACTTTAGTGTAATTAATTATTTAATTACCTAGATCCCGAAACGGACCTTAGCGATAAGTGTCACTATATATAGACATATATATAGTACTCGTATCATTATATTTCTTCGTAATTACTGCCCTTGAAGTCGGTAATTAGTTGTCTAAATAGGTTGTGTTCATTACGTTTTCTGGGTTTATTCCCTACATCTCAATTTTCCTTGTATCCGTTTTGACTTCTTTTAACTTTTTATCTGATCCTATGGTCTATTATTTAGTTACTTAAACGTGAACGTTCCGTCTACTATCTTCGGATCCATTATCTTGCTGAGAATCTTTCTCTCAGCTTCTCATAGACCGGCTCTCTCGGTCCTTCTTTCTTTCACTCACGTAGGCACTCAGTTTTTATCACGTTCCTATAATGTCTGATATTAGCTTATCACCAGAATAATTTTTTCTTCAACTGGATCCCGGAACAAACCTAACCTTTCCGGATCTATGTTTATCGGAAGTTATTTTTTGTTCAAGTCGTATCAACATGTAATCATTTCTAGCCGGAATCGAACCCGGGACCTTCCACTTCGTAGTCCAGTGCGCTAACCACTACCATGAAGGCGGTCATATTTGAACTTTTTACCGTATTTTTATGTCAGGAATCAGCACCCATAGTTTTCCGCACGTGTCCGGGACTTTCAGAACAAAACTGTCTATCCCGGTTACAGTGTAGACTCGGTTATAGTGAACGGAATCCGTAAGTCCCGACCTGTGTACATAACAAAATTACGTTAAAATTAGTTCTGATGTAGTAAACCGTGGACTGCAGTACTAGTAGTGAACATGTAGACCTTAATCACTGTTGTGAATGTAAAAACGACATTCCGTACGTAAAGCTGATTAAATAATTAGATATAAACGAAAATTAATGTAAGAAGTTCACTACCTGATTTTCTGTTAACTATATTCTTGAAGAGTAGTAAAACTGTACGAAGGCTGCACGCTATTTTTGAATACTGTAACAATAGAAAGTAAGAAGGAGAATTATCCAGTCCAATACAGACAGTATGTCGGTGCATTGATGACAATTGCTATTTTCTTTTCAAGAAATGTTTTTATTAATCTGATCTGAGCTGTATTATTAAACATTTTCTATTTTTAAACGATCATTTGAAACTAAGGTTTGCACTGTAAACTATGCTAACAATTCTTGTTAGAAAAATACTTTTCGGTTGTGTAATATTTTTGTAGTTAAAATACGCCAGTCCTGAGAGATTCACTGTAACTGGTGTCAACTATAGTTTGTTGTAGGTTTACTCGTGTGAATTTCATAGTTATGTTGTTACGTGATGATATACAACAAAAATTATTAAAAAATCAATAATTATTTACATTAGATAAAGTATCACTTCATTTGGAATTTATTTATCTTGTATTTTTATTTGTACCAATTCAAAACTAAATAAATCGTTCGCTTCAATCTTTCGTTTATTTATATCATTAACGTTTGTTTATCGAGTGTGATTTTAAGTTTGTTGCTTTTAAGATTTTATAAATACAGTAACTGTATTGTTCGATTATTTACAAATACGCGCACGCACGCCCACAAAAGAAGATATTAAAAATTTAACTATACTATTTTGTAATAAAATAAATGAATCAAGGTCGTCTCGTTTCAAATTAATTTATGCGTTGTTTTACAATAGGGTAGTTTTTTTACTTCATTTTGTGTTAAAAGTTATTCTACTTCGTAAAGTACCCATTAATTAGATTCGAATTTTGATTATACATATGTTTTGTCATTTGCAAAAACTAAAAATTTAAGTTTATTTTTGTTGTGAGATTGCTCGAGGTAGTAATTCATCTGTTTTATAAAAAAAAATACCAGTGTATTACCAATGATAAACTTTTATGCAGAATAATAATTGTGCTAGATTTATCATTTCAATTGCATAAAATTCATATTGCAAAAATATTTGTTTATACAATATTTGCTGCAAGTTGAAGTACGTATAAGTTATTTATATTAATTTAGCTCAGTTGTTGCGTTCATTTTTTACTCCACTTCAATTAACTTCTCAACAGTAATCCTAATTTCTTAATTTTTTCTATTTATTTTCGTTAAATTTTTTGTACTATTTTATGTGTTTATTTTACTGTGGGTTTTTTAATCATGTGATTCAATTTTTTTTTTTAATTAGGCTTACTGTAATTTTAAAAAAATCGCCATTAGCTTATTATTTAGTAGTAGGCTAGTACTGTATTGGTACAAAGTAAAATCAGAGTTTTAGCCGGCGATTTGTATTGTTTTTTTGTTCGAAGCAGCTCTTCCTGAAAGGTAATTACCTACAGTTTTATGAAAGTTAGATAAGAATAAGATAATAAGCAAATCCAATGTTTACTTTAACAAATAGAAACATATGTAACCGATTGCGTTATGACTTTCAATTTAACGGACTTTCACAATACGGACATTGGTTTCTCCAATAAGTCCGTTAAATCGAACATTGACGTACAGTCAACTTACCATATTTGCGGATTTCATATTCGCGGTTCCATTTTTTGTTACCGTTTTCTGTATTCGCGGTTAGCTAAATTCAATTCACGGTTTGTTCCGAATGAAAAATAATTTGGAAAACGATGATAAAATGCATGATAAAGATGATTATGAACGTTAAATGTTCTGTACATAATTCCTAAATAACGTGCTTTTATTACGTACGAGTAGACATTACCTATGAAACATCGATTTGCTGGTTTACAAACTTGTAAGTTATAGATGTTTATTTGTAGGCCACATATAATATACATAGTAGGCCTATATACACATAGTATACCACATATATATAACATAGTATATACACTACAGTACGTAGGCCTGTAGGTATTACGTGTAGGCATTGCTTATTAATTTACCAATTCAATTTCCGTATTCGCGGCGAATTTTCGGAACCTAACCCCCGCGAATATGGAGAGTTTACTGTATTTTGTATTTTTTTTTTTGAATGTGGGAGTCTTAACTGTTTAATGTAGGTAGAATTAATGATAATAAGTTCTCGACTTGTAATTATTAAATATGGACACTAAACGCTATTAAGGATTCATTTTTAATTGATTAGTTGTAGTATATTTAACTGTCCTGATCAATGTTTCGCACAATTTTCATTGTCCACTTAAAGTCAATATCTGATCAGTCTCATTTTTGTATTCTGTGCAGTATCACTCTCTCATTCCCTACTCAAATTTGTTTTTAACTTTTCATGATGTATTTTTTTTTAATCCCTAATGTGTGTACGTTGCAATCTGTTCAGTTGAGAACAATAAGCAACCCAATGACCCAATGAGATGAGGATGATATGTATGAAGTGTAAATGAGGTGTAGTCTTGTACAGACACAGGCCGATTATTCCTGAGAGAGTATGGTTAATTGAACCCGAACCATCAAAGTACACCGGTGACAACTGTCTAGCATTCAAATCCGTATAAAAGTAACTACCTTTACTAGGATTTGAACCAGGAACCTTCGTCTCCGAAAATCAGTTGTTTAACAGCTGATTTTGGCGACGAATTTACCTCTAGACCAATCCGGTGAGTATCATGATGTAATGAATATAATTTTATGGGACATTAAAGTTTTTGTATTTATTTAAGTTCCTATTACTTATTTTCTACTTTTCCTGTAAGGTGACTAAATTCAGAAAACATTTACTAATATGTTCCTTTTGATTTTTTCATTTCTGTTCGGAAGATATTTTAATTCTTCTTCGCCCTTAGGAATTTTTTGATAATTCCACAATAACAGTGAAAATGGATAAGAAATTATCAGAGTTTGGGTTGAAAAAGAGGAATTTCGAAGTTTTAATGCTGTTTTATTTTATCTAGACTACTGAATGATATTCGCCACCTACAATTTGTTTCAGATCCATCAAACTGTCCAGTGATGTGTAAAAAATCTATATTATTCATATTGTTCAAACTTATAACTTACACACACTACAATACCTGCAACCCCGATCGCTTCGTTACACATTCTTAAATATTTTATTTTTAGATTGTACAACACTGTGCATTGAAACATTTTGAACCTTCCTTTTATTAGTAATATAAGCTTTTATTGTGATCAGGAGACAAGTAAAAAAATTTTCCCGGGAAACTGCATTGATGTTCAATACCGTAATATTATATCCTTACGAGTGAACCGAATTTGATGCAGTTTTAAAAAGCTAAATTTCAGCTAAGCTAAGCTTATAATAGAAATTATTATAGGACAAATTTACTTATACTACATTTATTTTCTTTACTTCGGGTTTATGTATTTTTTCGTGAAAGGCCAAATTTTGAAAAATTGCATTTTAGCGCGGTTTTTGTAGTGTCGTGAATTGCCGACAAACTTAGTGTCGGACGAGACAGCATTTAATATAAAAGTTGTAGCATTTTTAATTTTTAGAACCCCGGATTTTTCTTTTCCATTTTCTTCCTTTAAAAGTAGAATTTTTCTAAATCCTCCTACGTACGAAATGGAATGTGCATAGGCCTACTAATGCATCTACCATTCAATTAGTGTGATTATTCAAAAGTTATAATAAATTTTTTTCTTTCTCTTGCTCTTGTTTTTTCTCAGAAACGGCTCCTACGATTTTTTTTGAAAATTGCTTCATTTACTACATTTCTTTATGCTCTACAAGGTAGGGTAGGCACCATTTCTGCTGAAATTCTTGGGGAGGCTGTTCTCTCGTAGAAAAAAATGGGTTTCTTAAGAATGCGGCCTTGAAATACATTTCAGGGCAAAAGTGTATATAATCAAAGTTGTAGACAATTTAAAAATTTACAACTTTTATTTCAAACATTTATTTGTATAACGGTCAGTTTAGCGGTAATTAGTGATTTTCTGTTGGTTTTTTTCATGTAAATGTGTAAAAAATGAATTTTTTTAAAATTGTAGCCTTAGAATGTATTTACGACAAAATGTGTACAATAAAATTTATAAGAAATTAAAAGATGTATAACTTTTATTTTAAGCATTTTTATCTACAGAGCCTAGTTTAGCGTCAAAGAGTGATTTTTCCGTATTTTTTTTTAAATTTATTTAACGTTGCATCAACATCAAGGTCATTAGCGACGACGTTGGGGTGTAACTGTATGTAATGAGGATGAAATAAATTTTTGTAACGTATGAAAATATGCCGCGCCTGAGTGGGATTCGAACCCAGGACCGCATGATGAGAGGCGAGCACGTTACCAACTGCGCCAATGCGGCCGGCGATTTTCCGTATTATTAAGCCAAACTAAGTTTGTTTTTATTTTGATCATTCACTCATGATTAAAATAAGGTTACGTTTTTGAGGTTAGTTTTTTTGTTTATTTCTAATGTTTTATTACTAATGTTTGGTTGTATTGGTCATTATTTGTATTGGCAAGAAAATGTTGTGTGAGTGTTTCACACCAGATTTTTTTTCTAATGGAAAAATATTGTACAGAAACTTGATTCTTAATGTTCTCTCATTACTGCCAATGTTAGCAAAGTGTATTATATTACTTTCTTGTTCTTATCTTTATAACGTTTTTGAATACGTTCATAGACATAAAACATCAGAACTCCAGTTAGCGTGTGTGTGCGTGGAGAAGGGGAAGTTATGAATCATTTTATCAGAACACTTATCCTGTTGGCACTTCTCATTTTCAAGAAAAAATATTAATTAGTTTGCATCTTGCGTGGTTACTGTTAACATTGTTCTTTTTATTAAAATTTATCTTAGTTATTTTAACTTCTTATAATATTTTTGACCCATCGGTTACTTTTTACTGTTTGTGTTTTTCTGTAAAACGTGTATTTTAGCTTTTTAATATAATGATGTAGCAAACATTTCCAAGTAATATGGTTTGAAGGTGTTGTAAAGGTTTATAAGTAAATAGTGGATGATTTTTTAAAAATAATGTTTCGTAAATGTGTAATTCGTGATGAAAATAATGAGTATGCATACATTGTAAGTAAATTCCCGGTTATCCGAAATAATGGGGGAATCAATTTCTAAAACCGATTTTCTGGGTTATGATAAAATTATGTTGTGAAAAGATATTTAACACAATTCTAGTTTTTTTTTGTTGGTTGAACGCATCTGGCGGGGCCAAATTATTACAATGAAAAGAATTGCTAGTGACGACCCTTGGGATTGCTAATCCATCACATTTGTATACCTAATTACTCAGCCCCCGCTTAATGGTTTAAAAAACCTTCTACATGCTATACGTAGGTATTTTCCGTAGTCCAATAAAACCATAAAGATGGTAGACAATTATTATAAACCAGTGCACCAAATCCAAACAACCAGTGGCTCAAGGAGCGATATCACAATATTTATTTTCAAATTGAAATGTACAAATTTTTATAAAAATGAATTGCATAAATGTTTATACCTTACCTTTCGACTGAACAGACTGTGTTTCCACACACAGAACAAATATTCTTCATTTTTATCAATTTTATAAAAGTAAAAATCTTATTAACCCGTACTCATTGAAATACTTTTCGCACTATGATAGGTTCCTTAGAAATTTCATTTCGCCACAGAGCCGTTCGTATGTCAGAGAACGAATGAAATGTTCTTTAAACCATTTAGCGGGGCCCAAGTATGCTGGCATACAAATGTGTCAAAATTGGCAATCCCAAGGGTCGATCACTAGTTATTCTTTCGTTGTTTTAATTTGGCCCCGCCAGATGCGTTGAACACTTTTTTTTAAAAAAATATTGGAAATTTTCTTTTGGGTTTTCCTATTTATGGAAACTACGCTTTAACTGTATTATAAACATGATATTTTTTGTCGCTGTTGCTCCTTGTAAATAACACTGTACTTCTGGATCAATTACGTTTTCTCTACAGTGAGCTACCGCAGCAGTCACGCGTTGCACTCAACTCAATGTTCCTTTTCAGGACCATTAACTTACTGAAGTTTCAGAACGCTCCTCGTTATTGTTACCTTCCGGTGATTCTTCTATACCGCACAAAACATATTTTGGTATTTGTTGCACTTAATGTAATTGTTCATTTCCCTTAGCGTTATGATAGCCTACAATATTTAAAATTGTTAGTTTTTGCTGAAAAGTATTTTTTTATCGTTTCAGTTGACCTGGTTTCGAATAACCGAGAGTTAACTGTTTTAATTTTGTGTGAATTAAGGAAATACATAGTACCAAATAAGTGATTTGATGATTGTGTACTTTCAATAGAATTATTGTAATTATATAAAGTAGCTCATACTATAAATTATTCGGCCGTACCTAATGTTATTTGTTGATCAATTTACTGATGAAATGTATTAATTTAATGCTAGTCAATATTAACAGAGTAAATAATAGTTAAATTTGAACTTTTTGCATGAAAATCTCTTAGGTGGTTTACAAGCATATTTGCCATTTTGTAAGTTAAGTCAGTTGTACAAATCCCTGATATTAACACCACTAGTAAGAATAAAAATAAATTTGGTTGCCTCGGTGGTGTTATGGTTTTCCCACCGGGCTGCAAAACGAAAAGTCACGGGTTGAATTCTTGGCCTGGGTCTGCACATAATTATAAAGTACGTCAGGGTCTAATATTGTAAAAACTGGAATAATTTTTTTTTATAAATTAGTGGGTATGGTATTTCAATAAAAAAATGAAGTTGAGTTGACTGCTACTATAGATTCCACTACAGTCATGCAAGTCCCATAAAAAAAATTTTCAAAAAATTTAAATCGTATATTTATGGTAAAATATTCTGAGTATTAAATTTCACCTGTATTTAATAGTTTTATTCGCCGCTCCTCTAGTTTATAATGAAGTTAATGCATTTAGCAGTATCTTTATCGCCTGAGTTGAGGGTTCTTTCATTACAGTCTGTCCGAGCCTTGGTCAGAAAAGCGTAGTTGAAAATTTTTTGAGCAGAAAAACCTGCAGAAGATTGTACTATACTGCCAGCTGTTATTTAACTCATGTTAACTAACAGCTGGCAGTATAGTACAATCTTCTACAGAATACATGTATTCTGTAGCTATAATATAGTTTCACTAACAATCTAAATTGGATTTTCTTGTTTGGGTAGAGCTGCTCACAATTTAAGGAACGCAGGTTTTCAACTTAAACAGTGGAATCCAAGGAGTTAATAAACCGTTTGGTGAGACCATCTAGATTTCTATTGTTCAGGATTATACCGTAATAGTGAAAAATGGCTCATTTTCATTAACCCTAAAATGCCTTTTCAGTATTTTTTATTTCTGTCTCTGACGATTAAAATATTAATTTTTAGACAAATTCTGCTTTTAAGAACTTTTAACAAGTCAAATGGTAGATATTTTAAAGTGTTCTGTTTCTTTTAAGTATATACACAAATGTATTTGACGTCAGTAGAATTTTTCATTCGTATTGGTTACTTTTCTTTATTTTTAAACTAACAGATTATCCTTTGACATTACGTAAATACAGTTCTCAAAATTATTCAAACTTTAATTTGTTCATGACATCAACATTATTTTATCCCATACCTTGTTTTAATAAATTTCTCTCGAAAACCATGTTGGTTTTTAAATAATAAATTCTTAAAAAATAATGATAAATTTAAAATAATTGTCAGAAGTGTTTTTTCATATCATAGGATAAAAAAATAGCAGCCTTACATAACTATGCTGTTAAGATTATTTACTTAGTATAAAAAAGGCCTGCTATATTTCATGCGTTTATATATATATATATATATATAAAGTAATTTCGGATGTCGTCGGGTCAATAGTTGTTAATATAATTGAAATTATGTGATTATTTCTTTTCTTGTAATTTAATCAGTTTCAGATTTGCATAATACGCTAATTAAGTGATTTGTTGATATTGATTAAATTTTATGATTCATCATTCTATTATTCATCCGTCAATTAGTTCCTATTAATATTTTAATTTATTGCTTTCTATATTATTTTACGTATTTGTTTATTTTCAATTTAGTATTAATTTATTTTGTTTATGTGGTAATGATTTTTAACGCTCCTTCCGAAATTACAAAATAAACTAAACGAATAACAAATTAACAAAAATTTATTGATTTCATGGAAAAATTGAAAAATATTCAAAACTCTCTAATTGAGCACAAAAGTTATGTTCAGTTCTGTTTTACGTTGTTTTCTTCTAGTAATTTTATAATAATTGCTTCATTAAGAATAAAAGTGTGTATTGTGAATTTCTCATAAAAGCTTAATAACCTGTGGCATGGTTATTTTGGCTAAAACCCAGTTTCAATCCAAATAAATCCTTTACTATAATATTTATAATATGGGTAAAGTGAAGAAGTGGATTAGATTGGCACATCTAATCATGTAAATTATTATCTCCTTATTCTTGATATCTGATATTTTATATTTTATTATCCATTATGTTTATATCTTCTTATTAAATTTAAATTAGAGTACTACTGTAAACTATCGAAAATTCAAAAATGTGTGTTTTAACTTATTCTAAATATATTTAATTTAAAAATAATGTATAATATATTCAACAAACTGTGCAGTTTTGTTGTAACTGCCAATTAATATACTATATTTAAGTATTTTCTTAAGTTATCTACTCTAACCATACTAAGCAATCCAATCTGGCTTGTTTTGTGCTCATGAATTTATGATTTAAATTTATAATGATCATAATTTATGATCAAATTTCTTGTAAGAAGATTTATGCCTGTTTGTGGAAATCTGTAAACATGATTTTATTTCTAATAAACAAATAGATTCTTGAAGACATTAAAAAACAATTAAGCAAAGTATATTTTTAATACTTCATTAAAGTTTTAATGTAAATTTACTCTTAAATGAAACTCGACCTTCAAATCACGTGCACCGTGAGTAGTAAAATCGCTGAACTCTGAGTAATCCAGGTTGGATTCAAATCCAATTCAGATATACGTACATAAAAATTCTAACATGTTTTAGGGATGGAAGTAATCTATTTAAATATTTTTTTATTATTCAAAATACCCCAAATTTTGTTTCTGTGTCAGATCTAACAAGTAAGCATTGAAAATAAGTTCATCTGAATATCGATATTTAGGTTCTCGACATAATCAGAATGAATATGGCTATAAATTTGTTTAATATCACAAAGGGGTGGGGAACCAGAAAGAGGGGTAAACATAGAATATGAATATTTCCGTTATAAGTCAATGTATCAAAGAATATCATATAACCAAAATTATAAAACGTTTAAAAATAAATAAGTTTTTTAAGTAACATAATTATTTTCATTTTTATACAAAAAACAGAAATATTTCCAATATAGTGTGAAAAATTTGCTAAATTCTGTAACTATAGTACGTTGTTACATTTTATTTATAATAGTGTTTTGTGTTAGCACTCACCCACAAAATCGGCTCCAGACCATCGGCTGTACGTTTTTACCCTACCATAACTCGAAGCCTATTCAGAAGCGTTAACACAGGTGCCTTTTAAAATTCGCAACAGTTATACTATTGTACACACATAGATGTGGAGTGGGATATGAATTCGTGTTTAAGAACCTTATATCAGAACTAATTGAAGCAAATATTCCTACGGGGTGTGGCAAAAGAGATTCAGTATTCATGTACCAAAGTCCTATAATTTCGAGGGATTGTCCTATCCAGTTCAAACACCTTCAATTACCAGTCAGCATCTATTTTGCCATTACCATTAATATAGCTCAAGGACAAACTCTTTTAGTTGCTGGATCTGAACTAAGCGGGTGCTTTACACCTGTCAGCTTTTCGTTGAGTCCGGTCTGCTGATTCCTTACTTTCATACTCCGCTTACCCTCATTGAAAATGTTGTGTAGGATGAATCATTCCTTTGCCCAAATCAGTCAGAACTGTTGAAACTTACTTACTCAAGCGATCTCTGTCGTTCAGTCACAGTGTACTGGATTTCAGTATTGAAGTTCCTGGATTCAATCTGGAAGATTAAATGATTTTTCACACTGTTCTTTAAATAGAACATTTCTACAACCCCTATATCTGATAAACGCTACTGATGTTGATGACTTAAGTACACATAATCACATGTTTTGAAAACTGAAAAAATTACTACGTATCTGAAAATTGTAGCCATATATATCTGAACTCTAAAGCGTCAAAAGGCTCATTCGAAGAGCGGATGTTTCAACTAGTAATTAATAAAACACCTGTTTACGAGTGGTGACATTCAGAATGTCGATGATCTGCTACAGGTAGTCTCCCAATTGCCACTGCCAGTATTACTTGTATTACTTGTGGGCTTCAATGCCTACAAGTCTCTAAGGGGCTCTGAACACCTTGGTACAAGAATGAGGATGGCAGAACTGTTTTTGAACCATTCTAATCTGATACTGTTAAACATAGGATCTGCAACTTATTTTAATGCTAGAAAAGCCTCACAGCCTCATGTAGATTTAAGATTTGTAAGCTCCTTTACCGCGATATATTTGGAGTTGAATGTGATCAAATAACTTCAAGTAAGCAGGAAATGTTTAGCCGACAGTTTAAAAAAATGGTACGATCGTGGGGATTAGAAAGGCTTTTCCTCCAATGCTGAGGTTCCACCACCTGAGAACCATAAGACAATGTGGGTGCGATGACATCTGCCATACTTTTTGCATCATCAAAACTTATTCCAAGTATGTTCGGTAAATTAAGCCAACCACCTGTCCCATGGTGGAATAATGTTAATTTACGAGGTCTGTTCAAAAAATAACCAAACTTTATAAATTACGCGCTAATGAGGATATTTAGCGACGTGCGGTTGGTGGCACACTGTTCTACGTCATTCCTTTTGTGAACACATTTTCTTGGATTGTTAATATCTCATTTCATTTTCGTGGTGTTCTCTTTTTAGTCGACGTGTTTAAGTGCTTGTGACGATTTTTGTATTGTGCGAAATTCGGGAGCAAAGGTGCAACGTCAAATTTCGCGTGAAGCATGGGAAAACTTTCACAAAAACATTTCAACTTTTGAAACAAGCTTAAGGAGATGATTCTCTGAGTTGTACGCATTGTTGTAAATAGTTTTCTCAATTTGAAAGTGGTCGCCAGTCAATTGAAGATGACCCTCGACCTGGAACGCCTTTGACTTCAACTGATGGCACCCTCGTTAGGAAAATCCATAATCTGGTGCGTGTAAATAGCCGATTGACTGTCAGAGAACTTTCAGAAGAGGTTGGCATCTCAATTAGATCGTATCGTGAAATTTTGACTGAAAAATTGAACTTGCATCGAGTTGCAGCAAAGTTTGTTCCCTGTTTGATGACCGAACAGCAAAAAGAACATCATGTGGACGTTTGTCGGACTTCTTGAACAACCCAATGATGATACAACATTCAGGTAAAGGATCATAACAGGAGACAAAAATTGGGTTTACGGCTACGGCATTGAGACAAAAGTGCAGTGTTCACAACGGGTTGACAAAAATTTGACATTACAAAAATCATCACTAGCACTTAAACACGTCGTACTAAAAACACAACACCACGAAAAGTAAATGAGATATCAACAATCCAAAAACATATGTTTAATAAAGAAAGACGTAGAGTAGTGTGCTGCCAACCACACGTGGCTAAGTATCCCTGTTTGCGCGTAATTCAAAAAGTTCGGTTATTTTTTGAACAGACCTCATAGATAAGGCAATCAAAGCAAAAAGATTATATTTTGTCTGTAATATTAATTCCATAACCATGTATGGTAATTAAAAATTTATAAGCTATGCTATTGTCTGTTACAGGAGGTATTTGGATACTGCAAACACAGGATCCGTACTATTATCACGTGGTTTTTCATTATATTCACTCTTGGTGCTCTTCGCCTGGTGTTCCACTGGTGGCCTCAGTGGATGCTCTTTGCTACACATCGCAGTTGTCCTTTGGATATTGCACAAAAAGTATTGGTTGTTGTAAGTATTTATATTGTATTATGTATTTTACATGGTTATCAAAAAGGAAGCAATGATTTGTAAAACACATGTGAAGCTTCCAACGAGTTTTAAGATAATATATAAAATATGTACATCATTAAGATAATGATAATATGTAATCAGAAAATGCATTTTTTGTATCTTCTTTTGATAACAGTTTTGTTAAGGTCACATGATGAGTCTGGGAGCTTAAGAGTGCCTACTTCTATTTATTTTTTATTTTTTTAGTTGATAGACAACTGGTGCGACAGCATCACATTTGTGTACATTAGTCACCAGGATAGTAAATCCTTTCTGATTCACTTGTGTTTGCGTAAATTAAAAAAAATCCTGTCACTGCTTTATACTTCCTGCAGTGCACTTCTTTTATTACTTATTATTCTTTCAGTGTACTTTATACCCTTAATTTGTTTTTTTTAACAGTAGGAGAAAACTAAAATTATAAAAGTTAACACTTTGAATACTTAACTTATTTAAAATCTTTGACTTAAAAATAAAAAGTTGGTTATTTGCAGCTGAAATAAAGTACAACATTGTAACATGGGTGCCTGCTCTTGTTTACTTGATAGAATTTTAACTGCAATTTGCCATCCCCAGCAGTACTCATTTATCCTGTAATTCGCTCACTTGCCAGACCCAATACAAAGCAGAGTTATTATGAAAATATACTACCTACAGAAGTCTTTTTTGATGAAGCACTGTCTTTTTTGATGAAGCACTATGTAAAACAAACTAGCTTAATTGTTTTGGATAAATAAACCCATTCATGTTTAATTTACCAGATTTTCAACAATCATTTTTACCCATTACTTAGTGGAAACTCCATACAACAAAATTCAAAAGCAAACTTTTTTTAAAATAGTATTATGTATTCATTTTGTAGACATACCAAAAAATTTCACCCTAATTTTTTATAAAATATTTTTCAAACAGTATGATTGATTAAATATGCAGATTATAAATTATCTATGCAAAATGAAAATTGATCTTTATAAAACTTAAAAATACGTAAAATCAGTAATTGCTTTTAAATTGGACTCTGTAGAGAAAAATACTGGTAATAAAATTTGCAGGATTTTAAATTTCCTATAACTTTTACTATACCTACACACTCTTATCGTAAAATGCATACTAAGGCCCGCAATCTTAAAAAATCCCATTTTTTACATATTTTGGTTAAAAAAAACAGAATATCACTAATCCCTGCTGAACTAAACGCCCAAAAGAAATGCTTGAAATAAAAGTTGGAGGATTTCACATGTGCTACAGTTTTGATTATAATAATATACTTTTGTTTTAAAATTCATACTAAGGCCCTAATCTTAAAATTGACAATTCTGATGAAAAAAGAAAATAACTAATTGCCACTAATCTAAGCATTGTACAAAAAAAGTTTTGAAATAAAAATTGTAGGTTTTTTAATGTTCTACAACTTTGATCATATACGCTTTTGCCCTAGAATTCATATTAAGTTCGCTATATTTAAAAAACCATTTTTTCTTCAAGAGCACAACCTCCCCAAGAATTTCTTTAGACATGGCGCCTGCCTTATCTTCCAGAGTACGAAAATATAGTTTTTAAAAACATTTTAAGAGCCGGTTTTAAGACAATCATAAAAAAGTAAAAAACCACACTAATAAACTATTAGTTACTTTCGATTGACCGATTTTAATGAAAATGTTTTTGTCGAGTCCCATAGTGGTACCTATTTAAGTTTCAACTTCGTACGCAATTCCATTCTTAAGGTATTTTGTTCACACACAGACCAATCGCTAAAGACATTTTTTTGTTCAGGGCACCTGAAAACGAGTATATCTAGTGAAAACTTGTTTAAAACAATAAAAACAATTTTTTTTTTAATTTTTGAAAAATCTACATGAAAACAATACTTTCCTTTCCTATATATATTTATAGGGAAAGAGAAAGTAAAAATAATCGTAAATGTTACAGAAATCTGTATGAGATTACATATTACATTGTTTCGTGGTTTTTAATATACAATTTGTAATATTATTACTAAGTTGCATAGATACTATATGAAATATTTTCCGATGACTCAGGTGTATCTAAAGGTGAAAATTTAAATTGTTATAACTAATGGATTTCTGTTGCAAAAAAATTTTACATTATTTATAGGAATGTAGTAGAGATTCATTTATTTCATTAATTAAGTTCTGTTGTTTCCCTACGTACAGGTTTTGTTTTAGTGTTTTATTTTAGGGCTTACAATACAACAAACACGTTCCAGTTGATGTATTCAGATTGGTAACATCAATCCTTATTTTTTTTTTAGAACTTCGTTTTGAACCAATCTGGTTGTTAACAGACAAACATATTGGAAGTACCATTATGTGATGAAATATTTGACCGATGTAAATAGGACCTACAATTATTTAAACCAGTCAATTTCTTTTTTTAAGCTTTGCGGTGGTTTCTAATTATTTTTTCTGCAAATGCTTAGTAGATACTAATGTATTGTCATCTGTAAAATCTGAATTGATTTAAATAAAATTGCATTTCATTTTATTTTAGGAGCGATACCAAAAGAAGCACAAGTGCTACTATGTGAAAGATGTTAGAACAGTCACTGCGGAGTCACTAAGGTCAGTAAATTGCAGAAAAAAATATGGTTCAGTTTTTAAAAATTTTGATGACGTTAATGATAAGTATTATCAAAAGAATTTGTTCTTTCCGCTGAATTGTAGCAGTTCCTATTTTTAATCAACAAATTTGTTTTAATAAATAGTTGAATCTGTGAATAAAATTTTTCTCGAGTTGCAAAAAAAAACAAATTTTTTTACCAAACTAATGCTTTAATTTTTTAAAATGCCCATAAAATACTAATTACAGTCAAACCCTGGTTAATCGGAAATCCGAGGTAACCGTATCAGTTTTTTAATCAACTATGTACATATAATTATGTAACAGTTCTAGAAAATAAGAAAAATATCAAATCAATTCCGTTTTCTCACAATGTATAGTACTGTACATAAATATTGTACATGCAAATTTTAATGTACAATATTAGTTATTTATTTCTGTATTTAAAGTATTTTTACTTTGTTGTAATTCTAAAACCAGTTTTTTAAATGTAGATATCAATACGTAAAGCAGTTTCAGTAACATCTATGCAATTGGCCACCCCTTCCATTCAAAAATTAAAAAAAGAACTAGTGGAATCGATTGTTCTATGTTTGTTCCGGATTGTTTTACAAAAATTTTTATTTGTTCTACTCAAATAAGCAAGAAAATAGAGAAAAATGGGGGAGGCTAGTTTCATGCTACCTTCCCCGCCACTCAACTTTAAACTTTTTTTGATATTAACATTCCATCTTATAAAGATTGGAGTCCACTTACATTAGTTTAGTTAACCGGGGTTGTACTGTACTTGGTATTAAAAAAATGTGAAATGTTTTTTTGTAAGCTACAAACTCAGAATATGTTCTGGCTGGATAGTACAGAGTTAATTATAATTTCTCTAGTAGGTAATATTTCTAGTTTAGTAGAAATTTATCCATTTTGTTTTAAACTACATCAAAGTCGGTTCATTCATTGGACTGATGTGTTGCGTTCTGAAGAAGTTTGCAAAGACAATAATTGTATATCGTAAATGTTTATATTCCAAGAAAGAGGAAGGTTCAAAATATTTAAGTGCACAGTGTTGTGTCATTCATAAATTAAATTAAATATGCATGTAAATGAAACAAAGTAGGGGTTTGTTATATACTACTGTTTTCTTTTTTTTATTATAGTCAGGAGAAAGGTACAAGCGAGGAGGTGGTGGGGGTGGATGGCTGCTGGGACCATCAGGCTATCTCTCAACTGAGGAGGGTGGCTGCTCCTCGGCTCTCTGTTCATGTGAGTGGGGGCTATTTCAAAGGTACGTGTTGTAATATTAATTTAGTGTTACCTTTACCTTGTAAGTTAATGACTCTGTTCTGAGTGAATATTTGTGTATTAGTATTATGTGGAGCACAAATTTTCTGAAACACGAAGTGTTAAAAGACTTACTATGTTCTGCCTTAAACAGGTTATTAACAATATTAGCTAACTCAGCTAAAGTTTTATGAATTGGTCCAATTAATTGTGATAGTTTTTTTATCACAGTGGTGTTTAAATCATTTCTATCATGGCATTTTCATTACTATAGTCCTTGTAAATTCAATGAGCAGGTGAGCTTATGATTTGTGAGACCCTTTCAGTGCCAAAACAATAATTAAAAGTTTGATCTAAAGCCATTTAACTTAAATAAGGGGTTGCAAAAAGTGGCAGCCCTTGTTTCAAAAACTTGCAGGCATAAGCCTGCCATTGCCAACCAAAATTTCAATGTTACAGTAAAATAAAATTTCCTGTTAAAAATTAATTTTTATTATGCTAATAAAAAAAAGAAATTGTTCTAACACTACAAGTATTCAAAATAGTTTTTTTTAGTTTATGTAAAGTCACATCGACAGCTTGGTTATTAGCAACTACTGTGGGTTTTGGTACCTTAATGGGGTTTTAACGTGTTAAAATTTCCAGACCTTAGCCAGGAATCGAACCCGGGACCTTTTGCTTTGCAGGCTAGTGCACCAGTTATTATGCCACAGAGGCGTTTTCAAAATAATTATTCCATTGATTTTTGTTGAAAAGTTTTTTTGTAAAATTGGGTTATCCAAACATTGGCACTCCATGCATTAACTTACGGACATTTGGTAAACCGGATGTTATCACTACGTAAAATATATCGAAGTCCTGTTTTCCGGACATTGGTACTGAAATGGTTAAATGACTACATTTATGATGTATGGTTAAATGACTCCATCGTTTTTAAGCTGTTTTTGAAGTACTTATGTGTCATTTTGTTATAAAAATAATACAAACCATAATTTATGTAGCAGTTTGACTATCCTCACCCGCCTATTGATAAGATTCGCCATATACCTGGCCCCTCCATTGAATGCCACTGTTTTTTTAAAAGTATGTAACAAACTATTTGTTTCTTTTTTTACAGAAATGGAATATGTTCGCATGTTCTGGTGCAAAAAAATGTGTTACATATGGGACCCAGATCGTGGTGAGTTCTCTCAGCTACCTGGTCTGGATTTCAATGTCACCACTGACATATTACACAAACAAAAAGGTCTTTCAGTTGTTGAACAATTTCTTAGGTAATATTATTTTCCATTTTAATAACATTAATTTATAAATAATAATTTGAATAATTGGTGGACAGATTTTATGAATTAGGTATATTGACTCTCCAGATTACAAACTATTATTATTATTATTATTATATATTATTGTCATTGTTATAATTATTCTTTAATGCCAAAAACTATGCTTGAAAATAATGAAATTGTATGACACGTATTAACTGAAATACTTATTGAATACAATAATTCATCAGCATATCAACTACAGTGGTGGGAGCTAATCATGGTCGTTAACCCTTGTAAAAATTCAGTTGAAAAGACCCACTAATAAAACTTTCTGTGACTAGAAAAACTATTGTTGCTAACTTGAAAATTATTTCCTTTTACGTTAATCAAAATGCAAACTTAACCCAACTTCCAGGGGGTGTAGAAGGGCCTTTGGCAGTTTAACTATCAGTACATTAAGATTTTTATGTCTGTTAAACTTGGTTTTTTTTTATTTTAGATTGAAATAAATCAGAATATCCACCATTCAGTTTTAATGTCACATGATATCTATTACAATTTTTATTATGTTTTTTTATTACTGCCAAGAACTTCACTTTATTAATCTGTTACTTATTATCATTACATCTGCCAACCTCAACAGTGAGACACTATATTTTACTACCGTGCAATTGCATCGTTTGGTAACCACATGTTACCCTTCAATTAATATACTTCGTTGTGACTGACACTTTTTCCACTTAAACCCCATTCCTTTAAAATTTTTCTTAACGTACAAAGTTTCCAATTAAAATTAACCATTCTTTCAAAACGGGTAATAACTTCTCACATGTCGGCATCACTTTCTTATTGATATACCGGTTTCCTTTCTTTCCCAGGTGTCAAAAAAATGTTATGACAAATTATCTTCTTCACTGTCTTTAACTTCCTTCTTTATATTTCGAATTATGGAAAGAAAAACATCACAGTCGTTAGCCGCTCGCTCATAGCTTTTGTTAAGAGGCAAGGAAGGGTATTTTTGTTTAGCTTCAACTTCACAGAATTTTATTAGATCGCATATTAGATTTTGTTCAGCACTGTGAACAGTTCGACCCCATTTTCAAAAAACTGACATTTCCGTTTACGGTAGCAATTAGTTATATTCGTATTGTTAATGTATAAAAGGTTCTGCGATATACTGTATGTTCTCTAAGTATAGATTACGTTGTTGTTGTTGTTGTTGTGGCGAACTGATACCAAAGCAGTCAAGCATGCACACTGGTGCTTTTCCCCCTTTATCCCTTGTTAAAACCAAAGGCAAACTTGTGACTAGTAAAGGCCAAGTCAATTGCTGTGAGCACTGGGCTACGCATGCGCTTACTTGACTTCCACTCTGTATACCCCTCCAACCTACAGTTAGATGTACAGTAAGAGTGTTGTTGAAAATTGACAACACCCATTGTATTTAGTAGACATGCTGTTCCATAGTTGATTACACACACTGCACTATTGCAGTACATACAAGACTATACTAATGCAGACGCACGTTTTACCCAGCACTCTCCTTACGAAAATCAGGCTATAGCTATAGATGACTCTCACCTGATTAAAAAAGTCAATAGGTCCTTTTCTTCATTGTCATCACAAATTGACAAAAGAGTGATGCATTAATGCATTTATATTTCAAGTGATGATTTTTTTTGGGTTTAATGTCCGACTGTTCTGCAATCACTGCTAATGCAGATGGTGAAGGATAAAATGATTTTTGTAACGTATGAAAATATGCCATGGATACATGATATTCAAAAGTACTGATTGACAGTATTTAATCAGGTGAATCATCAATTGTGTACTGGTGTATTTGGTGGTTTTTTCTATAATAATAATTATAAACAATACACAGGGAAATGTTTAACAAAATTATAATTTACCTAATAATAAGATTGTAATTATCTTTTTAGTTTTAGTTTTTTTTGTATAGCTTTGTTTTTAACTCATTTAAGCTCTAAATGTCTTGACAAATTTTAGTTAGTTTTGTATTTAATTTTCTTTTTAACTAGTTGGAAATTATACATAAAGAGTACATTACAAAAGTTATGAGTGTGGTTTCTTTTGTTTTTAGACGAGCCGTCTATGGTAAAAATGAAATAGTTGTCCCAATGAGAGGAGTCGTTACTCTATTGTTCTTAGAAGTGTTAAATCCATTCTATGTCTTCCAAATATTTTCCTTCATATTATGGTTTGTTGATGATTATGTTCAATATGCAATGGCTATTTTGGCTATGACGACATTCAGTATTGTAATGGCTATATTACAGACTCGAAAGGTAAGAATGTAATTAATACAAGTACATGGTTTACAATAGCTATTTTTTTAGTTATGAAGTTGTTTTGTAATACAATTTTTTATTAGTCTTCCTTTGTTGTAAATTGTAAAATCTCTGAAATTGTTTATAAAATGTTAAAATTAACTTAAAATTCTTAATATCCCTTTTCAAATTTATACCAAAAATAAAAACAGTCACCGATAACAAAATAAAGGAAAAGCTTTGGTCTTAAGACAATTATATTCTAATCGTTACACAGTATGCTTAACAAAACAATATGTTCTAAAATGTGTATGTACAAGTGAAGTAAGTGTTAGTGAGTATAAAATAGCAATTAAATTTTTCAATTATCTCTTATAATACATGTGTAAAATTTATATCCACTTTAATTAGGTACATTTTATTTAACTCATTACCAGTCTATTCTCCATAAGTTTTTTCCGCTAATCTTTTTATTTAGTATTGAGTATATAAAGTAATTTATCAAACCTTTTTTTAACCTTATTAACCTTTTGTTATTTATTTGTTTAAGTTTTGTATCTTACAGTGTACATAAAGTAGTACATAATTATCTTTCTTTGTAACAGAAAACAAAATTACAGTTGGCAGTATTTATCCATTTAGCATTAAGTATAGAATCTTTCTCAACAAAATTGAGAATGATGTAATACAGGGTGCGGCAGAAAGGATGAACGGTTTTCAAAAAAGCAATATGTCGTTAATTGTGCATAAAAAAAACATTTATTTACAGAATAATATTCACATGATCTTACCATTTTAGAAAATTAATGTTTGAAAACAACATCTGCCAGGTGACGGCCGTTTTCAGCGATGCACTTTACAAGCCGCTCTCGGAAGTTGGCTTCTACTCTTTCTAACATTGCCCTGCCAATTTGTTCGACTTCCACACGAATTGCTTCCTTTAGTTCTTGAAGTGTACGTGGTTTATGCTGGTAAACACGTGACTTGAGGAAACCCCACAAGAAGTAGTCGCACATGGACAGGTCTGGGGAACGAGGAGGCCATTCAATGTCACCAAACCGAGAAATGATGCGACCACGAAAAACAGCCCGAATTGCTTCCATTGAATTTCTTGCGGTGTGAGCTGTCGCCCCGTCCTGCTGAAACCATACTTGCCGGATAGGAATACGTTTTCTTCTTAGTTCAGGTAGGAAGAATTCAGTGAACATCTGTCTATAACGTTCCGAGGTTACAGTTACAGTGGTCCCATTGTCGTCTTCAAAAAAGTATGGACCAATAACAACTGTACTGCTCACAGCACACCAAACTGTCACCTTGGGACTGTGTAATGGTCTCTCATGCATTAATTTTGAATTTTCATCTGACCAATAACGACAGTTCTGCTGATTAACGGTACCATTCAAATGAAAATGTGCTTCATCTGTCGTAAACAAAATGATGTTTTCATTTTGGTCAAGTATGGCCTCCATTTCTCGAGCAAAATTTAGCCGCTTTACATAATCGCCAGGATTCAATTGTTGAACAATGGCCATTTTGTAGGGATGAAATCCTATATCGTTATGTAAAATACGCCTTACTGACCTATCACTGATGTTCAGTTCAGAAGAATGTCTCCTAGCAGATCGACGAGGACTACGGAGTATGGCTTGCCGAACTCTTTCCACATTTTCTGGAGTGCGTACAGTGCGATGAGCCCCTGGCGGTCGTTTATTCATCACTGTTCCTACTGAACGAAATGATTTAACCCAACGTAAAATGGTGTTACGAGTGGGTACACTGTCATTTCTCGCAAGATTGAAATGACGACGAAACTCGCGCTGAACTGCAACGATACTCTCGTTATTACGCACAAAACTGTCGTAAGTAAACATACGATGTTGCACACTCCACGACTCCATGATGCCGACTAAACAATGGTATGATCTACAGAACGCATGGCCACTTCAGTCGCCCCACTCCCACTACCCAGATCAGAATACTATCTGTTCTAAAAACATCCATCCTTTCTGCCGCACCCTGTATTAGCTCAAATGTTGGTAAATTGTTAATTGTGTAATAACCTTTTTATGGAAACTGAAACCCCTAAGTTAGTACTGGCTGTCTATTTTGAAAGGAATGAGAGATTTTTTTCTCTTATTGGAGATCGTAATTTTAGATTAAAATTTAATAAATGTTTATTTCTATCAATGTATTGTATTTATAAAAAACACATTACTCAATAGATCACTCTCACCTGATTTATTAAAAGGTTATTAGACTTTCAGATATCATGTGCCTATTACGATATGGATACTTAATATCCGAAAGGACCTATTGCGTGTTTTAATCAGGTGAGAGTCATTTATAAAGTAAATTGGGTTTTTTTTTATATATTTATAAAAAATTTACAGGAAGATGTTTAACAAAGTTCTGTCAATAATATGACGACAATATGAGGTTTTTAATTTGTATTTATTAACTAATTGACATTCACTGAATTGATTCATTTTTCATCACATGGTAATAAAATTTAATAAATTAGTTAATTGTGTGATCACAGAAATTTATAGAAATCAATAAACGTTATTTTAAAATTCTATTATATAAATATTTGAAAATTCTTTGACCTGGACAGCTGCCTTAATCCTTATTATCTATTTACACATGTTTTGGTGGATCCACCATAAAATCACAGCACATAAAATAAAATTTAAAATAAATAAAATTTAAAATTCAAGGCAGCTAGAAAGGTCGGTGAAAATTACAAATATTTATACAATAGAATTGATATCAAGCTGCAGGTTGCATTACAAATATGAATTTTTAAAAGTCATTATAATCAATTACACTTTTTGTATTCTTTTTTTCAGAACCAACATAAATTACATAGTACTGTACATTCTACAGATTTGGTTAGTGTAGTTCGTAGTGATGATGGAAATGTTGATGTGATTCCAACAGAACTTTTAGTGCCCGGTGATTTACTTGTCATTCCTGCACATGGATGTATTATGCATTGTGATGCAGTACTCCTCACAGGAAATTGTATAGTCAATGAAAGTATGTTAACAGGTTAGTAAGTACACTATAACAATACATGTTTAGTTCAAAAGTTTGTAAAATAACTGTAAAGAACAGAACTTTGGAGTTGAAGTGAAACGTGTGAAGTTGACCATCCAGTATATACTGGGTATATTCACTTTTCAAGCAACGGAGTATTATTTTGTGGTGTTATAACTCCATATATAATTATACAATTAGTGTTAATAATTTATTAATTAATTATTATATAATTATCATTTCTCATAGAGTGAGGTGATGTTAATAGGATGGGACAAGAGATTGGAAAGGGATGTCGATTTGAATAACAAGACTACAGGTAGCAGAAGTTTTTAATTGCTTGGAAGCAAAAACTAATGATGGCAGAATAGAACACAAAATTACAAAGTGATTGGAGAAATTAGGAAAGATATTCCAGAGTGTGAGACTTCTGCTCTGGAAAAGAAAATACCAAGGGCAAGGAGATGATTTGTAAAATGTACTATGTACCAATAGTGACTTATGCATTGGAGACATGGGTGATAAACGAGAGAGAATACAACCAGAAGAGATGAAATTTCTCAGAGGTATAGCAGGAAAGACTAGGATGGATGACGTAAAGATTGAGGAGATTGGGATGGTGAGTCTGTGATGGCTGGAGCATGTGAAAAGAATGGATGCTGGCAGGATTCCTAGAGTGTGGAAAGAAGGAACAAAGACAATAAAAGACGGAGAGGATGCCCACACAAACAAAATATCCTACTCTGCATTTTACAGGGTTGTAGAAAGCCCCCACAATTTTATCGTTTAATAGAATAATAATTATTGTCTTAAATTACTGGAAAATACATAATGCTTTTTAACTATTTTTTAATTCTTGGATGTTTTCCTGTAATTGTTTTTGTACTATTTTTCATATTAAGATTATATAAATTGTATTAAGATTTCATATTAATTGCTTATTAAGAAAGTCCTGATCTTTACAAATTGACCAATTTTTTTTGGAATCATGGGTGGTCAGTCAACACAGGTTTGACTACTAGACAAAAAGCTTTTGCTGTCAACAAGTCAAAATTGGGGAATATGAGGACAGGACTACTATTTACAAAAAATAAATATTTTTTGACTAAGATAATTTCTTGTATTCAAATTTATTTTCATAACAAATTTTCTCTGTAATTAATATCTGTTCGGTTTTTTTTAATTTTCAGGTGAAAGTGTTCCAGTAACAAAAACACCATTACCAAATTCAGATTCAATGTTGTTTAATGAGAAGGAGCATGCTAGGCATACTTTATTCTGTGGTACACAGGTAATTCAGACTCGATATTACGGGAATGAAAATGTGTATGCTGTTGTTGTTAGAACTGGGTTTTCCACTTCCAAAGGAAGCCTTGTTCGATCAATTCTATATCCTCCTCCAGTCGACTTCAAGTTTGAACAAGATTCATATAAATTTGTTCAGTTGTTAGCAGCTATTGCCAGCATTGGATTTGTTTATACGGTTATAACAAAGGTAAGTTGATTCTTGTTGTGTTCTTCATTTGCTAACAATTTTTTTCTAATCACAGCTAATTACAGTAAACTTTCTTGCAGTAACTCATATTATTTTTTCAGTCAGTATTGATAGCATATGTCATAGCCTCCATATTAAACCACAATTGTTGTTGCTACATATATGTTATTTTGTGTAACTAAATATATATATTAATACGCAAAACAGTCTTTGTGATTCATTGATTATGATGGAGCTAACAGATCTGTTTTAATTTCCAGGTCTCTGGAAAGATTTTCTTGTGAAATATACTTTTATACAGTGCGTTCATTAAGTCGCGCACATCAAAAAGGTTGTGAAGTAATGTATTTTATTTGGTATTATGTATTTGTTATTGTTATAACTTTTATACACATATATACTTAGTACTTACATATATACTTATTTCCAACATTTTATGTCTTATAACATATGTTCAAAATGGCTGCCTTGTTCATTAATACACACACGAATTCGTTTTACCACGTTTTTTGACAATTTGTGGAGTACGCCTACACTAATATTGTTAATCTCCGTTGTAATGTTCATTTTCAGTTCATTCAGTGTATGAGGCCTATTTTTATAAACCCTTCCTTTGAGATAACCCCACAGGAAAAAATCTGGAGGCGTTAAATCGGGAGACCGTGGGGGCCATAACCCTTTAGAGATTATACACTCGCCAAAAAACTCATGTAAGAAACTCATTGTTTCATTCAACGTGTGACATGTGGCACTGTCCTGCTGGAACCATACATCACGCTCATCGGTTTCCAACAACGAAATAAACTGTGTGATTATGTCTTTGTATACACCACTGTTCACTTTAGTTTCAAAGAAAATAGGCCCCACTATTCGACGATGTGACGCGGCACACCACACTCCAATTTTCAGACAGTGCAATGGACTTTCATGAAAAACATGAGGATTTTCAGTCGACCAGATTCTTGTGTTTTGGCTATTCACATATCCACTAAGGTGGAACCAAGCCTCATCACTGAAGAAAACACGGTCTAGCTCTTCGATTCCATGGTTGTCGACAATGGACCGAAACCATCTACAGTAAACAAGGCGCTTTTCTTTGTCTGGATCTTTCAATTCTTGAACACTACGAATACGATATGCACGAAATTTTAACTTTTTCATAGCTTTATGAGCACTACCCAATGAAATTTGTGATTGTGTTAATAGTCTTCGTAGGCTTTTTGAAGGCGACTGCTGCATAACATTTCTAACCTCAGCCAGTTTAGCGTCAGTTAAAATGACTGGTCTCCCTGATCTCTTCTTGTCTGCAACAGTTCCGGTTTCACGGAAACGTCGAATTAATCTGGTTAAGGTCGACTTGTTAGGCACACTTACATCCGGATATGTCACACGAAATTGCTCAATAACAAATTCATATGAATGACTGGTAAAATACTGTTCAAGAAGGAACACTCGTTGCTCTTGGGAAAACGACATGTTTACCTTATCATAATCTAAACAATACTGCAGGACTGTTGTAACATGTACACACAATAATGTGCTTCACATCTGTTGTTTATCTTACCAGTGGTGCTATCTTGCGGTAGCCACTAGAACTAATATAAAAACCCACTGTTTACAGACTCGTTTATTTGGATGTGCGCGACTTAATGAACGCACTGTAGTTTTGTTTGCTATTTTTTTTTAAATATAAATTTTACCTTGAATGAGATTGAATATGTACTGTAATGAAATTATAATACTTTCATCTAAACTTATACCATTCTCAGCTTAAGTATAAAAAATTAAATATCAGTATTATCTTTGTTGGAAATGTAATGTGAAATTTAAGTTTATGAACTGTTTGGTGTTTTTCCTTTTTACTTTGTCTTGCCTATATGAATATATTCTTTGTCTTGCCTATATGAATATATTGGAAGGAAAGTATTGTTTTCATGTCAAGTTTTCACCGGATCTACACGTTTTCAGACCCCCTGAACTCAAAAAACATGTTTTTAGCGCTTAGTTTGTGTGTGTGAACAAAAGATCTCAAGAACGGAACATCGTACAAAGTTGAAACTTGAAACTTAAGTTAGGTACTATTAGAGGACCTGACATGAACATTTTCATCAAACTCGGTCAACCGGAGGTAGTAGTTTATTCATGTCATTTTTCACTTTTGCGATTTTCTCAAAAACGGCTTCTATGATATTTTTTAAAATTGCCTCATTTACTACATTTTTTATGCTCTACAAAATAGGATAGGATAGCGTCAAAGAGTGATTTTCCACGTTGTTAAGACAAATACTAAGGTTGATTTTCATTTTGCGTCTTTCACTCATGATTAAAATTAGGTTAATTTTTTGTTTATTTCTAATGTTTAATTACTAACATTAGGTTATATTTTTCATTACTTGCATTGGCAAAAGAAAGTCATGTGAGTGTTTCACAACAGATTTTTGTTTTTATTATATCTTAACATCGTTAATGATATACTTATAAGATTATATAACTTTTTTTTTCCAGTCACTTCGTGGAGTAAAGAAATCTGAAATAGCATTAGAAGCATTAGATCTGATAACAATAGTAGTACCACCTGCATTACCTGCTGCTATGACTGTAGGCCGAATGTATGCACAAATGCGATTGGAGAAGAAAAGTATCTACTGCATAAGTCCACGCACAATTAACGTATCTGGCTCTATTAATTGTGTTTGTTTTGATAAGGTAATTATTGAAATCATTCAATTCACGTAGATGTAGCCTAAATACTGAAAAGTTAAATCTAGTAATCCCAAGCAGAAAATTTTCCATTATGAACAATTTTTATATTAAACAGTACAAGCTAACTGAGTCTAACAAAAAAAATATAGTATTGAGTGAAGGTAGCACTTGTAGACAATCTGCAGTCTAAAAGTATTAATTGATGTCAACTATATTACTAAATTATAGATGTACAGTAGTTATCAAATACAGTGACCACCAAGGGACTGGCTAGTTCCGGCCACTGTAACTGATGGCCTTTACTTAAGCGAAGGTCCAGTTACGGTCATGTTGTTTGCCCTTTGTGAAGTAAACCACTTCAAAAGAGCTTCTTTTACATCTTTTTTCTTGACTAAGTCGAAGTCTCTTTGATTTTTCTTTACCTTCATCAAAACTATTCTGAATTTTTCCAAATTACGGATTTTATGGATTGTCCAACATTGAAATCCCTTGCAATATCGCCGTTTGTTATACCGTTTCCCAAACACAAAATAATGTGCATTTTTTTCCATTACTGCAAAATATCTACGTGATGACACCATATTTGCATTTGTATAAAATACAAAAATACTGTACGAATAACGAAAGGATTTACACAAAAGATATGAACTAAACTTAAGTAAACTGGACAATAAAATTATAGATCATTGCTGTATTTAAGACACAAAAAGAAAGGATAGACCTATTAGTAATCAAACTTCTGACATGAACACTTTTAAGAAAAGACTTAAAAATTAGAAGAAATAATGAGTAACACGCTGACTCATACTGTTGAGAGATAACCAAAATAGTTGAAAATTCATACAGTTGTTGCTGAAACTGATAGTTGAGTGACCGAAGTCACTGTAAATGTTATTATTTTATATTGCACATGATAGCAGATTTACCTTTCCATCAAATATTGGTCACACTAACTGATAGGTCATTGTATGCTATAACTAATGTATAAATATTATAGATAGTCTAACTCTTTTTTTAAATTCCTTGATTACATATAGTTCTAAGCCAAAAAAATAATGTATTATTTACCCATACCTACTTAGTGAAATTCAATAATGTATGGGTAACATCAACAACTTTTAACTGTCCATGCCAGTTGGTTGACAGATGATTGTGTAAATTATTAATGAATCAAGTTCCATCAACATCATCTGCCCCTTCATCAATACACATCAAAAGAAGAATTTTGTAAAACCTATGGACCATATTATATGATCCAATGGCACGGAGTTACATTTATTTAGGCAGGGAGGTAAACAGCCAGTCAAGGCATTCTATACAGAAATCATGAGAAGAATTTAAATCACAAGAGCAGGTTTTGTGAACATTTACACTTTTGTGCCATCTAAAGGTGTCTACTGCCTTAAATTGCCATTTAAACTGCCAGTTAAACCATTCCACTGAAATAAAAAGAAGAATTTAAATCACAAGAGCAGGTTTTGTGAATATGTGCAGATGTTATCTAATGGGATGCAGTTACATTTATTTTGGCAGGGAGGTAAACAGCCAGTCAAGGCATTCTATACAGAAATCACAAGAGCAGGTTTTGTGAAAATTTACACTTTTGTGCCATCTAAAGCTGTCTACTGCCTTAAATTGCCATACCTGATTTATATTATTGTATGGATGCTAAAGATATCCTGTAAAAAATTAAACTTATAACAAACAAGTACTGTTGAGAATTAGAATGTAAATATCACCGTTATAGGCAGGAAAACATCATGTTTACAGAACTTCAAAGACTAGACCCACACAGATGGAACCGCCTTAATACATCGGCTCCATGAGAAGTTTGTCATAGTACCTAGTTGCCAATCTCAATTGAGATAGCACCGTGGAGATTGATGTTATGTAAATTTTTATATTGATAGAAGTCTAAAATGAACAGTTACATTATTGTGTTCTCTTCATTATTAAAAGAACAAATTCATTTCATTACTGAAGCATTTATGAACAATTTATTTTGATAATTATGTTAAAAGAATTTGTGAAATTAATTTAACTATTTGCTTTCAGACTGGAACTCTTACAGAAGATGGTCTTGACATGTGGGGAGTGGTACCAGTTGAAGGTACCAAATTCCAATTGCCAATCAAGCAGTTAGATAACATGCCAATTTCCCATCTTCTTACTGCAATGGTTACATGTCATTCACTTACTCTTATTGATGGAAAACTGAATGGTGATCCTCTTGACCTTAAGGTTTGTATTAAAATGCTATCTTCTTAATACGTTGAAAAGATGTATGAATTTTTTTAAACAGAAAAGTGTGTTAATTAATTCCACATGTTGTGATAAAATATTGTCAAAACCACATGTCCACTTTATAGTTTACAAAATAGCTTGAAAATAAAATGTAAAAATTTGTTTAATTTGTTTGCATTTGTTTATATTATCAAAATAACTGAGATAATTATTGGTTGAAAATTGGTTTCTTTCTTTAAGCATTCTTTAATTTGAGATTAGAAACCCAGTTACTAACCAAATATATATACAAACCAAACAAATATTTTATTTGGAGTTTTTGATTTCTGCTAGTGTTCCATGGGATGGTGGTAATTTATTTTCAAATATTAGTACATATTTTGTACAATGGTCAAACAAGTTTTTACTAATTTTTTTCATGTTGGCTTATCCAATTGTATTCTGTAATGTTTAACAAGCTAACTTACTACTTAAACGGTTAAGAGATTTTATATACTGTAAAAATCTAGAGAAATATGGATCAGACGAATTTAAAGTAATATTGAATTTTACATAGAAGTTACAAAATTTAAGATACATTTTTTACAATGTGGTTGTACAGAACCATTTCTGTTTATTCATTTAATTTGTAGTAAAATTAGTTTGTAGAAAAACATTTAACCTCAAAATATTGCCTTAAAAGTAAAATGACATTGAAAAATGCAATTTATTTATTGTTTACTCTGCTTTTGTATGGTATCGTTAAATAAAAGAATGGTAACAAGTAGAAGATATTATTTTATTTAATTATTAAAAAAATCATCGTATTACCCAGTAATGTTTTAATTCTACATGCTTTGAGATTATATATATGTTTGTTATGAAATATTCTTTTTATTGTAGATGTTTGAATGTACTGGTTGGTTACTTGAAGAACCTGACATAAGTGAAAACAATAAATATGATCTTATTTCACCGACAGTTGTGAAACCTCCAAAAAATTCTTTAAAACACAATGAAAGCGAAGTAAGTATTTATGATTATGCATTGTATAATTTATTATCTTATTGTGAGCAAACCAAAAATTTTTGGGTTAATTGTGAGCTGTTACTAACCTTTTCTGAGCAATTATCAAATCTACGATTTGTATTTCTCTATGCACTTAATTCTCCGTAGTCTTTTCGATGGCTAAGTATTCATAAGCTGAGTATCACTGGAAGTGAAGTCTCAGTTGTACTCATATGTTTGTTAATTCAGTGCATTCAATTACAAATATTTTAGTAGAGCAGAGATAGCATGCCCAATGTGATTTTTTTAATTGCCTAATATTGAATACAAGGCATGTTCAGAAAGTAAGTACCGTTTTTAAAAAAAACAAGTAAAACAATTTTTTTTCAACACAATTTTATTTCTACGTGAAAGCCCAAACCTTGAACTATTTTTCGACATAATTTCCACTGATGTTCAAAACTTGTCGTAGCGAGTGATCAATTTGTCTATACCCTCTTCGTAGAAGGTTCCCGCCAACAAATGTAGCCACGACTCCACGGCAGTTTTCACTTCATCGTCGGTTTCAAAGCGTTGGCCACCTAGCTCGTGCTTCATGTCCAGGAACAAGTGGTAGTCAGACGGGGCCAATTCCGGGCTGTAGGGCGGGTGATCGAACTGCTCCCAACGAAATTGTCGAACCAATGTTTGAGTGTCACCAGCGGTATGGGGCCGATCATTGTCATGGAGCAGCACAATTCTCATCATGCACATTTGTTCGACCGCCATTGAACATTCTAACCCACTTTCTTACCATTCCTTCACTCATCACGTGTTCCCCATAAACATCTTGAAGTTGACGATAAATTTCAGCCGGTTTCACATTCCTTGCGTTCAAAAATCTTAATACAGAACGAATCTCACAATCGGCGGGATCACTAATTGTCTTAAACATTTTAATCGTTCAGAGAAAACTGAAAACACAACGTAGAACAACTACAATGGCATGGGTCGATAGCCAGTGAACAAGGACGACTAGTGCGCATGCGCGGAACTCTGATTGCAGCGCTACGGCGGCAGTAGAATGAAACGCTACTTACTTTCTGAACACGCCTCAAACTAATATTTTAAATTTGCTTAAAATTTAAAATTTCGGTTTTAATTTTTACAGCTGGATGTTGAAGTGGGAATTGTTAGACAGTTTCCATTTTCTTCAAGTTTACAACGCATGAGTGTAATAAGTAGAACACTTGGTGCTTCAGAGTTTACAATTTATAGCAAAGGGTCGCCTGAAATGATCCAGAATCTTTGTAGACCAGAAACAGGTGAGTGCAAGTCAAATGTACAATTATTTATGAATTCTTGTTTTATTTTTATGTTCCAATGCTCATATCTCAATCACATTTGTAAATAATTAAACAAAGGATAAAACATCTTATATTGTTACAATTATTTGTGAAATACTGATAGTTATAGGTTATTAATTTGTTTGTTTCTGATCTTTTTAGTACCAAATGACTTCTGTAAACGACTTGAAGGGTATACTCAAGAAGGTTATAGAGTTATCGGTATTGCTTATAGAAATCTTCCATCTCGATTAACTTATCCAAAAATTCAACGCCTGTCAAGAGAAGAAGTAGAAATCGACTTGTGTTTTCTTGGATTTGTCGTATTGGAAAACAGACTTAAACCGGAAACAACTGGTGTCATTAGTGTTCTGAAAGGTGCTAACATTCGCACGATCATGGTTACAGGTTGGTAAATGAACATTTTGTAATTTTTTAAAAATACATTTAAAGTTGCATCAACAGCTTTATCACTAGCAACTACTTTGGGTTAAGATATAGTTTAAAGTAATAATTTCTAGACTGTATTCGGGAATTATACTCAGGACCTTGTACTTTGCACGTAGCACACTAACCAATACACAACAGGCAGCTTGTAAATTTATTGTATAATAGTTGAAAGCATTATTATAAAATCATTAATTATTAAAAATATTTTTATTAATAAATTTGTAAGTTAAAAATAAGTGAACCTCAGGAAACCAGCTGTTTGGTGTTTCTATATAATGTGGGGCTGATTTTTTTTTTTAATTCAGTTTTAATCAATCCTGATAGTATAAATATATTTTTGAAAAAATGTTTTTTATTTAATTTTTTTACTTTATATTTATAAGCTTCATTTTATTTTTGATTGTAGTTTACCCTAGTCCTTATTGATTATTTTTTATATTTTTTTATTTTATTTAAAGTCATGTCAACATGTTGATCATTGTAAAATTTAGTGATCATTGTAGATTATAAGTTAGAAACTTAAAATAATCTAAGTAAATGTCTTAATGAAAATTTAAGTAATACATTTATGTAGCCTATATATTTTTTATTGAATATATTAAATTGTAAGTGTAAAACGTAACTTTTTCGATATGCATATATTATTATGTAATGATTATTTCTGTACCGGTGTTGCTGACAAATAAAGATTTATTTGTTAGCGATTACTTTGGATTGATGATATAGTACTTGGGTTGATAAATGGTAAACCACCTCACTTCTCATTTTACTTAGAAAAGCCTCTACAGATTCAAACCAACCTTTCGGCTTTTGACCTGAACATCAACTTTCGATTAAAGAATGGTGGGTTTGAACATGTAATAATTTTCCAGACCCTAGTTGGGAATGGAACCCAGGACCTCAGCTTTGCAGCATAGTACGCTAATCACTAAGCCACTGAGGCAGCCATTGATGTTTTGTTAGCAATTTGATATTAAGTATATTAAATATACCATGAACACTTAACGAAATAAAATTAGGTAATAATAGTGTACATGTATTTTTATTACTTGATTTTTTTCAATTCGAACTGAAGTACATTAAACCAGTGGAGGTAGATTTCTGTATTCATAAGCCTATCAAAGTACTGAAACTAAAATTTGGATTTTATTTTATTCTATACCTAATATAGTTATACTTTGATTTCTGACCACTGCATAAATAACTAATACGCAATTTTAATCATTTGTGCAGGTGACAACATGTTAACAGCTCTTAGTGTCGCTCGAGATTGTGGAATTGTTTCACTTGGGCAACGTGTCATAACAGTCAATACAAAACCAAGTCTAAATAATCAACCGCCAACAATATACTACACCCAGACAAACCATGTTCGACCAGATAGTGTACAGAATAGTGTTCCAACTAGTACAGTTACTACTCCTGTAAGTATTGTGATAATACAACTTGGTGGGTCTTATAAAACATCCTATATAGTTATTTAACAGCCATATTAAATTGATAATCAAAATATATATTATTTCTTTAAACCACCAGTAATACAGTAAACTTGCCAATTATAGCGCTTTCATGCATAAAATGCACATCTTTAGTGATTTTTATTATTAAAATTCAAAATTTGAAAAATCCTCTTTCCCCCATGGTAGATAAGGATTTCTACCATAAGATAATATGGTGGATATATCTTAAGATATTTATTGTAGAATTCACTCCAGGTTCTTGCGGGATCTGATTATTAATGAATGATGAAAGTTCCTTTTAAACTTATAAAAAGTAGGGTATTTATTCATAAATTATTACGATTATAATTATTATTAAATTACAATTAAACTTAAAACTTAATTAAAAGAAAATATGGGCATTTTAAGTTTTTACAAAAACAATGAGACTAAATTTTTTATTATTTTTCAAAATATTCGCCTGTAAGTTTCATACACTTTTGCATGTGTTTGAACCAATTCTTGAAACATTTTTTTTCATTCTGAAGGTGGTATCTCTAAAACATGGTTTGTGAAGGCTTCTAAAGTTTCTTGAGGTGATGAAAATTGCTGTGCACACATCTTTTTGTTTGACCTTTGGGTACACAAAGAAGTTGTTAGGCAATAATTCAGGTGAAATGGGCAGTGAGACATTATTTTGATGATTTTTCTACTCTAAATAAAAGATTCTTGAATGTGCTGTGTGAGAGTTGGAATTGTCATGATAAAGGTTGATGTGATGTTTTCAACTGTTTTTCCTGATTTCATCAATGACTTGTGCTAGACAAATTGTTTTATATCATTCAGCATTAACTGTTCTTCAGTCCTCTATTGGAATGGTTGTGACATGTACAGTACAACAAAAGAAACAAGCAATCATTTTCTTGTAAGTGCTTTGTGAACAAACAACTTTTGTTGGATTCAGTTCGTCTTAAAACACCCAAGTAGTTTGATTGCTGCTAAGTTTCTGGCTTATATGAATATATCCAAGTTTCGTCACCTGTAACAATATTACATATGAGTTTAGCTGTTTCTTTATCAAATTTTTGAGCATATGCTTACTCTAATTTACACAAGCCTTTTTCTGAGCTTCAGTCAAATTATGCGGATTCTATTGCAAACAGATCTTTTTCAAACCTAAATGGTCATGCAAAATCTAATACACTGTAGTCTTTGATACGCCAAAGGATGCCTCTATCCCATAATAAGTCTTGTGCCAATGTCTATGATCATGTTGTACACAGCATTGATAAATTTTTGAACAACCGACTTTGGTCAACCTTCTCAAAATTCACCACGTACAGTAGCATGACCATGGTGAAATTCTGCGACCCAGTTGTAAACAGTCTTTTTTGATAATACTTATGTTTGTGTTTATTGCCATTATGTTTTATTCAGATTTCTGGTTTTTTTTTACAGACCCATGGTGATAAAAATCATGTCGGAAGTGATGCCACTAGCATGCTTAGTTATGGTACTGTAGATTCCATTACAGCAACCACTGTTGTGACTGCCAATGGTACTACTAGAAACAGTATTATAACGGATATCGAGACTCCTGTTGACAATAATATATGGTAAGTTTTAACTATAGAAATCATAAAATAATGTTTTTAACTCTTCTGAGTTATAAGTAATCATTGATTTTTTCCTTTTAAACTGAAATTAAAAACAGTGAGAACTGTAACTTAAAAACAACTATTACGGTTGTTCTATGATTATTCTCCAACTGTCATAAAATATTTTACACCTCTACCTCTTCTGTTCTTTAATGCTTCAGTCGTATAATTGGCTGACCATGTATGAAGAAACAGAACTATTTTTTTTTAGCCCTGGAACTAGCAGATTGAGTCCACGTAATTTAACACTCCACATGCCTGTTATGGGTAAAATTTTTCTTTATAATGTGTGTTGTAGTTTATTCAACTGCCCATAATAGACAGGTGGAGTGTCAAATTATTTACACTCAGTCTGTTCGTTGCAGGGCTAAAATAAATAGTTCTGTTTCTTATCAAATGGTCAGCCAATTAAATGACTAAATCATTTAAGAACAGAAGAGGTAGAGGTGCAAAAGACACTAATCAGAGTTATCTCCTCTGAAAGTAATAAATTTCATTATACAGCCAGACCCTGTGGTGAATGAAGTGAAGGTGTCATTTGCAGAGTGGAAAATATGTGCTTTTCAGAGAGCCCGGCATGCTGATAAGCGTACTTTTCCACTCGGTGAGGAAGGCAATGGTAAACCACCTCACTCCTTGTTTTACTTAGTAAAACCTCTAGAGGTTCAAACCAGCCTTTCGGCTGTTGACCTAAACAACAACAGTTTATTCAAAGTTAGAAAATATATCTGACTTAATGTATGGTCAGCTATGATGTTTTGATCAGAAGTATGGTTGATTGGGCCGGCTAGAGATTGTACACAATAACAATACATATAAACTTTGGGGCTTATTGACATTGATTTGTGCAACATAGTAATTTAAAAGTGATAATAGTCACCAAACAGTGACCGAAATTTTTAAGTGATTGGATTTGCAAGAGGACAGGTAATTAAGAAGGCCGTTACATTGATCTTATTTAAGATGTTGAGTTAAGTTGATTTTAAGTTATAAACAGTTTCAAATTATATATATATAGTTTTTTTTGTATAAATGTGAAATCCTTTGAATTATTACAGTGTTAAAAAATATATTAAAAAAAAACCTTTAGAATTTTTTAATTATTTACAGTAAATTAGTTATTACTATCAACAGTTCTTTTAAAATACCTGTTGTTATTCACCATTATTATACTTTCATTTATTTCTTTGTGCTTATTGTTTTAATGTTAACAGTTCTCCAAATGATTTTGGATCAGCAACAAATTATACATTTGCCTTAACTGGACCAACTTGGACTTTAATTAGAAATCATTATCCTGAATTGGTGCCTAGAATAGCAACCCGTGGTACAGTATTCTCTCGTATGTCTCCTGACCAGAAGCAACAGCTTGTCCTTGAATTGCAGGCTTTAGGATATTATGTAGGTTAGTATCAATCAATTTATTAAAGAGTATAATAAATTATTAAAATTAGTATGAAGTGAACAGACAGAATAAGCATCTTCTGTTATAAGACATTCATTCTAGTTTAATGCCCAGTAATCATATTAAATAAATTAGATCTTTATTCTGGTTTTGGAGACTGAATTTTATTTCCTGTAGAATGAGGTTTTTTACCTAATAGAAGTGTTGTGCCTCCTTAAAGTTGAAAATCTTATCTTGTTATAATAGTTGCACTTGTTGAAACAGACATTAAAAACATGCCTGTTTTTCCTGAATGAAGCTAAATAGTAGTGCTTAAATGGAATTATTGTGTTATTGGATCAACGAAAATACCATACGGTAATGTAATCTTTCTGCAGGAAATTTTAATAAATCCCATCAAAATTTGATGTTGAATGTGTCGTACTTACTACAAATTTGATTACAATGTGAAAATAATATGTAAATTGTAGATAGGTATTTGTAAAAGTTGTCGGTTGATTTTTTTTGAAGAGAACATTTACTATGTCAACAACAAAAATAAATTGCAGATTAGTATACTAATACTGTTAACAACAAACTGCCAAACTATGATCAGTGAGTCAGTTTAAAGGGTCACTTGCAAAATCTGATAGTCCGTAGTATTACAACTCGCTGAAAATGAGTATGAGTTTAGTTATTTTTTTAAATTTTACAGGGTGTGTGTGTGTGCGCGCGTGCACGTGCAATTAAGAAGAGCAAAAGTGACCAGAAAAACCTAATATGAGCCTTGAACTTTTTTGTGAAGTATTGTTAGTGGTTAGAAGAAAGAGTGCACTGCGGAGTGGTGCACTATTACCAGAGCAGTTCATGAGAATTTAAATAAAATAATTTAAAAAAATAATGATTAAGGTACTTCTTGCCGCATGATAGGTATACTTCCTGAGATGTATATTATATGTATTTATTTTTATGTAAAATAATGTGTGATTTTTCTGTTTCAGCAATGTGTGGAGATGGAGCCAATGATTGTGGTGCTTTAAAGGCTGCTCATACCGGTATCTCATTATCAGAAGCAGAATCATCTGTGGCTTCACCATTCACCTCTCAAGATCCTAACATAGAATGTGTTGTCCAAGTAGTAAGAGAGGGTCGTGCTGCTCTAGTTACTTCCTTTGGAATCTTCAAATACATGGCTGCGTACAGTCTCACCCAGTTCATTTCAGTAATGATCCTTTATTCCATCGACAGTAACCTTTCAGACATGCAGTATCTGTTCATCGATCTATTTCTTATCACAACTTTTGCATTTGTATTGGGAAGAACTGAAGCATATGATGGTCCACTTGTTTCTCAACCACCGCAGACCTCACTCATGTCATTGGCACCAGTTGTTTCACTCGTTGGACAGATGACTATTGCCGTTATATTTCAGCTGATCAGCTTCTCTTCTATTCAACGTTTCGATTGGTATAATCATTTAATCATTAGCATTTGTTTTTAGTATAATGGTATCGAATGTTGATTCTCTCTTAAACAAAGAAATGGTTCAATCCCAAAGCGCACGTAATTATATCACGCTGGCAACCCATGTAATATTTTGGAAAAGCTTACTTTTTTTTATTAATACACTTTTACAATGTTCAATAGGAACTAAAAAAATTGACCAATTTTGTTGCAGTTTTCATAGAAAATGATGGATTACTGTTGAATTAAGTACCAGAATGAAAAATGTTAATAAAATAATCACAGCACTTTTTTATTTTCCTTTACTTTTGGTTTTACGCATTTTCATATAAACTCACTGTATTTTGGAATGTATATTTTAACGTGGTTTTTGTAGAAAATCATAAACTGCTGCTAAAGTAATAAGCAGCAGATGAAAAAATCCTAAGTATAAAACTGTATTTCTTGTTACATGCATTCAAGGCCTAAAATGTACCTTAATTCTATATTTTTGAAAAAACCAATTTTTCCATTTTCTTCTGTCCAACATTGAAATTTCCAAAATCCTTTCTACATGATTGTTTCAGGACTACGAATATTTTATTTAGCTCAAATACAAACTAGGATACTACGAGGTATACATGGGGCACATACAGTTTGAAATTATAGTCATTAAATGTAGCACATTGTTCAGTCATAAAACCTGTTTTAAATAAGAATTGTCAATTCCCTACAGCAGATCTCTTTCTGATATTTAAATACTAGAATATAAGACAATTATTTATAAAATCTCTACTGGGTTCGTTTTGTATTCTATTCTAATATTGGTAATGTCACGACAGCACTGTTCAGTGCCTATTGTTCCCTAAAACAATCTGTAGATAATGAATTCTTTTTATATTTCTGAAATCTCATTTGGGAATTAATATATATAATTCCTAATGAAATATCTGATGTATTGAAAATACCTTTTAAGAGAAAGACAATTGGGTGCGCTACTACAGTATGCGACCTACCGCGTTAAGTTTAGTGAAGTTTGTATTTGTTGGTGTGGTAGCACTGTCCTCTAGCACTTTTTGCATACTTTTAAAATAAAAGGATAATAAAACAATAATTTATAATAGCAAATGATACTATAATTAAAATTACGAAAAGGATATTAACAAACAAATCAGGTTCTTCTTTTCTCATAGTTTTCCATGATAATATGATCGAGTTATGATATGTTAACTGTAGTTCAGACATAACCTTAATGTAAAATATGTGAATCTTTACACTTGAAAAGTGCTATTGGACAGTGCTACCACATCAACAAATACAAACTTTACTAAACATAACGTGGTAGGCCGCACACTATAGTAGCACCGATAATTGATAATAATTATTTCTCTAGGCAAATAAAGGCATTGACTACATTTTTCAAAAACAATTTAGAAAGATTGCAATTTACTCATAAGATACCTTCATGGAAGTAAAATTACTCCTATAGAATAGAACAATATTCCATTATAGTATACTACTATGTGTTGGGGTAGGCCTACATAAGTATTTTAAAAATTTAATGGTGATAAAATATATATAAACCTTTTACTGGACCTACCACAAGTTCTATTAACTTGAGCTTGCTTATTTCTTTAATTTTCTTAATTTTTCAATTCCCTTGTTTTAGGCAAATAATATGGTTTATTTTTTCATCTAATGTATAAGTAAAATTTACTTACAATGATCTTTTATTATGAATTTATTTTTAATAATTTGTTTGCTTTTCTGTTATATGTAAAATTATGTATCTTTTGTTTTCAGGTTTGTGCCGTATAACTCCACAGCTACAGAATCAGTCGGTTGTTATGAGAACTATGCAGTATTCACAGTATCAAGCCTTCAGTATATTATATTAGCTGTTGTATTTTCTAAAGGACCTCCGTATAGAAAAAGGCTTATTTCTAATTGGAGTCTTCTTATATCAGTATTTATAAGCTGTGGATTTACATTTTATTTGACTCTTGGGCCAGTTAATTGGTTGGCAGTAAGATTTGAACTTATTGTTCCTCCAAACTATAATTTCAGAATTATTGTGATTTTGCTTGGATTTGGAAATTTAATTCTCGCTACGCTCCTGGAATTCTTTGTCTGTGATTATCTTCTTATCTACAAATTAAGAGAAAGGTTTGTTAATCAAGTAATTTTAAGGTAATAATATTTTTAATATAAGCTATAAAGTGAGGAGATTTGCCAACCCAGTCCTCTGAAAGTATTATTAACTTTAAATATTTTTAATTAAGTTTGAGTTGTATTTCCAAATCATTGTACATTCAATTATGTATTTCTACAATCAATCGTAAGTAATATTTATTACCACAGTATTATGTATCAAGTGTGATATTACGTAATACCAAATCGTATGAAAATATGCCGTGCCTGAATGGGATTCGAACCCAAGACCTCATGATGAGAGGCGACATTCCATATGGAGGCAACATGCAGCCAGAAATGGTAAAATTTACAACACTATCTGTCTCTTATCGCTCATTTGAGCATTCTGTGTCTTAACACAAATGATTTTGGCATACATGCAGTGGGACGATGACCTAAGCATGCACGCCTTGGGGTGATGGAGATTAAGTGAGAGAGAAGATGGTCTTATATTCAATTATGATTTTAAATCGTAAATTTGAAGGTGTTTTAAAACTAAGGCTTATAAATATTATATGTTTAACTCCAGGGATAGAAGTTAGTTAGAAAACGTGCTTTAATAAAAAAAAGGTTGCTTCCAAAAGGAACAAAAATATTGATACTGGTAGTTAGTTATCTTAACATGAACAACTTTCCCCAAATAGTTGTGTAATTTATTTAATGATTATTTTCAGGAGAAGAAAATTGGGCATTATTGGCACAAAGAAGTACTTACAAGTTGAAAAAGAGTTAAATGAGTCTTATGAATGGCCTCCGTTGAGTCAGATACCTCCTGCAGCACCATTGTCTGAGTTATCAACCCGGTTGCACCCTCCTCGATCTCCACTGACAATAACATTAGTTTCCTCTCAACAAAATGGATCTGCTTTTAGTTATCCTCCAAAAGGTTAGTTTTTTTATTATATTAATAAACAAACAGTTAATCGGAATATTGATTTCTTCAGTGCCTCTACATAGTGGTATCATAATTTTGACCCCAACTTTGGATGCTTGCTGAAAAAGGTTGAAAAATATTTTTAGTTGTTAATGATTTACAGTAAGAAACAACCCCTCAACAATACTCATATTTACACTGTATATACGTTAATTTAGAAAAAATATTACAAACAAAAAACAATCAATGTCTTAACATGTTTTTTTGTTTGTAAAAATATTGATTATGTTTTGTTATTTAAAAACTTAACTGTAATAATATTTTCATCTATACAAATATTATAAAGGTGTAACATTTGTTTGTACAAGTCAATCTCAGAAACTTCCCAACTGATTCAAAAATTTTCTTTGTTGGAAGCTTAGAGCTTCGTGAGCACAAAATAGACTGCATGGCATTATGTAATTTTTAATTTAAAAAAATGTGTGATTGGTAAAATGAAGTCATCTTTTATTTTATTTGTTTGGGAAGGTTAGTTCTTCTGTCTATTCTATACGTTAATTCTATTCTATTTTCCCATCTATAATGTAGAGCTATTGTCATGTGCAGGCACATATAGCATAGTACTCCCCTACTCTTTTACTCCTCATTACTTTTTTCTATTTTTGAAAATTTATGGGACAGATATCCAAAAAAATAATTTTACATCAAATTTCTTCAGAAGAGGCTATGTAAACCTCCCAGAAATCAAAGAGATAATACCATAACATTTTTTTTTAATAAATTTTTTCCTATTCAGTTATTCTCATGATGTATTTCTTATCTTCCACTGGTGATTCATATTGAAGTCAATAAAATTCCTGTTTATAATACTTACTAACTGGTTTTATTTCTATAAAAGTACAGTATACTCCATTTCAGTCACCCTCTGGGGTTTACTGTATTTGTTTCACTCTTACTGAAGTTAACTATAAACAAAAAGTTTTTAAAATAATGTTAAGGAAAAATAATGAAGTAACACACCTTGTAGATCAATTTAAAAAAAAAATATTTTGATAAGAAAATTATTATATCTAGCCATTAACCAACAGTTCACCAACATTCTCTGGATAATGCCTCTTCTCACCCTACATTGTTATGGTTTACAAAAATAGTATGTAGCCTATCTATTGAATCGGTTTTGTTTATGGAATTTAATTTTTACCTGGTATTTACAACTTTGATTAAAATCTACATGTTCACTGTAACCGGAGTTAAGGATTCACAACATCAAAAGTAATTTCTATGTAAATGAGTCGGGATTCGTGGATTCCGTTCCATATATCCAATTGCTCACTATAATTGGAGTCGACTAGTAGTAGAAAGACAAAAAAATGTTTATTACTGTATATACAGGTAACCACTATTTCTTCTTTTCTTCAATTAAGCCAACACCGATTGTATTAGGAATAGGTAGGTACTTCTTCACTTTCTGTAACCCACTGTTCTTTGTTTGGATACCATTTATATTTTTCTTAAGAAATCAGTTTTTCAGAAATTTGACTATTTATTCACTGTTTGTAGGAAAAAATGTCTAAAAATAAATAGTATAACTCAGAAATTCAGACACATTACTAGTTCATACTCATGACAAAAATCTGGATCGTCTGAGCTGATATTTTATCTATGCTCTTTACCCTGTACATATTAAACACTAATTTAACAGAACTTAAGAGCTTAATTTTGTTACATGGAAGTTCTGATTTCAGTTGCTTTGTAACTTATTTACTGTTTTAACTTTATCTTGCCTATATGAATAAATAGGAAGAAAAGTATTGTTTTCGCTTTGAGTTTTCGAAATAAAGTTTTCACCGAATCTACACGGTTTCAGACCCTCTGAACCCAAAAAACATTTTTTTAGCTATTGGTCTGTGTAAGAGTGAGAGAGTGTGTGTGTGAACAGAATATCTCAACTACGGAACATCGTACGAACTTGAAACTTGAAACTTAAGTTAGGTATCACTAGAGGACCCAACACAAATATTTTCATCAAAATCGATCAACCAGAATAGTAGTTTATTTGTGTCATTTTTCACTCTTTTGCAATTTTCTCAAAAATGACTCACCTCATTTACTAAATTTTTTACACGTTACATGGTACGGTAGGAGCCATGTCTGTTGAAATTCTTTGGAAGGTTGTTTTCTCAAAAAAATTGTTTTCTTAAGATTGCGACTTTTAATATGCATTTCAGCACAAAAATGTAGTAATATATAATGAAAGTTGTAGAGAATTTAAAATCCTACAACTTTTATTTCAAACATTTTTTGTATATGTTTAGTTTAGCAGTAATTAGTGATTTTCTGTTTTTTTTCTCTAACATGTGTAAAATATTTGATTTTTTTAAGATTTCAGCCTTAGTATGCATTTTACGACAAAAGTGTATATAATCTAATTTATAGGAAATTAAAATATCTATAACTTTTATTTAAAGCATTTTTCTCTACAGAGCCTAGTTTAGCGTGAAAGTGTCATTTTCTGTACTTTTAAGCCAAACTGAGGGATGTTCATTTTGCATCTTTCACTCATGATTAAAAAAAGTTTATGTTTTTTAGGTTAGTTTTTGTTTATTACTAATGTTAGGTTATATTGTTCATTATTTGCATTGGCAAAAGAAAGTCTTGTGAGTATTTCACGCCAGATTTTTAATCGATAGTAACACAATTTTGTTTTATACTTTGTTTCCAGCCCTGATAAGTGCCTCAGACCCTCATTTTGAAACATCACGTAGCGAACAAGAACTTCATAATGGTAACAATGAAGTATCAACGCTTCCCCGTAGAGTTCCTCTTGCCGAAAAAAAACATATCCAGAAAAATTTTTCAATTGATCGACAGGTTCCTCGTTCGGATAGTGTTTCAGTCGATCAATCTGAAGACAGCCTGACCAGATATGTTACACCACCTGAAAGTCTGTATTCGTCAGTGCAAGAAGTAAAGGAAGATGCTCTGCCATCTTGATGTTGTGAAATCATTTATTTCTCCAGGACTTTCCTCCACTTATTATTAGTTTAATTAGACTAACATGAGTTGTTATTTTAAAGTTATATCGTTTTTTTTTTTATATTAAAAGTGAAGCCAAAGAACACTTTGTGATAGTTGATAAGTTTAATAAGCGTGTTTGTACACTGGCATTTACATTTTCCTATATGGGTAACATTAATTACGAATAAAAATTTAAGTATTAATTAGTAGCCTATAATAATATCATATTGTATATACCAGTATATATTTATTATCAATATTAAGTAACCTCTACCTAAAATGTCAAATGAACATTCATTAGAAATATCACCTTTACAGTCAACTCCTGATTTTGAACAGTATTCATTAATAAGCTGAAACACATAAAATATTGTGAGGAGCTTTTAAAATTCATGTTATTTCTTTCTTTAGTCTTAGCAATCTTTTTCTTTGGAACTCATTCTTAATAATAGATTACACGACCTAGTTTATATGTCTTCCATAATTTGTATGTGATTTAGAGAATGTTAGAAATGTTACCTGAGGCATGACCTCGGTTGGTATATACAACCTCAAAGCTTACTGCTAGCAGAAAATGCAAACAGTGACACTAGCACTCCAAGAGGCCATGAAGCTTAGTTATAAGAAATCATACATCTCAGAGATGAATACTACTTAAACCAAAACTTAAAAAAGCACGTTAATTGAAAACTTGTTTAGTAATTAGATAATTTTTTCTATTTAAAGTTGCTGTACTTTTTCAAAAAAAAGTAGAAGTTAAAATGTGTACAATTTAAAAAAAAATAGCTTATAGATTGCAAATTATATTTATGTACATGATATTAATCAGTGGAACTTACTACACCTACAATATTATTTCTACTGGTATATTTTTAAAAGCGAACAGCATTTATACTGAAGTGTCAGTAAATTCTATCAATTTTTTAGTTTACTCTGTTAAATTTAAATGCAGTGTAACTTATTGTATTTTTTAAAATTTGTTAATATTATAGGTTTGTTTTTATAGTTAGAATCGAATTTTAACAAATATGTTGAGATTCATTTTGTGGAATGTGACTTGTCTTTCATTGATTTATGAGTTTGTTTTTAAAGAATGAAGCTAGAGCATTGGTAAATAATTTTTAGTGTCAATAGATTATTGTGTATATTTTTATTAGGTTTATCCATAAATTTAAGCAGTTGTCTTTTTATTTTTTATTTTTAAAAAATATATAACATTCAGCAGATTCTCTCTCAAAATATTTTAAATTGTTCAGTCTAATTGGGCCATATTGTGTCTTATCTTTATGATTTAAGCTGAATTAAAAAAAAATTTTAGTTGTTTTGAGTTGAAAGTTATAATTTTTGTTTATTTACGTAAATTATTTAGTAGTCAAATTCGTACTGATTATTCATAGTTTGTTGTTCATAATTTTAAATTTTGTTTGAGATTTGCCTTTGTAAATATATTACTTTATTATTACTGGCCACAACAACCTCCTGACTTTACACCATCAGTGTTTTTTTTTTGTATTATTGTTTGAATTATTTGTGCTAAATGGATTGACAGATGAAATGATTTTACTTTGTATAATATCTGCAGAAAATGTTAAGAAAACTCTTGCGATTTTTAGCAGATCTGTAGTTAATGAGCAACACCTTGATTCTTTTCAATTCTTTCTTATTGTTTTTGGAATTGAATGAAATAGATGTTTAGCTGCTATTCCCACCTTTAAAAAATCATTTCATTTTGTTGTAAAACAGTTATATTTCTGTAACAATTTAGTCCGGTTTTGTTTTCAATAAAAGTCAAATTTCAATACCTTTTATTCACATTTTACTTACTTAATTTGCATCGAATTTCTCAGAATAAAAAAATAATAAAAATTTCTCAGATGCGTTACATGGATGTTGGCAATTTTTAAAAAGACTTACCTTTGACTTATGGCAAAAACCATTAGTGATTTCTGTATCTACTCTTTAAGAGAAATGTAATGACACTATTTTCGTTTCCAAATTCCAACTTTGATTTTTTGACTTCGGTTTTGGACCACTTCCAGTTAAAACCGGAACTTCAAACCCAATTTTGGCTTACTAACTTTTTGTGTAGATTACGAATCTGAAAACCATTTGTTGCTATCTCTTGTAGTTTCTGACATCTGGGTGTGATGGATGGACAAAACAACGTGATAGATGACAATTTTAAAAATTGCCACCTTCCTCTCAAGGAGTTTTAAAAAACTGTCTTATTTAAGTATTAAACAAAGTTATTTTACATTAAACCTAAAAGTATTATTTTCGACCATTAATTTTTCTGTACCATATCAGATATAAAATAAATCTTTATAATGCATCCTGCAGTTTGAAATATTTCTATTTCATATAATGAATTAATATAATAATTTCACTAACCTTCTTTTTAAACTGCGTCACCTTTATTTTATTCCTACTTACACGCGTTTCGGTGGATCCACCATCATCAGAGTAAATGAAAAATTGAAACTAAAAATTTTTTTCATTTATTTAAAATTTACAGAAGATGATACATCTTCAGTCACTTGTATAAAATACAAGTGACTTTATACAAGTTTTTTACGTGTTATTACGTTTTTTTACATTTATATATCGTGTTTTTACGTTTTACGTGTTAAGACTTTATACGAATTTATACAAGTGACTGAAGATGTATCATCTTCTGTAAATTTTAAATAAATGAAAAAAATTTTTAGTTTCAATTTTTCATTTACTCTGATGATGGTGGATCCACCGAAACACGTGTAAGTAGGAATAAAATAAAGGTGACGCAGTTTAAAAAGAAGGTTAGTGAAATTATTATATTAATTCATTATATGAAATAGACATATCAGATATTATTAAAACTTCAGGATTTACAGTTTTGGGACCTGTTTTATTGAATTTTTCAGGTTAAAATCCTTAAGTTACTACCAAATTTGTCTTTCAATTAAAGTCTTTAAAATGTTTAGTATGACTCATTTCACCAGAGTAACTGAATTCTGGGCAAAATCTTTCACCAGTAATTTGCTAACAAAGCACTTCTGGACGTATGTTTATATTGAACATTTTTTCTAGCTACAGAATCAGCTCTCAAGAGATCACCATTGAATTTTTAATACCTTTGTATACACAGATTAGTGCACAAGTAGAATAATGCATGTATGTGACACAGCAGTAACAAATGTCAGTAATAAAAAAACTATTTATCTAATAATTAGTTTATAATATTTGACCAGATAGTAAAGATGAAATTTTATAACTACGTACTTTTTCTTTTTTTTTGACCACGCTATATACAAAATTACTTAAATCAAGTAATGATGGTAATAATAATAAAAATAATGGCCCATAATTATAATAAAGCTAAGCAAATGCTTTCTCTCCTTTTTTTAATAAACCCTTCAAAAGTTAAGTCCCCTTGCTAATAGAATTGTTTTAAAAAATGTATTTTATGTAACATGTTATTTTGAACTAAATAAAAAGTGAAGCAAATGCTCTTATTTATATCTTTTGCTCAGGAGCGGAAGGCTCCTACATTTTGCTTCATGCTCATATGTTTACAAACATTTTCTCAGTGTTATTAATTTTGCCCAACAAGTTAAAATCTAATAGTTTTCAGTTGAAAACTTATTAAAAAAAACTTTGAAATGTTAATATTATTAGTTAAAGCTCTTACTATTAGTATTTAAAATAATATTGTTAATTTTTTTTTTAAATTTGAAATAAATTATGTTAACTTATGTTTAGTTCTAGTTAATTAAAACTCATTAAATTTTAAAAAATTTCTTCTTTTTTCATCTGTTATAATGTAATCATCAAGAGTTGACTGAAATAGGTAATTGTTAGTTAATTAAACCAGTTAATTAGTTTGTAATAATATTTTTAATAGTTCCTAACTAAAGGCAATTAGAAAATGTTAAAATATTTAGATGTTTATATACTGTAATTATAATAGGTATGTATAATTAATAACCCATGTAATTGTTAAGTAATATACAGGATGATCGTAAATTCACGCTTCCCATATTTTTGTGCTTTGTAGGAATGACAGTGTTAAATTTGTAAAAGATATTTTTATTAGGGAATTTTTGTGTGACAATATTGTTTAGTGCCACTGGACAACAGTGGGGGCGGCTCCAAGCAGCTTGTTTAATTCGAGCAGCAATGTGTTTTATGGAAGACTAATCTGTCTTTAATGTTGTGAATTACTGTGAATTGAAATCAGTTGGATAGACTGAAACAGATTTTTTAAATGCTTTTCCAGATGTTAATGTTCCAAACAAATCCACTAAATGTTGTTTATTTAAACGTTTTTGGGATTCAGAAAGTGTGCTTGACCGTCCCAAGTGTTTTGACTGTGACTATCTGCAGTCGATAAATGAAACACTTATTTGTTCTCTAAAAGTCTTTTCGAAAACTTTTTAACCTGATTGTGCTATCTTATGAAAGTTTTCATAAAGTTCTAAAATTACATCCTTACCGGATTAACATAAGTCATAACCAAGTAATCAGTTCCAAGAACCAGTTAAGGATAAATTATCACTGCAGAATGTTGTCAGTTAATACAGCGATTCTCAACCTGTGATCTGTGGGACATTTTCATGTAATTCGCAAAATATTGGCCTGTCAGCATAATAATAATAATAATTAAAATTTTTAGATTTGTGTTATTTACCTAAATAACGAAATTAATTAGTCGTGCTGTTACAGTGAAAACGGCCTTTTTGCTGTTCTCCCTGCAGCTCTGACTGATGCCACACCTAATCGTCAAAGGAATAATGGATTGTCGTGGTCAGCTGAGTGATTTCTATCTGAAGTCAAGTTCCCAAATGGTAATTTGAGGTTGAATGAAATAACAATTGTTTATGAGTGAATAGGTATTTTAATTTGGTTCAATCAAGTTAAATTTCCTTTTAAATTTTAATTGACAATGTAAAAAGACGTGACAACTCTGTACTGGGTTCTACCTAATATTTAACTAACATATTAGACATTTTAATTATTATAATTCATTAGACCAAAACTCACTGAGTGTTCCAATTAAGACTCCGTTGAGAAACGTCATTTTACTTAAGATAATAATCTTAAGAACTAGTAACTCACAACTATACTGTTGAAATATTTGAAAGCGAGTTCGACTTCCGATGCCACACCTTGAGTATTTATACTGTCAAGGGAGGATATCGAGTAACCAAAAAAAAACAGGATAAGCAGATAAATATGAAATTATTAAATCACCCTTTTACCAAATTATTCATTATTACAAAGGAAATATAAGATAGGTATCATCGCATACCCATCTAATCAGTGCGGTTAACCACTAGTACAGAGTTGATGTCATGTCATCAAAGTTATCTTGTTATCACACATTATGACATTCTTTTAATAAAGACAGTTGATTCCAGATAATTAGTCCACTGGTTAATTGGGGCAGCCAGTTTTTTGGTACAGTTCTTCAATGAACAAACGCAGAACGGGATTTTACATTGATAAGTACTCCGTTTATTAGGGCCAATCTGATGTGTGTACAATATATGTTTTATTAAAACCATTACAGGCCAGCGACGAACAACACATGGTTCTAAGCAGCAAGATAAAATAATGGGCAGGATAGAGGTATAAATATTTTGACAGATAAACAGCAGTAATCACACATCAGTCACAATAAAGATGTTATTTACAGTACAATGTGCAAGTTATATAACCGTCATTGCACAAATTTCAGTGAGTCATATCCACTATGCCCAACCTTACAAACTGTACAGCCTCCTTGCAACTTGTGGTTAGTTGTCACTTATCATACGTACGTACATAATTCTATGCTTCTATCGTTTGTAATTCTATGCTTCTCATCAGTTTTTGTGATTTCATGAGTGTACTGTAACACACTGTTTTTCGAGTCAGGTTGTTTTGTTATCTGCAGGCTTACTTTTTTATTTTTTTAATTCATTTCACACATTTTGTTGATATTTTTATGCGTAGGCTTACAGTTCAGTACCTACTATCAACGTCTTTATGAGTTAAATGCCGCGTAACGATTTGACTGTGTGAACGAATTAAGCTTCTCGACAAAATAAAAACGTTTACACCTAACTTAAGCCAATGTAAACTATCAGAAATAACCGGTGTACCGAAAATTTCATTAACTTGTATTGTGCTCCAAGAAAATAAAATACACCATGGGCGTTAAAAATCATAGAACATCTCAGAAAAAAAAATGTGAAGGAAGGAAGGAGCGTTGAATGAATGGTTTGTCATTGTAAATTCACTAGGTGTTACTGTCAATGGTCCGATGCTTAAAACCAAGGCAAAAGGTTTTGCTAAAAACTTAATCATTGTTCTGATACCCTTTTATTTGTTTCGTGTGTATATGGATAGAACTTGCATGTAAAATTTATTTATGTAATAATTTTAATAAAATACATTATCATGTACGCCACAGTTTACGAATTCGTTTATAAGGGCCAGCCAAACGGCTGGCCCTTATAAATGAATTGGGCCAAAATGCTCCTGTCCCGATGAGCTCCAGTTATCTGGAATTGACTGTAACTATTATAATTAAAATAAAATTTACAGATTCTTTCCCAAAATTATAAAGATTCATTCTTCCAATACTTGTAATTATTCTTCCAGTCCTCACAGGATTTTCTCCTTCATATGAATTGATGCCTCTTAGGTTCCCTTTCATAAATTATGGTGAATTTTTACTAATTATATTTTGGATGAACTGCGACAAAATTTTTGTTTACTTGTTTTACTACTTTTATAAATATATAAACAGGCCAACATAAGTAGGCCTATACTATTCACTGTATTTAATTAGTTGGCTATAATGTAGTAGACTTAGCCTATATAGGCTTTCTCTCATTTAGTGCATGTGGTCTGCCATTGATTTGGTAAGACATCTAGTGATCCTAGGTATGAAAAGGTTGAGAATCACTGAATTAAAACACTGCTGGTACCTTACGGTCATGCACACTTCCTGTATCCCAAAAACAATTAAATAAACAACAATACATAACAGGGATTTGTTTGGCACATTAGCATTTGGAAAAGCATGTAGAAGAATATTTTTGAGTCTTCTCATACGATTTCAGTTCACAGTAACTCACTAACAACGTTCACAGTAACAAAGATTTGTTGGTCTTGTGTAAAATACATTGCTTCTTGGATTAAACAAGCTGCTTGGTGCCATGCCCATTGTTGCCCAGTAAAAACAGAAATGATTACCTAATTAACGAAATGAATTAGTCGTGCTGTTACAATGAAAACATAAGATTAAGGTATTTTAATTATGTAGCAGTGCTACTGTACAATATTCTGTTACACGAAAAATTCCCTAATTAAAATATCGTTTACAAATTTAACCATCATTCCTTCAAAGCAAAAAAATTTGGGTGCGGGACTTTACGAACACTCTGTCAATTCAGTATTCTTATCAGAAACTTAAAGGGTCTATATTAGTATTAAAAGTTTACTCTGATTTATAATTTATGTTAACTATTTTTTAACAATTAACAATACGTATTCATTATTTATTTCTATTTAATATTAATTCATTCTTATGTAATAAGAATGAATTAAATAAATGATGATTTTTAATTATTTTAGCCTCTGGTGTATTTACATAATATTAAGCTATATAAGTGATATATTGAATTATTATTTACCAGTAAGTTATGAACAAAATAAATGTGTAAATATTCACATGAAAATGTTTGTTTTCATTATTTAAACCTATGGTTATTTTAATTTATGTTTCATTATTTTCATAAACTCCTCCTGATTACTTTTTCAAGTTAAAACCCTTTTTTAATTTTTAATTTCCATTAGGCCTATGTCATAAATGTTGTATTTTTATGCCTACAGTCGTAACAGCCTCTGGATCTGCCCAGACAATCAAAGGTTGGGTAAAAGATTGGTAGAATATTTAATTAATTTAGGCAAGATAATTTGATTTCTGGTTCACACATGTGCAGTTAACACATTCCCCGCACCTCGTGTAAAGTACGGTCAGTATAACACACAACGAATCAAAAATTTCACATCATATGCTGTATGTGTCTAGTTCGTTTTTGGTGTGTCTTTTTTAAATGTCTAGCTTATGTAGGAATAGTTTTAAACAATAAAAATTACCTGTTACAAAAAAGGTTTGTTTATAAAACAATGAGGTTATTTTGCGATCAAGTACAACAATACGCACATTAGGCCTAATTATATAGTAGCGAAGGGCACACTTATAATGAGAAGCGACTGTACAACAACACTTGTTTCCCCACTCTCAGCGCTCAATTTATCTTGCCAGTATTCTAAGCTAACAGCTGAGAGCCAGCCATGAAAGTACTGGTTGTCCCATGTTCCTATTTTTTTTATTTTTTTTTATTTAACGTCGCATCAACTACAAGGTCATTAGCGACGACGTTGGGGTGTGACTGTGTGTAATGAGGATGAAATGATTTTTTGTAACGTATGAAAATATGCCATGCCTGAGTGGGATTCGAACCCAGGACCTATTGTGTTCCTATTGTATTGTTAAATTCTTAGATAAAGTGGTAGTAAACCACTTTATCGTACCCAGATCAGTATTTAAGGAGCTTAAATTCCTTACAGTTTCTCATTATACAGGTGATTATAAATGAAATGGACAGTTTCGATAGCTTATAGAAAATTTAATTTTGAAAAGTTAAGATAATTACTTACATGATTATATAGAAGAAGTCATTAAGTTTTTATTGAAAATATTTACAGATGTTCAATGTGTGCACCATTTGTAACACGGTAGTCGAATTCTTCCCACACTTGATTAACCATATGACGGTCAACTGTGGCAAGAGCATTTGCGATACGTTGTTTTAGATCATCGATATCTACAGGAAGCGGTGGTACAAAAACTTTGTCTTTTACATAACCCCATAAGAAAAAGTCGCAGGGCATTAAGTCTGGACTACAAGTTGGTCACGGCGTAAACACAATGTTTTCCTCACTTGCACGGCCGATCCATCGTCTAGGAAGACATTCATCAAGATAATTTCTGACCTGTAAGTGTCAGTGAGACGGATCTCCATCTTGTACAAAAATGAAGTTATCACTATCTTCCTGGAGTTGAGGCATTAACCATTCGTTTAACATGTCCAGATAAATTACTCCAGTTACTGAAACTTCATGAAAGAAGACCGGCCCGTAAACCTTTTCACGAGATAATGCGCAAAAGACGTTTACTTTAGGGGAATCGCATGTATGCTGTAAAGTTATTTTTGAGTTTTCTGTGCCCCATATTCTAACATTATGTCTATTAACTTTTCCACTAATGTGAAAATTACATTCATCACTGAAAATTAGGCAATTAAGGAATGCGTCGTCATTTTCAACACAATGTTGCATCTCCAGAGAAAAAATTTTACGTACGTCTTTATCACTGGTATTTAAACTTTGTACTAACTACAATTTATAAGGTGTCATTTTCAAATGTTTCCGCAGAATTTTCCACAGTCGGTTGAGAAATTTGCAATTCTAAACTTGCTGATCTAGTTGATTTTCCTGGACTTCGTACATAAACATCACTATCAATTTGTTCTTCTGTAACAGAAGGCCTTCCAATACTCTTCCTTTTACACAGACATCCACTGTTTTCAAAACGTTTATACCAGTCATAGGTTGATTGCCTTGTTCGTGGTGGTTTACTGTATCTTGTTCTGAAATGACATTGCACAACCGTAACCGAGTTTGTTTTAGCTAATTCAAGAACACAATAAGCTTTTTCCACTTAAGTAGCGGCCATTTTGCTAGACTGGTCGTTGTAACAGCAGCCAACAACAAAATGCTAGCAACAGTTGTACTAACATAAACTTTAAAAAATTCCCTACAAACCTATATCATTTACTATATTCAAATACACCATTTTGATGTTTAAGAAAGTTTCTATTTCATTTATAATCACCCTGTATATTTTTGAGGTATTAATGCCATTTCATACGGCTTATGAAGTGTGGGAGCTGTCTACAGTGGTTACAAGTAACAACTATAATGAGCACGATAAATTTAGGCAGGTGGGAGTTTGTTGTGTACTTCTCCACTTCCTCACCTCGCCATTCTCACCAGTCGAGCAATTTTTCCTCTCATACTGCTCCAATTGACTTGAAACTTATACCTTATTATAAAGTTTACTTCACCCTTTGCGCTCAAAAAATATACTCCGCCTATAATATATAATACACATCTAGTGATAAATTTATTATATTTGCGACATATGCGTTCAAAAAAAATTCAAACTTCTATTTTCGCGTTTAAAAATTAGCTTATCGTATTTGATTGCACAGGACTACTGCACGTATGTTTTAAACAAGATGTAAATTACATTACAATTTTATAAGTAAATACATTAAAATTCTATTTATAGGCCTACTTTATTTATATTAATGATATATTATCCAACTGCAGTAAATAAATAAAATAAAAAAACAAAGACAGTAAATGAAAAATTACAGTGAATAAACTATTTTTATTTAATCTAACACGTAAAAACAGTGTACTTCTTGTAACACTGCAAAGAGCGTAAGGGGGCACTGAGTACATAGGAGGTTGTGGAAGGGATTCTCGAGCGAGAACTCGACCCACCTAAATATTTCGTTTTAGTATAGTAAAAATAGTCAATAATTTACTATTCATACGTGTCAATTAATTTGTAAATAGCAGAATGGTGGGGGCAGGTTACAATCTATACGAAATGGCACTATCTATATCTTAATTTATTCACAATTGTATTCCAACAGACAAGAGTCCAATTAAAGTAAGTAATATATATTTCAAAATTACAATTTTAGAGAATTTTTAAACAATATTAAGTAAAAAAGAGACCAAAAAAAATTCTAGGCCTAGAAGTTAAATTAAATTTGTCTTTAATAAAATTATCACTAGCAAAAACAAATTGGTTTAAGAAAATTGGGAAGGACTTTAAAGCAACATATGCCATTTAAAATAATTAATTTAAAACCGGCTGAATTTTGAGGAAACATAACGAGCAATAAATTTCCAGAAAAAAAGAAAAGAAACTGAATCGCCAAAATGTACCGAAGAGAGAACAACCTGTGCTTAGTAAAAGAATGAAGGACTTCTAGAAAAAAATAAAATTTAAATTATGTAATTAGATCCCTAGTGCAACCTCCCCAAGAATTTCAGCAGAAATGGCGCCTATCTTATCTTGTAGAGAATAAAAAATACAGTAAATGAGGCGATTTAAAAAAAAATCGTGGGAGCCGTTTTTGAGAAACTCGCAAAAAAGTGAAAAATGACACGAATAAATTACTACTTCCGGTTGACCGACTTTGATGAAAATGTTCGTGTTGGGTCCTCTAGTGGTATCTATAACTTTAGTGGTTTCTAACTTTAGTTTCAAGTTTGTGCGATGTTCCTTTCTTGAGATATTTTGTTCACACACACACACAGACCAATCGCTAAAAACATGATTTTTGAGTTCAGAGGGTCTGTAAACGTGTAGATCCGGTGAAAACTAAATTTCGAAAAATCGACATGAAAACAATACTTTCCTTCCTATATATTCATATAGGAAAGAGAAAGTAAAAAAAATATTACCTCCGTCCCGACGCCCTCTTTCGCACGTTCTTCCCAGGATAGTTTCTGTACTTATTACCTATTGTGTAACGAGCTACAAAATTTGTAAAATTGAAAAATAACAAAAATCGAACAAATTTTTTTGTCATTTTTTACCAAAAAGCTAGAAACCGAAAATTGTTCTGTCCATCCATAGATTTATCGCCTCAAGTTTCGTATCGGTTCCTCGTGAGAACAGATAGTACCAAAAAATGAGTAATTAGGCTACCAAAATGTAAACTTGTTGAGATTTTTGTAGGCATATTATTCACGCTGACAACGTTTCCACTCGTTTGAAAGTTGTAGATTCAGAAAAATGTGGCGTGAACTGTAAATTAAATTATTTTGCTAATTTCTAGAATTTTACAAGAGGAAAATGTCATCTTGTATGTAGGCGGAGAGGTTTTCCAAAATACACAAATACACAATACTTTTTGCATCAAAACCGACAAAGAATGTTTTCAGTTTAATGAAGAAATCATTTTATATTTCTGTAAAATTATGTCTGTACAGAGTCTCCAGCACGTGCGTCGTATATTAATTATTTATGTAGGCCTACTGAAACTAGTTGTATTCCTAAAATAAATATTTGTCGCTACGTTCTGCCTATAGCTGTCGTGTTAATATCTGCAGTTAGTACTTCATCAGTCTGTCAGATAGCGCTGTATGTTACTTCTGGCGCTCCTCGTCTCAGCAATCACAAGATTGTTTTATCCCCTCCATCACGAGAAAGCAAGACCTGTGGCGTCTCTGTTCAAAGTTCACTTCTTAGTGCTCTACGTGCTGTTATTATTCCTTTAGTATGTTATTCGTCTTCTGAGCGTCGTTTCTAAAACTTCCGTTCGAAAGACCTATCCTGATTCTGTTTACGCATAGAGCAGAGATACTTTCAGTTTACTATGAAACAAAAAGTTTTAACTCATCGCGGGCTAACGGATATATCCGCCAAAAACTCTTTCCTACAGGGTCGTCCCCATACGGTTTTGAATAGTTATGGTCATTTAGCGGATATATCCCCACATTTACAAATTAAATCAAGAAGTCTATATTCTCAAAAAGATTAAAAGTCGTATATTCTGTACCTAAGTTATTTTAAAGTTTGCGACAAGATCTTGACTAAAATTTATCTTAGGCCTAATAGTCACCAAACTAACTAAATATTCCAGGAAATTTGCACCTGCAGCAGCTGGGTTGAAAGCACTGCCCGCCAGTATTTCTGGCTGCCTTGAGGTCGGTGTTCCATATCAGTCGTGCTTACCTATTCGTTTCTACTAAGCCTACGTGTATTACAGCTATCCAATTTAATCATAATATTTCTTTAAACAATCTTTGTACTTCGTTGTAGCTAGATTTGTTTTCTCGTTTTAATCTGCAATTCAACTAGCTATGGTACAAAAACAAATTGTAGTCAGTTCTATTTACCGATAGACCTAGATCCCTATAAGTAACGTCACTCAGGACTAAAGAGACGGATAGGCCTATATCCGCATCATTTCAAGCTTACCTATTTAGTAATAGGGCTTAGAGAAGAGAAAAATATGTGATGAAATTTGCGTGGATTCTGAGCCACAAAAAAACAGTAGGCTTTTAACATAGACTATTCTGTCCAGAATAACAAACTTTTCTAAAAATATATTTTACCCGAACCCACAATTAAATACATCTGTGACAAGGAACTAATTCCGTCCATGAAAGGATAAATTAGTTAAAAACTCCTCAAACCACAATTTTTCAACAACACAGTAAGGTGAAATAATAGGCCTAAATGTAACTAAGTTAGTCTATTAGGCCTATTTAACACCCGGGAAAATGATACTGGTCTGCGCTGGTCGCTGACAGAGAATAGGTAGGTAGCTTCTCCCACCGTGTCTGACTTTGGTCTTTAACGTTGCTTGTAAGTTACATTAATGTGTTGCCATTACAAAACATATGAGCCTACAATTTCAATTTCAAATATTCAGCGTGGTGGGGGAAGTGTCAAACGCATTCTAGTGGGTGAGTAGCCTACCGCCTGCAAATTAATTTAGGCCTATTTATTTGTTGAATAAAACTAGACAATAGGACAGACAGCCCATTGTATCAACTTTGAGCGATTAAACTACCGTGTTTAAAACGTATTCTATCGTTAAGCCTCGTGGTTTAAACTAACCACCACGAAGACAAAAGTTTAATACTTTTTCTTATGAATAACTTAAGCTACTAGGCCTATATGCAATGGCCTTCTTGTTAGCGTATAAATTGTCTGAGAAGATTTGGCCTAATTAGGCCTAAGCTGAATAACGCTTGGAACACTCGTATGTCTATGTGTTCCAGCTCCGTCTGTAAGTTTTATGTTCACTTATAATTTTTTAATTGTCTATTAATTACAGCCCTATCCTACGTTTAAATTCTAATTTTCTAGAACAAAAATATAGTAATTACCCCACAAGTTAATATGTTCCACCTTTTTAAGTGACTAGTCCTAGCTTCTATTAAGACTTATCAATTCTTTAATTTGAATTTCATTCAAATTTTACGTTAGACCCCTATACCTACTAGAAATTTCCAAACTATGAGTTTTTTAAAAGAAAAAATAATTTTAATATTTTCGTTACGCCTACTTAAATTCGTTAAGGTTCCAGGACCGGCAAACTACTAAGATTGGGTGTGTTAATCACAAAAAATAGTTTTTGACCACTACTGAATGTAGGGAAAAGTGAGGAATTGCCCGCAGTGGGTAATGATGCGCACTTCTATTTTTTATATTTCTTGATATTCTGTACAAGCGGAAGGATACATTTTAGGCCTGCATTATTAGGACTTCTTAGCTAATTAATGAAAAGTTTTTTTTTAGCTTTTATTTGTTACCGGGAACTGTACATTGTTAATTATTATCCAATTTTATCGCTGCTTTTTGCTGTATTTTTTGACGTATAGTCTAGGCCTATTAGACATGAGTTTACGCAGGGACCCCCAGTAAAGTTTGTTAATGGGTGGCTGTCAACTGGTCACCATACAAAGTCGCTTATCCAACCGGTGTTACTTTACAAATAGGCCTAATAGCGGCTTTCTACCAGCTGACGGACTGGGCTGGCCCGAAGACCAATGAAAAGTAGGCCTACTCTTTATCTCGTTATTTCAGTTTTATCGTTTATGCTCTCTGCTAGTCTCAGATCTAATTCTTTTTTCTATTTACTTCTTCTTTCTTGTTCTTTTGTCTTTACGCAAACCGGACCGTGAGTAGGCCTTCCTATTAGGCTAAGCTAGTCTAGTAAAAAAACTTAAATCTTCCTACGCATGAATATTTATTAAGCTACTGTTAAGTTACTCATTGACCACAAGAGATCCTTCTTGGATTTTTTTGAGCAAATGTAGGCTACGAGATTTAGACACGGTCGCTTGACTTTAAATTTAGACTGCACAAAAGAACAGATTAGGTTAGCGCAGAGCATATAGGTAGGCCTACAACATGCGAAAATTTACTTACGTTAAGCCTTAACAACAAGTTTTGGTAGATTGAAACTCTGCCCTACGACTAAATCGAGCAGGCAGAAAATGTTTGATGCGTGAAATTAGTTTAATCTAAATGATGAAAACAGAAAAATATCTTTTGAAGGAACCTCAATGAACTTGTGCTGAAAAATACTTAGTTATTAGCTACACCGCATTCTATTTTTTTTTTTTTTTGCGTGTTAGCCTAAAAGTATTTTCCATTTCATTACCGTATTGATTAAGTTTATTTTAAAATTTTATAGAAAAATAGAGTAGTCGTTACTATGCCGTTACTATATAGGCCTATTACATTAATTGCCGTTACTATGAAGTCTGCATAAAATACTGCAGTCCCGGGGTTAGACTATTTTATGAACAATTAACTGAGCTCTTGAACAATCTGTTATATAGTTCACTTTAAGAATAGTGTAATTAGTTAAAAGTCTTTAAAGGTTTTATTATGGTAGGTATGTATATCTATATAACAGAAGTATGGACTTCAGGAAAGACCAGCTACAAAAACCAGAACTAAGCGCCGGTGATTTACGTGAGAAGAAATAAGTGTAGTTTACCACAGCCAATAACGTATCAGAAGGCGGAGCGTGAGGCGGACTCTGTTAAATGCAGCCCAATGTCAACAAACCCGTTGTACGCATGCGCTGTGTTACATGTAAAGACCTTGAATTCTTTTACAGTCAAACGATTAACTCCCTTCGGTGTTTTATATTTATAAGTGTTTTAGTAACTTTTTTCTTGTGTACGAAAGATTAAAATTACACCTACTACTACTTTGTTAAATAAATAAATATTTTTTTTATAGGCCTAACCAACATTCATTTTCGTTCATACGTACGTGGCTTACCAATTCATAATGTCTGCTACGTTGATAAATATTTTTCATTATTAATAATCTACTGTTATGGATTAAAACTAATCAATAAAAAGGACTAGTCGCAAAAGTATTAGATATCTTTACGTTAACAATTTAGGCTTAGGCCTAAACTTTTTGCTTTTATTATGAAAAATTCTCTGACTATGCATAATTTTTAGTTATTTCCGGTTTTTATAATTTAAGAAACGTAACCGTACCCAAAAACTCTACAATATTTTTTAGGCTAGGCTATGTAGCCTACAGATTTAAATCCACAGGCCTATAGGCCTATTAATAAAAACCTGACATATTACGCGTTAGTTTATATGCTTTTATCGCTGTATTTTTTTATCTAGCCAATCCCTGTAATCTACGTACATTAAAATAGATTTAAGAAAATACTAATGTCATATAAATCTGTAAAAATGCCAATTAGCCTACCTATTAAAAACGTGAAAAAATAGCCTACATTAGGCCTATTATAAGCTCAGCCTAATTAATTGCCTCTGATCAAGCTCCAAGCGAAACTAAACTCATAACAGATTTCGGTTGTTCTACCAAAAACCATGACAAACTTTTTCACGGGCCTCTAGCTTTAATAACTACATGCTTTAAGAAAATGGATAAGTTATAGGCTAGTTCATTGAAAAATATCTGCAAGTTCGAAGAAACAATTTAAAGATACAAAACAGGTCAGGTTTATGTAATACCCTAGAACTGATTCTTAACAATATCGCTGGGCTACTTACCCAAGAATAATTAGTCTAGAAGTATTTAATTACCTAAAATTCGATAAATAAGTTATTTTATGTTTACAAGTATTTCCGAACAAGAATTACTTACTAGACCTATCCTTGAGTCTAAAACAATGTAAAATATTTTAGAACGTTTTTGTTACAGAGATTGAATCGAGTAGACTTTTAAAATTTGCTATAGTTTATTAAAGAATCAATATAAAATTATAAAAAATATGCCAAAGTAATACTCCACTTTTAAAATTATAAGTTCGTTAAGTTAATTAACAAAATATTTATTAACACGGTAAATTTCGTTAAGTGTTGTATTATTACGTGAAGTATTCCCGACACAGCCGGTGGCGCGCTCATCGCCATGCAGCGGAAAAATAATGAACTGTTCTTTCCTTTCCCTTACATCTGCTTGTCTGATCCCTACACAAGCCCTTTCTACAGCCTTGCAGGGTTTAGGCGTTGATGGATTCTTTGTTGTGTTAAAACTAAATTAGTCAAACCGTAATTGTTTTGATTTGGAGACGGGTCTTTTCGGTTTTCTGTATGCCACTATCAAATCCGAATTCCCTGAAGGGTTGCAGACTTTTCCATTTCTCCCACTCCCTGCGTTACTGAATACTTATAGGCTACTACGACAGAAACACTCACATACGCGTACACATGTCCTTCCAAGTCCCAGTATAATAAGCCTATAATAATACTATATGGTAGTATATATAGCCTAAATATAATAGCCCTACTATGTTACACGTTCTGTTGTTTTATTTCATATTTTGATTGTTTTATGGTTTTATTTTGCTACTATTACATTACTATTAAGTTATATTTTTTAATTATTAACATTGGGAAGAGAAAGTTGTGTGTTTCACACATACTTTCGTAGTTGTCACATCTTCTGGGATTATGTAGCTAATAGTCTAATCCCTTTTCTTAAAGGACCTCTGCAGCATCTTCTTCCGTCCTAATATTATTAAGTAACTCTAAAAAAATTCTAAGCAGACTGTGTAGTAACTGTTAAATCGGAGTGGAGTTGACACAACCCAGAATATTGCTAGTCAGATTGGTCCGTTAGACGCAGGAGAGGGAGAATTGTGTAACCCTTCAGGGATTCGGATTTGATAGTGGCATAGTCTACAGAAAACGGAAAAGCCCCTGGAAAACTTTATACCAACATACCTGTCATAAAACACTACGTAGGCTATTTTTTTTTGTATTGTTCTAATAATCTTACTATAACGGATTTTAATGAATTGAAAATCTTCTAAACTTGGACCTGTAAACTGTATTTAACTGCAGGCCTAAACCATATTTTAACCTACCTCTGTAACTGCGTGAAACAAATTTAGTAATGAATAAGGATAAATCGACAAACTTTCGTATTTCTTACCTACAAAAAACCCAGCTTACACCAAATTTTGAATTAAAACTTCTTCGAATTTATTAGTCTGTTTATGCGTAGGCTTATTAAGTAGGCCTACTTTAAATAAAAAATAATTCTCAGCTACTGTAAATCTGTTGGCTACCATTTATGGTTTCCCAATCTACTAGGAAGTAGGCTAACATAACTTAGCTACGTAAAAAAATATAGGCCTATAGCTCTACTAGCCTACCTCTTTTGAAAATAAAGTCTATCAAATTAACATAGCCTATAGACCTCAATATGTAGGCTAGACCTATTGTTTTTATAATTTCAATCAAATACCTTACTCAGTTCAAAATTGAATAAATTCACAGAAAACTGGTTCCATCCATTTTTTTTTTTTTTTTAATTTCTACTTACACCTAGCTAGGCTATATCTTCTTGCTTGTACCGTGTTCATTTGTGTCATGGATTAGTAACAACACAGGCGTACATTACGCAGTCTATCAGTCAAAATGGAAAAAATGTTGTAGGGCTAGGTCTATTAAATAATGATCTATCTCCGTCGCCTACATTATTGTAGCTACGACAAATGAAATGTAAAATTGGTAAACCTATTGAACGGTTTTATAGCTTTATAGGAAATCTTTCGAGCACGTAAGAATTAAAATTAGTGCAGCTTAGGCCTACTCATTTAAGTACAAATGCAGTGCTACATCCTTTAAAATTTTTATACAAAGTAGTTAAAGTTTACGGGCAATTTAAATTTACAGTTCCATTACTGTAGGCCTACAGTTTCTGTAAACTACTTTTATAATTTATCATCTTCAATCAAACAATTGTATCACATCATGCCAGTTCGTTTTATAATAGGGCCTATAAACGTGGTTTCTTCAATGTAGCCTACATTCAGCGATTCAAAATTTACTTTGGGAACGCTAAGTTGTAATTCGGTTGTGTAGGCTGAGGTCTAATCATTAATCACAGCCATGCAATCTACAAATTTAATTTTATCTTGTAAGATTTCGTTATAGGCTATTAGAGTTAGGCTATTATTTTAAATTTCTTTCGAGCAATAGCAATATTGTTCAGATCATATAAATGATAGGCCTAGTAATTATAATAACTTAAGTAGGGCTTTTCAACAGGATGGGGGGCAGTGTTTAAGAGCCATAATCTGACCCTCGACACAAAAATGAGACTCCTCAGGTGTTATGTCTTCTCTGTGCTGTTCTATGGTGTGGAGTCCTGGACGCTCAATGATGCCATCTCCAAAAAGTTGAATGCATTCGAAATGTGGCTCTACCGTAGAATGCTGAGAATCCCTTGGACGGCACATATGACTAATGTTGAGGTGCTGAGAAGGATGAGGAAGGATATGGAGGTGATGAATACCATAAAGCGAAGAAAACTCCAATATCTTGGACACATTATGAGGAATGGAGAAAGGTATGAACTTCTGCAATCCATACTGCAAGGAAAAATATTAGGACAAAGGGGCCCAGGTCGAAGAAGAATATCCTGGTTAAAGAACCTTAGAACCTGGTTCAATAAAACTACTCCGCAACTGTTTAGAGCTGCAGTTGACAAAGTGAGAATCGCCATGATGGTGTCCAACATTCGAAACGGATTGGCACCTTAAGAAGAAGTAGGGCTATAACCAGGGCCTATTATTATGACATAACTTAGTTTTTTAAACATTTTATTCATTTGTTTAGGATCTGTTAATGGCCTAGACTATTTTTAACAACCGATAAGCGTGACATGGTTTCCAAGTGTGATTCATTAGCTCGTTTGTAAAGTAGGCCTATAACGACTTAATTAGTAAAATATTGCAGTATTAGGGTTAATAAAAATATCTAAATAATGTCCATTTTACAAGTAGGCCTATATTTTACTTTCCTTGATGGATTTTCGTAACTGTAGGTTACTTAATTGTAGGCTAACTTAACTTAGGGGAATGGCGGGTGGTATCGGCCACCTTAGCTTTTTTTCATGCAACTTTTTATTTTTGAACATAAAATAATTTTATTTGTTGTCATTCTAACCTTTACACATTTACCTTAACCCTACTAAATAGGTTTTTTATAAAATGTGAAAGATGGGTTTGTTTCTGAGAAATTTAAAAACCTTTACATTTTTTGTTTGTAAAACTGTGGAGGGTGGTATCGGACGATCATCTCGTGTTAAATAAATACAATTTCGTTCGCTCATAACTGTTTATTTATTTATATATAGTACATGATTCACAAAAGTAATGTAAGAAAATACGTCCTAACCATAATTTTTAGTATAATGATGATTTTTGATAATGATAATGAAATTATTTATAAAAATAATAATTAAAAAATTAACATTAGCCTATCTGCATAGAAATATTTCTCCTGTTTTCAAGATTTCTTACAATTTATTCTATTTCTTACATTTCTGATTACAAACATCGCATTGGTAGTAAGAACAATGTCCTTCTAAATTAGCGCAGTTTTCGTGAGCCCAATCTTTACATGTGTGACACTGTATCCAGTCTTCTTCGAAACTCTCGCTGCAAATGATGCAGTGAGTAACATCGTTAGCTCTAGTCTTGATCGAGCTATTTTCTTCAGAAAAATTTAAAGCTTTTTTGACATTGCACTTTTCTAATATTTTCCTGGATTTTTTTTCATAACTTTTCTTTTCATTTCCTCCCTGTCTTCTCAATGATTTAGAACTTTTATCCACGATTTTTTTTATTTTGGCATCTTCATTTTTCATTTTATTTTCTTCTCTTAATTTTCGTTTTTGAGCAATTTTAGCGGCTATTTCTTCTTTGTGTGCTTTGGTTTCTTCCAACTGAACTTTGTATGGGGTTGAAGTAAGAATTTCGCAGACTTCCGCGCGATCTTTTCTTATTTGAAACTTTACATTGGAAGTGCTGGGAAGAGGGGAAATTTCCTGCAAAATTTCTATAGGCTTTAATGTATTCGATCTAGGAGACTTTCCATCCGATTGTTGCTGTTCTATTGGGTTGCCCTCAAGAGCCGATGAAAATGATGTCGAAGCTTTTAATTCTTCTTCTGTCGGTTGTGAGGTTGAAGTAATGGTTTTGCCACCTTCTGTAGTGTCTGTCTCGTGAGATAACGAAGCTGCAAAGTCCAAATCGCTGAAAATGTTACGATTCAGTGGACAAATTCCTGTACATAAAAACCCGGACTGAGCAAGCTCCATACGACAAATTCTGGAAAACGCAACATTGACCAGACCGGCTATGTCCTTCAATCCTATTTTCATATTTGGATGCCTTCTCATCCACTGCGAACATGCTTCGTCGTAGGCATTTTTAAAAGGCTTCATAACCACTCGGTCCAGTGGCTGTAGCTTGTGTGTTGTGTGAGGCGGAAGACTTAGCATATGGATGTTATGCTGTTTTGCATATGAAATTACATCCAAGTGTTTATGACTGGAATGTCCATCGACAATCAGTAAAACAGGACTTTTTTCACAGGGATTGACACGCTCCACAAATAGTTGTAGCCATTTCAGGAAACCTTCCTTAGTTATCCATCCTGTAGGTTGACCATCAAATACACTACCTAACGGCGCATATTTTTTTAAATCGTCATCAATTCTCATACGAGGGAACACGAAAAGTGGAGGGACGAATTGGTCACCAGCAGCGTTAATTGATAAGAGAATAGTAACATTCCTGCCTCTTTCTGCAGATGTTAGCTTGCCTACTTGTTTCTTCCCCTTTACTGATAAAACTTTGAATTTATTGGTATGTACACAGGACACACCTGTCTCATCAGCATTAAAAATCCTTGAAGGGCTGAAAGAAAACTTATCCATCAGTTCACTTAACTTGTCAAAAAATCTGTCCACTTGCTCTTTATTGAATCCCACAGCTCGCTGCAAACTAGTAGATTCGGCAGTTCGTAGCCTTAAATCCGGATGTCTTTGCATAAAATCGTAATAAAAGTCTTTTCCAGCCATCAACTTTGTTTTGTTAAACCGGTGATTAATTTTTAATTGTTGCGCGAATTGAAATGCCAGTTTTAAAAATTCAGCCCTACTAAGTGGCATCAACTGATTGTCCAACAGCTTAATATGGTCGTACAAAACAAGTTCTTGTTCTTCATTGAAGGTTTTCTGGAATGTTCCACGATTGTCTGTACAAGGTTTAATTACGATATGTTTTCCTTGCGACATAGCTTTTAGTCTATCCCCTAATGAACTTTTTGGAACACCGTACTTTTTGCTTGCTTCCCTTATTTTCATTTTATTAGTTAAAACTTGCTCCATTGCCCCTTTCATACAATCCTCGCTCCAATTTCCTCTTATTTTCCCCATTTCTCTCTAAAAAAAAATAATACCAGCTGATTAGATTTCGATTCGTAAAAATTCTAAACATTCGTTTTTGTCCGATACCACCCGAAACTAAACTGTCCGATACCACCCGAACGACAACCAACATGTAATCAACTACACAGCTGTTATTAGTTAGGTTAGAAACTTATTTAACCTATTAACTTTTAGATATTTAAAGCATATTCACTATGGTAAACAAAAAACATATTAATACTCACATGTAGTGAAGATATAAGCATCCAAAATTATCTTCATACAGTAAAAACCACGATATAAACAAAACAACGAGCTACTACCACTAAACAACGCACAGTATCAAACCAATATGGCGAGGGTTGTTTCAACTGTCCTGGACGCACATAATAGCGGTGCGACAGTGCTACCCTTTAGTGGCAAACAAGCTAAATACTATTTGTCCGATACCATCCGCTGTCCGATACCAGACGACTTTCCCCTACATGTCACATAACGATCATAAAAATGAGTCACGATAATTCTAAATAATATTTCAACATTCTGAGTAGGCCTATAGGTGATTCATCTTCTTTTTTTTGTTAATAATTTATGATTTAGCTTACTTATTCTACTTTAGTTAGGTATCTTCTAAAGCACTTCTGAAGGCCACCGTCCACAATTTTTCCCTCATATTTCTTAAAGAAAAAATTAAGTTTCCTTTGATTATAAACACATATTTTTCTCGAAAATTAATACAAATTTTGCTTTTCTTTAACAATTCTGTTCATTAGGCGGATGGCGGGGCTATCCAATTATAACTACCAAAATAAACTAGTAAAATAGAAGCAACTCATGTAGCCTACCCTAAAATGATAGGCCTATCTACTTGGTGGTTCATGGCCAAACCTCTCTCTGAAAATTGCTTTGTAGGCCTAGATAGGCTAGACTAGCTAATAGTTTTAATAAAAATCCCTGATAATTATACCGTAAACTCTAAATTTCAACATCGATATTACGTGAAAAATACTCACAAAATAAAATCTTATAATTATTAGAATTATTCAACCTAAATTTAGGAAAGTAGCCTACCTACTACATAATGTAGGCCTAGACTAGTTAGGCCTATATTTTCAGAACTTTTCTTAAAATAATATTTGTACAATTTAAAGCATTTCTAAGCTTTTACGCACCAGCAGTTTTTCTTTAGTGGTAGAGATCTAAATATTCTAGGCTAGTGTAGGCCTAACCACTAGCCTCATATCGTACGTCCAGAAATATTTCAGTAGGCCATAATTAGGTAATTTACTGCGAAAATATTGTAAAACATAGTAGGCTATTCAATAAAGAAGGGATTAAATTATGGTTGTATAAAATGTTTTTTGTCTTTTCTGTTATTCTCCCCCCCCCCCCCCAGCATCATTTTTCACATTTTATGAATATTTCGTGTGCAATTTTGCAATATTTTTAACGATAAAAACGGGAAAAATATTTTAAAAAATCCTACATTAAATCCTACATTAAATAGGCCTATAGATAGAATTTTTCTCAATATTGTTACTACAAGCCTATGCAGCCTAATAATGAAATATAAACTCATTGAGTAGGCCTACATGACATCATTAAATAAATTATCATTAAATTAATTTAACACAATTAAATTAAATATTATTAAATAATTTAATAATTTTTAATAAATAGTTAAAGGTAACTTGAAAAGGGAAAAATCTTTAACGCTAACTTGAAAAATATTGATACCTACATGATTTTTTGAATATTTTTCTCGTTTTTATCGTTAAAATATAGCCTACTGTAAGAGAACCTACAAAATGTGAAAAATTATGCGGGATGGAGGGGATAACAGAAAAGACCTTTTTTCATTCAGGCTACTGTAGTAGGCCTATGTTCGTAATACAATATATTTGGCCGCCTCCGTAGCGTACTGGCCTACAACGTGGGGTCCCGGGTTCGATTCCCGGGCTAGGATCTGGAATTTTTCATTAGTTAAAACCCACTGTTTTATAACCCACCATAGTCGCTAATAACCGAGCGACTTTAAATAAAATAAAAATAAATAATAAACTAGCCTATTGTTAAATTTAAAATTTAAGTTACATAAATTTGAAACTTCTTTTAGAGTAGATAAAATACATCATACGCAATATTCTTTATATTTCAAGACTCATTATTACAAATTTATGTTATAGGCCTTTACATGTAGTCAGATTCGAAAGTAAGACTACTTTAAAATCTTAAAGTAGCCTACTATGCCTACTTAATGCTGAAGTTAAATAAATAGGCCCTAAACAGTTTGTATTTGATTCTGTAAACTTTTAACAATATTTTGTTCATTAAGAAATTTGTTTTATCAACTGTAAAAGATGGTAAAGAAATGGGTCGTATGAAAGCAACGAACGCTCAATTAGTGTAAAACCCGAAATGGTAATAAAATACCTAGAAAGTTATAAATTATAAGATAAAATTACTATAGATAATAATGTAGTTATGTCTATAAATGAGTAGTATACCACGAGCTGCGCAAAACTGCGAGCTGCTAGAATGATGAACTACGAAACGTCTACCTCCCTACCCACCGCGCCACGCCGACCGCACCGATTCTATTCAAACACTCAATGTATTACTGCTGCACTAAGCGGCAACGCTGTAGAACCCGGCATACGGTGGCCTTTATGACGTTGCATTTACCCATTCTTCAACACGCCAGGAGCTAAACCGTTATCAATGTAGTTTGTTCCGTCAACTTATTCCGACACTTGCGTCCTCAGTCTGTCTTATTATCTTCATAACGTTGATCCATGTATTTTCTGTTGTATTTACAATACCTATAATAAATATTTGAACAGATAGATAGATATTCATTCAAAAGAAACGTTAAATATTTAAGAACATTATGCAATCTATATAAAGTTTACTGTAGTAATTTTATCAGGTTACGTAACTATTATTCTCTTTACATTTAGACCTGTTTTATTTATAGATATTCTACAATGATGTAATATAGGCCTACCAACTAAATCGATTTTTAAAAGTTATATAACCGACACCTTCATTACGTGAACTCGCTAAATAGATTGTAAGTCAATTTAATACCCCTGAATTGTAGAAATTACAAAATGTTTAACAATTTAAGTAGGCCTACATTAAGAACTTTTTCTAAAAAAAAATTTTAGGAATCCGAATTGGATTTTAGGATTCTTACTATAAAAAAAACTTATTAATGATTATTTTAACTGTATGGTGAAATAATTGTTAAGATGCTAGGCCTGCATTGTAAATTTTAGATAGTAGATCTTTTTATATTGTTTATAGACAATGGCTAACCTATTACTGGAAAGGATCACCGGAAAAATAAGATTATGCATAGGCTAGTTATTTATTACTGTATTACTAGAAAATGAATAAGCTAAGAAAAATTGTCTTAGGTCTTAATAGCTACAGGTTTTTAAAAAAACTGCACTAGCATTTTGTGACATTGTGATTCTACAGTCGCTTACACTTAAATCATTGAGATTACTTAGTAGCCTACATTTTTGCCACATCAGTTTTTTGTGATTTTTTTTAGGTAGCTTGCAATTTTAAAATAAGTTACAAAAATGTAATGTTTCTATGTTGCAAACCCAGAAAAATAGTATGAAATTAACCTATATCACGGTAAATCTAATTTTGACGACTCTATTATATTTACAAGCTCTAAGACACACATAAGATTAAGCAAAGTCTACTAAAATACTATCACAAACGCGATCTTTATTAGCCTACCTATACAAAAATTAAAATCGCGGAGTTTTGGCCTACTATCCCAAATCTGTTTAAAAGTAGTCTACTTATCAAAATAGGATATTGGCTACTATTAAAAATTCGGGTCTTTTCTGTTATTCCCCCCCCCCCCCCCAGCATAATTTTTCACATTTTGTGGATATTTCGTTTGTAGGTAATCTTACAGTATTTGAAACGGTAAAAACGGGAAAAATATTTAAAAAAATTATGTATCAATATTTTTAAAGTTAACGTTAATGTTGTTGCATACGAAATCTATTCACAAAATGTGAGAAATTTTACTAGGGGTGGGGAATAACAGAAAGGCCGAAAAATTCGACTTTCGATTACATTAGATAAAATAAAATCCTATTAGGAATCGGCAGTAACACAATTTTTTTAAAAATCGTTTTAATTGAGATTTTGTCATTACCTCCACTTTCAGATTAATCTGTATTTGTAATAAATAGAATGTTTCAGAAATTTTAAGTATCAAAAACTTTATCCGAAACTAAGTATCTACAAATCAGAAAAAGGGTGATAGTATTGTTTCTGTATCGCCAAAGCACATGGAAAGTAGGCTATTGACCATCACATGATAAAAATTATTTCATTGAGTTCGATTACTTTCAGTTAGTCTTTTGATCCTTTCATGGCCCACAACTTATGTGGTTTACGTTGATTACCTTCTGTATCCGTTAGCTATTAAAAATGCAGCATAAAACGTGCAAGCGACTTGAACCCAGTTGACTCATCAACGTTCTTCAATCAGGAGAAGGAGGCAAAGCATTAATTATTTCCATTGAAGTAAACAATAGGGGTAATTTGAGCGACTAACCACAGATTTATTTTTCTTTAATAGGCCTACGTAGCTAAAACCTGAACCATTGGTTTTTTTAAAACATTTTGGTCTATTTCATTTCACAATTATTTTATATTGGCTCTTCAACTAATAAGATATAATTAAATAAAACAGTTAACAAACTCGCTGTTAATTTTTATATTTTTTACAGTAATTTCAGTTTTAGAAAAAGGCTGTTTTTTAATATGCTGTAGGCTACTAACTGAGCTCAATCTTGTTGGTAGGCTACTAATCACTTTACAAAATTAAATTTCTCTTCAATCAACAATTAGACCTATATAAAAAATTAAGCCGAAGGGTTAAATAGGATTGATTTTGTAATTTTTAACTCTTAGGACTTTTAACTCTTGCAGACAGGTTACTTGCGTAACTACGTAGACTACCCTATATCTCCCCAACCCACTCGGATAATCTCCCGAATTCTGAATAATCTCCCGTGTTTAAAAACAAGAAACTATACTATTGGAAATCAAGTTGTATAAAACAAACTCCCGGTATTTACATGATAACCCACCCCAGAACCGACTCGTGAAATTGAATTATTAGCCTATCAAATGTATTGGTTGTTTCGTTACATTTGTAAGCAAAAGAAAACTTTTTATTCTACTTAATAATATTAGCCTAGCAATAAACCGTTTTTAAATATTAAAATTACACAAGATCAATCTTAGTCTGAGAAATGAGTTGCGTACAAAAATAATAACTTTCATAATATGAAACAATTACAATTAGTACAACTATAAGGCTAGTAGTAGTAGTAGTAGGCCTACTATAATTACAATATGTTTTTCATTATGTATTGAAATTTCATAGATTATAACACATTTAAATGTTAATTATCGCCTTCTCCGCCACAAAAGTAATAATAACCGTTCATCCATCTGCAAATAATTTATTCTCCCCGCTTCTTCTCACTTTAGCTGACCGTTTGCCGTTAAGTTCTTTTATCAACTCGACCAATTTCATTTTTTTCAACGTTTAATTGTTGTATATGATTCGATCATCCTACCTTTTGATTCCTCCGATTCTCTTTCTTCTGACGGTAAAATTGCTATAAATTATCCGATACTACGATATCTGGTTCACCACCATAATCTTTCCGATTGTAATCTCTTCTGGCTCGGTCTACTAAAATGATCTTCATGTATGTTTTCTTTTTGGGGCGCCTCTTGCAAAGATGTATTTTGCTGCTGGTAAACTAATCTGTCAAGTCACTTTTGCGTCTTTTTCAAACGCCTTTGTCTTCTCCAGTTATTTGCACCACAAAGGGATCGATGATCCATTGGTATTTGTGGCGATTTTTCTTTGTTTCTGAATCTTTTCAAATATCGTAATACACTTGCTAAGAATACAAGATTTACCATCCATTGATTGTATTATCTTCTCTCATTATTATTTTATGATTTTATCTTTTGAAATAGAAATTATGCTTATACGTCCTTTCTTTTTTCTCTGCTGTGAGACGGGAAATCTTCCTTAATGTTTTTGAATATTTCCGACGAACTAAATAGGCTACATATTTTGATTTTGAGATTTGACTTTTAACTGGAAAGAATTTAATATCATCATCATCACCAGACTGTTAACTCTTTTTGCGATTTGTTTTTCTAAACATCTCGGTGTTAATAACAACATAAAATTTATCTCGTCAATATTTTTATAATGTTGACTAATTATTAATATTTTATTGTGTTGTTTAGGTCATCAGCCGAAAGGCTGGTTTGAATCTACTTTACTAAGTAAAACGAGGAGTGAGGTGGTTTACATTTTCCTTCCTCACTAAATGAAAAAGTATGCTTATCAGCATGCCATACCCTTCAAAATGCATCTACTTTCTACCTGCAAATCACACATTCACTTCTTTCACCACAGGTTCTGGCTGTTTAATGAAATTTATTACTCTCAGAGGAGATGACTCTTAACTAGTGTATTTTATACATCTAACTTTTCTGTTCTTAAACGTTAGTAAAGTCGTATAATTGGCTGACATGTGATAAGTAACAGAAAATAATAGGTTTAATTGTTTCTTGTTCAACGTATAGCCCTATCAGTTTATATGAAAAACCCAAATCTGTAAAGCTCATGAAGGTGCGCTTTTTTCAAACCCAGACCACAAGTTTTACTGTTAAAGGGGCTTAATGTAAATAAATACTGTAATCCTAAACCAGTAAACTGACAAAAAGAAACTGGTTGGCCTACAGATGACTAGATTCCTGTTTCACTCCTTTCTTTTAGCTACGCTTAATTTCAAATTTCATAAGAGAGCCGTCATATACGGTCTATACTAAAATATTACTACTTACCAGTTTTATTAGCCATGGATTTTTCTCGGAAATTCTGAGATATGTATTGTAATAATACGTTGAAAAGTAGGTTTTATATTAAGTAGTTAAACTTACTGAGGTAGCCTAGATGCTATATCATTGCTACTACTATTGACTGGCGTTAAAATCGGTAGATAATCTGTATAATTTTTCGAGGGAAACCGGGTTATTTTTTTTTAGTCAGTGACGGCGCTATGAAATCTGTTTGATACAAATATTTTGAGAGAAGGGTCGCTGACGATTAAGCGTTTGCCTTTCCAACATTTTTTACTTTTCAATGGTTCACATCTGTTCGCTCTCATTTTATCTGACATTCAGTTCACCTCTTGCGTCGACGTCATCATGTAACTATCCTTTAGTTAACTCAATGGCGAAGGACCCTGTTTATTTTCAATAATAGCGGAAGAGTCCAAACGGAGGGGAGTGAGAAGCTATAGAACAGGAACTTCCCCACCCTTCAGAGCAGCGTGCTTCCGTCCATTCCATTCAATTTTCTTTTTAACAGGTCCACCAACGTGAAACTTACTAAATTAAAATTTACCTTTCTATCAATGTGACAAGTAAAAAACTCAGCGGTTACACTATAGTTCCATCAGTATGAATGTTATGAGATTCTTGTTTTACTGTTATATCAAAATCAGAATATCTTTTATATGCATGACTTCACATATTTTTTAAAAAAATAGGCCTAGTTATCGGTTCACTGAAATCAATTTTGACTTAGGCTCTAACCGACTGATTTAGGCTGCAATATGCATGAGTGGCTAAGCCTTGCTTGTGTATGAGCGAATTATACACGGTTTTGTTTTACCTAGATTTTGTTTGTACCAAAGTGAACCTCCACAATTTTTCTTGTAAATCTTTGTCGCATTAATGAAAGCCTACATTTCCTCCCAGACCCCTAACAAATAGAGCAAAACCTAAAGAGAAAGCCGATGGCCTGTGCTGGATCGGGAATCAGGTTTGAAACGTTCTTCTAATGATCTTAGCCTACATAGCCTATTTATGCATGTAAACTATAATTAAAAAACTTACAGCAAAAAAAAATTAAAAGATAGATAGTAGCCTACATCTTTCGGTTATCTGGAAATTGTTTTTAATCTTAACCGCCAGTGTAATATAATTCTGGATGCTTGTTGAAGCCAAAAGATAGTATTCTTTACTTTTGGGTAGAATAAAAAAATTAGTAGGCCTTACTGAAACCCATTTTGTGTTTTCTTTGTTGTAATGAATTTCACTAGATAGAAAATTAAATTATTAAATTTGATTGGATTAGCCACATTGCCAAAACCCCATTATGTCACTGTGTCAATAAAATATAGCCAACTTGTCGTTCAGTGCTTTTAGTTTCTCTCTTTAATGTATAGCCTACCCTAATGGATAACAAAAAAAATGAAGATGTTCTCCTTTGCAGAAATTCCAAATAGGCATACGCCTGTCAATTAAATCGCCTAAATTAAGGGAAAAGGTTAGTAAAGTAACAGATTTTAAAAAATTTAAAATTTTTAGGCTACGAATTATTTTGTAGACAAACCAAATAAAAATCAAGGAACCTGTCAGCCTTTGTAAAATTTCTTCTAAACATTCAGATTTCGTTCGTCAGGCGGTTTGTGAGCATACGTTTTCGATGAAATTTTCAGAACAGGTCTAATCAGGAAGATAGGCCTAATTTACAATTTTGTGAACCATATACCATCGGCAAATTGAAGAACTATGAAAGAAATTATTAATACTAAACGAAGACACAACGGGTCTTAACCATTGAACTGATGAACCATGTTTCCTCTAACCATGTTTTCTTTGTCATACAAAGAGGAAGAGAGTGAACCGACAAAATTGGTTACAAGGATTTTAAATCTGAAAGTTAGGGTAAAATTAATGTTTTACCAAAACATTTTCAGTTTTGTGAACTGTTTACAGTTTTGTTTTACCTACATATGCTTAGATCTAGCCTACATGGGAATATTTTATAAAAGAAAGAAATAACAATTTTGTAAAGGGAAAAATAGTTGGTAGAACTGAAGGGGGACACACCCTTCACTCAATGCAGCAGCTGAAGTTGTTCGTAGCATCTACCCCCATTGTAGAATTGCAGCGTGGTGTGCATTTAATCAGTCGACCTTACTAAATCTAGAAGAAGGGAGGCGTTTTAGAACAGGGGCATAAAATGCTACAGCCCTTATGTAGTGGGGGTTTGGAGAGAGAATACAAAATGTTTTATTCCTCCCTCACTAACAACATACGCGTTCAACCTCTGTGTTAAATTTTTTTATTGAGATCGGTTTACGTTATTGAAAACTTTCCCTTTATAGTATTGAAGCTATGAAAATAAGAAATTAGATGAGAATCAACGTCGTTCAATATTCTCTGAAAAACCAATAAATGAACTTGGTTTTTCATCTTATTGTAGGTAGACTAATGATGAATGCTAAAAAATGCAATTTCTTAATCTTTTATTTTATTTATTTACAGGTTAGACCCTCTCTGAAGAAACCTGTGGAGTCATGGACGCACAGTATATTTCTGGAGACGGTCCAAAAATTTAGGAAACAGGCTTACGTATCGTGATTGATTGCCCTTTCAAAACCAACTTCATTTTATTTCACTTTAGATGATAAGATATTTTTATAAATAAAATTTAGAAGGCCTACGTATGAATATTTCATGGAAATAATTAGGCTATAGCTACATTTTTGCATATTTTTTATCTGTGCAACAATATGAAAATATGGTCATTGATAAATTGGTTAGTACTAACATTTCCCCTAATTCTACCTCATGGGACTGTACCGACACATACTGGTGGTTATAGGAGGGGCTCGGACAATGATTACCCTACAATCAAGCTAGTGTCTGATCAAGAATACAACAAAATAATTTAATTACTCACTTGATGCGAGTGGTCAAAGTTGCCTAAAAATCAATCACGTATGGGTAGTTACCCATACAGTCCAGTAGTACTGAATCTTCCGCGTGATCTCGTGTAGCAAGTTTCTGATACTATTAAGATTAAAACTTTATGCAATTTATTCATCAGTGGATTCTTGAAGCTTTAATTAGGCCCTACTCTTTTACGGTCTTTATGGTAGGCTATTAGCCTATAGCCTAAAATAGCAAATAATAATAACTAATAATAATTATTAGACTATTATAATATGATAATAATATATAATAAACGCACTGGAAAATGCTTTTTTGTGGTCACCATGCGGTGTTAATAAGGTTAGTCTTTCCCGAATTCGTTGGCAATCCGACCCGCTTTTAGTAAAATGTTAGTTTCAAATAATCGTCTGCAAAGGGTTGAGAAAGCAGGTGTTAGAAAGAAAGAAATTACTTTTTCTTTACAAGCTCAAGAAACGTGGCGATTCTGTCAAGGTTAGAAGACAAAATATTGTTGTTTTATTTCCAAAGTAAGAAACATTATACAATATAGTTATCCTTTTGCTTAAAAGGTAAAGAAATTTACACAAACATCATTAAATTTGTGTCTATGCCTATATATGTTCTGCATTTCATTATTAAGTTGTGTGTAGTAAATGACAAGTGTTTCCGCAGATATTAAGTTACTTTCCAGAATCTTAGAGATTGCTTTTTTATCCTTAATGTGTGTAATATATTGCAATCGTTTTAATTTAAGAACAATAACCAACCCCACGGCCCAATTAGATAAGGAAGACATGCATGACGTGTAGTCTTGTACAGACTCTGGCCGACAATTCCCGAGAGAGTATAGTTAATTGAACCCCAACCATCAAAGTATACGAGTAGCCACAGTCTATTATTCGAATTCGTATAAAAGTAACTAGGCTACCTTTACAAGGATCGGATGGTAATCGTAACCACGGAACGTTCGTGTCCGAAAATCAGCTGTTAAATAGCTGACTCGCGCGACGACTTTCCTACTAGACCAACCCGGTACGTATGGGTATTGCTTTAACAGGGTTAATTTACTTATTTTAATTTATATTACTATTAATTACGCCTGCATTTAGGTCTTAATAGCCTACATGGAAAGGTTACACTGAACACAAGACTACTTAAAATAACTTTTAAATAATGCTGTACCTAATTATTTTAATTTTTGTTTCTCATTTTTGTTGTTAAGGTCAAAAGCCGAAAGGCTGGTTTGAACCTCTAGAGGTTTTACTAAGTAAAAACAAGGAGTGATGTGGTTTACTATTGGCTTCCTCACTGAGTTGAAAGGGTATGCTTATCAGCATACCAGGCCCTTCGAAAAGCACCCACTTTCCACCCAGCAAATGACACCTTCATTTCATTCACAACAGGATCCGGCTGTGTAGTGAAATTTATTACTCTCAGAGGAGACAACTCTGACTAGTGTCTTTCACACCCCTACCTCTTCTGTTCTTAAATAGTTCAGTCATATAATTGGCTGACTATGTGATAAGAAACAGAATTTTTTTTATTTTTTGTAGCCCTGGAATCAACAGATCGAGTGCAACTAATTTAACACTCCACCTGCCTGTTATGGGCATATTGTTTCACCTAATAGGTATTAAATCTAGGCCTATACATTATCTATCTAAAACCCAAGCTTGGATGGTACCAGCGGTGAATTTAAGATTATTGCACCCCTAAAATAAATTTTATATGCTATTTCTTTGTCTGGTAGACATCAGACAAAAGAGGATTATTAAATTTTGTGAAATACTGTCATAGCCTATCACTGCACACTGTTGTTGGAGTGAAAATTGTTTTTGAGAAAATAAACTCTTAGGCTATTCTTTAAATTACTGATATTTTCTACTATCTCCTGTACAGCATGCGGCCCCTTTCATCCGCGGCTTTAGATTGCGGTCTTGTTAGCCAAGTGGTAAAGTTAGCAACTCATCAGTACAATTTGACCACCACAAAATCAATGGTACTGAAGTAAATTTTTTACCGATGTATAGAAAAATTGAACATTTAAATCCTCATTACTTTTTTAACTAGGAGCTCAAATCATAACTTGCCACAATAAGAAACTTCTGGAGGTAGAATAATTCTATTATCTGACAGGCCGATTCTTTCGAAGAAAATAAAAAAAACCTGTCGTACATTTTTAAAAGTAAACTAACTTAAATAGCCTACAGTAAGTTTATCATTTGTTTTAAAACATTATTTTTTCCCGGGACTAACTTTTTGTTTTATGATTAACGATTCATAGCACTAAGTAGCTTAATGATGAAAGCGATAAATAACGTGTTGAACAGAATGTATAAAATGGTTATTAATTACGCAACAAATTAGTAGTCTATTAGGCTAACTATAAGGAAACAAAATTAGCCTACATGCAATTTTTCTCTTCTTCACAACTCCGGTACCAAGTAGCCCCATATTTATTTGAACGGAAGTATTCTAAAACGAGTAACGGACACCTAGTATTTTGAAGTTTAAAAGATAAAACCTTAACTGGAAAGTGCACTTATCCTACTGAACCGAGTGAGTTCAGAGCGTTTCATTTTACGGAATCTCAGAAAACTCTTGTCGGAAGTAAATGTTATAACGTCATATTTCGCGTTTTTCCATTGTGTTTTCAGCTATGGGGTTCGCAGTTTGAAAACTCAACCGAACGCTTTAAGATAACCGCATAAAAAAACACTTTACTAGAAAATTATCACAAACAATCTTAGGCATTATTCATACTAAAGGTTTGTTAGTTACGGACAAGCCTGCCTGTTATGGGAATAAATAAATAGGCTACTAATAAAATAAAATATTGAAATAGGCTACTAATTAAATTAAGAACAATTTTCGAAAATATTAGTAGGCTACTTTTCGAACTATATAGCCTTCTGTGTGCTTTTATTGTCGTATAAATGAGTAAAAATAACTAAATGAATCTAAACTAAATATATTCATATAGGTAAACACATCCTTCTAAATCCGGTTTTAAGTATTGCGCTAGTTATGTTAGGGCCTATTATTAGTAGGTACACTATTTTTAATAATATCTTTGTTAGTATTTAATTATAAGATAACTTCATACTTTAAGTAGGCCTACATCTATAGTAAACCTAAAGGCCTACTTAATTTGGGCAAAGCATGTGTATACAAGTAGCTGACGAGGTCTAAATCATCAGAGATTAGCAAAAGTCTAATGATAATTTAGGTTATTAAATAATGAGATTTTTCTGATTAGGGTATAACTTGTTAAAAGTCAGTTTCTAAAGAAATAACTTGTTTTCTTTTTTTATCATTTTATTTTATATCATTGCAAAGTAAATAATTGATGTTTCTGTTTTGTTTTTACATATTATTCTTTTCATACTTATCTCTCCAATGGATAACCGGATGGTGGACAAGTTAAGTTTAAAAAAACAATAGAAGACAGTCTGGAAATGTGCCTCCTCATGAGTGTGTATTGTAAACTCACGACTTGTCTTTTGAATACAAATGAGAAAGGCTGAAGAAACCGAACAAAAATGTAGACAATGACAAATGTTCAATAGCCAGTATAGTTTGAATAACCGAGCGAGAAAATTTATTTTACACAGGCGTAGTGTAGGCCAACACAGAGAATTGATATTATGAAAGCATTGTCAATTTGATTGCAAGCAAGTTTATAGAATTAATTAAAATACTTTAATAAAGCATGGGCTAATAAGCCTTTAATCGATTTTCGGTTCAGTTTCCGGAAAAATTATTTCAACTAATACGGCTAACTCCCACTTGGAAATTTTTCTATAAAGTATCGATTATAAAAAAATAATCCAATATTCTTCTGCGGAGATTTAAGGCACCACCTGATCTAGTCGTAACAATTATTTGCAGTATAACAATGAGATGAGGATGGTATGTGTGACGTGTAAATACGGTTTTGTTATGTACAGACTCAGCCCGAACATTTTTGTGAGGGTATGGTTAATTGTCCCCAATCATAAAAGTAGGCCTACACAATTAACCATTGTCTATAGTGCTCGCCACGAAAGAAAACCGTTGTGTTTGAAGGACTCTATTTAAAAAACGACCGAACGGAAAAATGTAATTGTTACAGCAAATTAAAGCTTGTGCTTTCTTGCGTTTATTCGTTTAACTTCAATTTTTTATTTATAAAAATTTGTCGGTAATACTCCAATTTGCGCATAAGTACCCAGTTCTTAGCCCGGTTTCTGTTAAGAGTGATTTTTAAACGTCTGTTACTTTATCCACGAGTTACATAAAAAAATCGGGGTTTAAGTAGGCTATGTTAAAGATCACAATGTTTTCTGCAATGTGAACATTTAGAAAGTAAAATCTCATTTTCCGTTTTAATATGGCGGCCATTTAAAAAACTGCTATTTTGGCTCCACGTGAAGATTGGGAAATGATTTTCCAACTGAACTATGCATTTTTACAACAGTATTGTGCCAAGTATAACAGACTCTTGCAATTTTAATTACAAATAAAACAGAAATAGACTTGTGAGGTAAATAGAAAATTTTATAAAATTGGTTGAGGGAAAACTGACAAAAGTATCCGTATAAAAGTAAAATATTTACTAGGATTTGAACCAGGAACCTTCGTCTCCAAAAATCAGTTGGTAAACAGCTGATTCGTGGCGGCGACTTTACCGCTAGACCAACTCGGTGATAGGGAACATAGAAAGAAAATTTCAATTACTTTTCAATTACTGTTGACGGGGAGTAGTTTCGATACGCCGTTAATACATTACATATCGAAAATAGGCTATAGGCTACTCGAATACGAATATGCGGCTGGCTGTTGTTCTGAAGAAAGATTGGCTGCAACTCTAGAATACGATGTTAGCTGAATTGTATGATGGTTAACGTCTACTTTTCCACGAGAACGGTCAAATGTTATGCATTAATTTTTTTTATTGAAGTTTTTAGCTCTGTAACATAATTTTTGTATTTTAGTACATCTTCATTTATAAATGTGTAGGTACTGATAAAACCGCAGTATTACGTTAACGGATATGATTAGTAATCTAGTAGACAATCCGGCGTTTGTATTAGCTGACAGTATTTTCTCTAGTTAAAACTTTGTTACCTTTTGGAAAGAACAAAACTTAACTTTAACGCAGCCGTATCAAAATAAATGATGCTGGATGGATACAAAATAAAATAAAAATAACTAATTGCCTTCACGTCCGCAGACAGGTTTAAACATGGACGTTAGATTGATGGGCGATAATTGCTTCGCCCAATAGTCTGTGCTACCGCACAGATTTCTGATCGTTTATTAGTATTATAATAGTACGCCCTCCTATTTTAATAGTTTATTTACAGATTCAGAGATTAAAAAATTTTTGGTGTCTATATTAGAGTCTGCGTTGGCCCTGAGGTAAATGGAGTATTGCTCTGATTAAACAGTTTTGACGGAAATATTTCATTACTGTTTATTAAAAAGCACAACATTTTTTTGAAGAAATGCTACCCGACTTTTTATTAAATTAGTAACTGTAGGGTTTCTGGAAGAGGATTTCTAGGTACTCTTTTATTTTTATTTTTAGTAAATGATAAACCGCAACATTTTCTCTTTTGTTTTAATTAATTGTCTTAATTTGATTAAAAATATAAAATGAAACTACTCTTTTGAAAATATTTTCCCAATATCCATTGACTGCCTCTAGCGAATGTCTGGATAGTCCTCTTTCCATTCACTGTTTTCTCTCATATTTGTTTTTAGTTTCGGAGTAGCAAGATGCTAAAAGAGCTGTGAGACTAGTGGGAATAGTAAAACAAATTTTTTTAGTGACCGTCACTTTACGGGGCCTAGCGGGAGCTTATCATACACAGTGGGTATTGCAGCAGTTTTCTTAATTTCCAGATAATAACGACTTATGGAACATCAGAAGTTTGTTAAACGAAAATTTATGACCGTTGTCATCCTCTAAAAACCAGAATTGATATTGTTTAAGACCCTATCGACTACTCATTTAATTGGATTAAGGTTTTGACCACATTGTAAGTAGGCCTACTACATTTCAGTTTTAATTCCTATGTCAATTCATGTAGTAGGTACTACATCATACCTACACTTCAGCTGGCTGTAGTTTAAGAAAAAATGTCGGGTTTGTTAATCATTTCTAGTTATCATCTGCACGAGAGAATAATTCGGATTTTCTAAGGCAATGAAAATTTCTTTAATTAGCTACGAGTGCAGTTTAAAACTGGCGTTAATTTTTATTTTGAATTTATACTCCTTCTGTTTGCCTATTAGGTACAGGGATGTAGCGTGTTAAATTATTTGCACCTGATCTGCTAGTTCTAGGGCTACAAAAAATAGTTCTGTTTCTTATCACATGGCCAGCCAATTATACGACTGAAGCATTTATGAACAGAGTACCCTCTGAGAGTAATGAATTTCATTATACAGCCAGATCCTGTGGTGAATGATGTGAAGGTGTCGTTTGCAGGGTGGAAGGTACTTTTTAGAGGGTTGAGGAAGGCAATGGTAAACCACTTAACTCCTCGTTTTACTAAGTAAAGCCTCTAGAGGTTCAAACCAGCCTTTCGGCTGATGACCTAAACGACAACAACACAATCCTGCTTCAAATAAATACAGAGACTATTGGATAATTCAGTTTTAAATAATTTTTTGTTAGTATTTTTTTTTTGGTTTAACGACTGTTCTGCAGTTACTGCTTATGCAGATGGCGAAGGATGAAATGATTTTTTGTAACGTATAAAAATATGCCGCGCCTGAATAGGATTCGAACCCAAGACCGCATGATGAGAGGCGAGCATGTTCTTCTTCTTCTTCTTCTTTACAACCAGGGCGTTCAGGCTTCTGCAGCCCCTCCTCACCGCGACCTAAAAGGTCTTTTGTGATTGCCCCTATTCCTTCGCCAATGCGGCCGGCTTTGATTAGTCTTTAACAGTAACTAATAGCCTACTTAGATCGTAGTAGGCCGTACGATTTATGATGAAAGTCAATGTTTGGCAATTATGAAATTGCTCGCAAAGAGGCGGACAAACAGATTCAGGAATAACCTTAATAGAAAAGTAAAAAAAATTCACCAAGTAGCCTACTTTTTTATTGATTAGTCAAAAATTGTTTCTGGTTTTTTGAGTATTTTTTCTCTTTGTATGGTAGGCCTACTCCTTTAGCAGGCCTAAATGGTTTAATATGGTCTTCGTTTCTTAATTAGTTATAAGTTCAATATAGTGGTTTTTAAATAGAAACTCACGAACTAACCTTATTCGTTTTTAAAGATGAAAGCAAACCAGCCATAAACAAGGATATTTATGAAACCGAGATGTTCAGAAAAATAAGCTAGCTGATAACGTTCTGTACACCGTTCTATATGCAATAAAGTAATAAAAAATTGGTGACAGTTTTCGAGTA